>CM052436.1:123508565-123526531 GCA_028533085.1 Varecia variegata
CTCAGGAAAATTGGTGAACCTTTCTCTGCCTCTGTTTCCTTGCCTGTAAAATGGAGATAACAGTGTGAAGATTAAATGAGTTAATGTGTGAAGCACTTAGAAGGGTACTTCACACAAAGCAAATGCTCAGTAGATACTATCTGCTACTGTTGCTATTCCAGGGTAAAGAGGTTGAAACTGACTAAGCTAGACTTCCTTCCTGGATTCTATTTTTAAGCAAAATGTGATCTAGATGAGGGGTGTGTTTGGAAAGGTTACCTGGCACCAGGTGGAGCTGGAGAGAAAGGGAGTAGTTGCAGGGGAGCCAGCCGGTAGACTGAGGCTGGGCCTGCGCTAGGGCTGCTGGATGGGGCGGGTGACCATCTGGAAGTGGGGCAAGAGGGGAGGGAGGGCTTGGGTGACGAGGTTGATGATGGACCTTTGCTGTGGGGGGGAGAACAGAGATGGGGGCCGGCATGGGGAGAAGAAGGTGAGGAGTCTGGGCCCAGGGAGTTAGAGGTGAGGCTGGCAGGCCCCCTTGGCATGCTTGAGGCAGGGTGGGAGATGGGGAGGACCCTCCAGCCCAGAGATGGCCTTTGAAGCCCTGGGGTGGGGGGGTGCACCCAGGCTTGTGCAGGGCAGGGTGACCTTGGGGAGGAGGGAGCTGGGAGAAGACTGCAGCTGGCAGGAGGAGAAAGGAGACCCTGGGACAAGAGAGCCGGGGCTGGGGAGGCCTGGGCAAGGGAGTGGGGTGCAGGCTCCCGTCAGACCTGGGGACAGATGGTGGTAACCCATGGCAGGAGGCGGTGCTTGGCAGCAAGAGCCCTGGGTGGGTTTGGAGATGATGGAAGCCCAGTCACCTAAGGCTCTGCACCAGCCTCAGCCCTGGGAGCTGCTGGGGCTCCAGGAGGAGTGAGACCCCGTCCCTGCTGTCCAGGAGTTCACATCCTGGCAGAAACCAGAGCTGTGGGAGGCAGGGAGTGCTGGTGCCTGCTGAGTGGGAGGTGGCCTTCCAGCCGGAGGAGGTGGCTTTGGGCCTGAAGGACGTACAGCTCTGGGCTCTGCAGAGGAGGCTGGGGGATCCAGCAGAAGGGAGCACAGGCAGGTCTGCAGCCCGGGGAGGTTTGGGGGTGGGCCGGGGACCTGCTGGGGGAAATCTGAGCAGTCTGGATTCTGGGGACCTTCACTACCTGGGCTGTGTGAGTTCACGTTTTGGTCATGTGGACTCATTCTGATCAAATGACAATAAAGGAACATGGATCCTTCTCTCTTTGCTGAGAGATTAATTAACCAAATTCATGAACAAAGAAGAGAGTATGGCTGTTGCAGAAGCCAAAATCCACAAAATCCGCAGCCCACCCAGCTCGATGGAAGAATTCAGCTCCTTGATCTGCTGTTGGGAGAAGCAGTTTGTTCAGTGTGAGAACACCGGGCAGCAAAGTCTGACCAGCCTCGGCTCGAGCCCAGCTCTGCCACATTCCAGCAAGGCATGCAGGCTTTGAGCCTCAGTGTTGTCACCTGTGAAATGGGTAACACTGTCCCGGCACACAGTGGATGCTCAATCAAGCTGCCTTGGCTCCCTTCCCAGATGGCAGTTGGCGTCCCTTAGAGGATCGTGGCCCGTTACATCCACCCCATCCAGACCAGCAGGAGGCCGCAGGCTCCAAAGTGATTGTCCCTGTGGGAGACAGAAGCTCTGTTGGTCTTTAAGGGACCCTGTGTGGCTCCAGGGAGCAGGGAGCTGGCTTCTTGTGCCCTTCTGATTGTGAACGCTTGGCCTCAAGTGATACTCCCACCCTGGCTTCCCAAAGTGCTGGGACTACAGGTTCAGCCAGTGCTCCCAGCCTGTTGGGCCCTTCTTAGGGGATTTTATCAGCTTTTCCAGTTCAAACTCACACCAAGTCCAGAGAGGGCATTTACCCACCTCCTCCATGCCTTTCAGCCTTTTAGGAATCTGAGTCCTCCACAAGCCCAGCCAGGGAAAGGAATCGTCATAAAAGAGCCCAGCTCCTGAAATTGCCTGTTTCTGAACTGGAAATGGGATTTCAGCCCTCAGGCATCAGACCAAAGAAAGCCACAAGTTACCACCATTAATCCCAGAAACTAATGACTTAGCAGGACTAGTTGCTGATTTTGACTTTTATAATTCCTCTCCCAAGTTGTGCATAGCACTTTCAACCCCATCCCCTGCCCATGACAGCTCTGGACAGCAGCTGCCAGAAATAAAGAAGTCAATACAAGCTGTTTTTTAAAAACCACTTACCTGGTAGAATTCAATACCACCGTTCGTTCTGAGGAATGATGCAGCTTTATTGTTTCATGGGAACCTCTCCTTTCCTGCCTCAGGGCAAGGGGACAGCACCCTGCTGCTGCTGAAGTGACACTCACTGTATTAGTGGAGAACCGGAGCCCACCTAATGTGCAGAGTCAGTGTGCCTTCAGCCCCTGCTGACAGGGACAGGAGACACACATTAGTGGGCCTGGCCTGTCTGCAGTGCCCCTGGATGCACGATCTAGAACAAACACTGAAATTGTGATCTGAAACTCACTGTGATTCAGAAGACCCCCTCCTCTGTGTAATTTATCCCTGGCTTTTATCAACTGTGGCTGCATCTCCAAGCTCTGGGCAGCCCTGGGGCCCTGTGTGGAAGGCATGTGGGCGCAGGTGGCATTCTCAGCCCAGGCAGCCTCATGAGGCCTGCTCTCCTTCTGTGGTTTTGGGTCTCCTGGGCCTGGGCATGGTGGCCCACAAGCCTGGCCACACCCTCTCACTCCCTCCTCCTCTCTAGGTGAGTGCTCCCGGCCCAGATGGAAGTCATGAAGACCTTGCACCCAGAGTCCCTGCTCATCTGCCAGTGGCAGTTCCAGCAAGCCCTCTCGAATTTCCCAGCACGTGATGTTTTCACCGCAGAGCCAGGCTCTGATGCTGCTCTGGGTAAGTTTGCCAGGACTTGAACATGACAGTGGACTTACACAGAGTCTGTGCCTTGTGGACATCTCAGCTCTGCTGCGCCTTCAGCTCACAGCGGCCATCTGTCCAGTGTAGCAGAGGTTGTCAAGAGCCCAGCCCAGGGATTGACGTCAGGGCCCTGGCCTCTGTGGTTCCAAGTGGCTACCAGGAGGGGTTGGCCTTCCTGAGCTGGGTCATGGCTGTTCTCAGCACCACCTGCACACATCAGAAAAGACACAGAGTTCAGAGTGGAAAACCAGGGGTTGGAGTCCTCCTCTGCTCCTTCCTGCCGTTCTGCCTGTGGGTGTTGAGGGTGCTCTCCTCTAAGCCTCCTCTCCGTGAAATGGGTATGATTTTGCCTTGCCCTGCCTACACGAAGCAAGTGAGAGGTGGCCAAAGTGTCCTTAGTAAATAGTCAAAGGCTGTACCACGGGCAGGAGCATAACTGCTGCATGGCCGGGAGACCAACGTGGTGGAGCTGAGGCCGCACCGTGGGCTGCTGTCGGAGTCCAGGAGATGCGTCCTGTGGGCACACTCAGTGCTGGGCCTACGCTCAGGGCCTGGCACAAAGTGGGTCCTCAGTTGGTTGGTCCCGCTGCTGTATTTAGTCCCTAATGCTGCCCCAGGAAGAGTGCAATGTTATCCCTCTGGACCAAGAGAAACTGAGGGCCAGCAAGGACGCCAATTCATTGGTGTGGCCATGAAGGGACTCCACCCTGGCACCCAGGTTCCAGGTGTGCGGGGCTCCCCAGGCCCTGCTCAACAGTGCTCATCCAGCTTCAGGCCAAGGAGGCCAGGACAGGAACCAAAATAGTGATAGTCCTTGCCTTCCTGGAACCTCCCACTGCACCTGGGTTCGTAGGACATTCCGGAGTCAGCCCTGGCTCGACCTGCAGCCCAGTGTCAGGATGTGGTATCTGCCATTTATTCTCCCTCACTGTGGGCCAGGCTGGCTGGGTCCTGAGATGCAGAGCTGGCCCTGACACACTTCCTCTCACAGAAGTGCCACTCAAAGGAGGATCTTGTGACTAGAGGATTCTGAGACACTGAGGGGGCTGCTGGTCACAGAGAGGGTGTCCTAGCTGGGCTGGGGGGCCCTGGAGGAGGTGACTTTTCACCTGGGCTCTGGAGGATGCATAGCAGTTCCCCAGTTAGAAAGGGAATAATAACATCAGTGTGTGGATGGGAGAGGTGACTAGGTGGGACACCCTGTCTCCATAGCCTAGTACCTCTGCACAGTCACCATGCACAAGCTGACAGACATGCAGCTGAAGCACCTAAGCATTAAGAAGACAGCGCTGGTGGTCACTGCCTCTCTCCCACCAGCCACTTCTCGGCAGAACATATCGGGGCTGGGGTGCCCTTTAGCCCAGGTCTCTACACCAACCCGACTGAAATCCTTTTGAGCAACCACTACACCAGCTTCAAGGTCAAAGTCTTTGGTGGCCTGGAGGTTCTGGAGAACTTGGAGGAGAGTGGCATCACATGCCTCCCATCAGGTATGAGTCAGGGGCAGCGGGAAGGGCCAGGAGGGAAAGGGGGGAACATGATGTGGACATCCTGGGCCACCTCTCTTTAAAATTAAGACTGCTAATTAGAAATTTTTAATAAAATGCTACACATCCGATAAAGGGCTGATAACTAGAATCTATTTAGAACTCAGGAAAATCAGCAAGAAAAAATCAAACGACCCTATCAAAAAGTGGGCAAAGGGCATGAACAGAAACTTTTCAAAAGAAGACAAGAATGGCCAACAAACATAGGAAAAAAGCCTGAACATCTCTTATCATCAGGAAAATGCAAATCAAAACCACAATGAGATATCACTTATCTCTGGTGAGAACGGCCTTTATCAAAAAAGTCCCATAACAACAAATGTTGGCGTGGATGCGGAGAGACAGGAACACTCTTACACTGCTGGTGGGACTGCAAACTAGTGCAACCTCTGTGGAAAGCAATATGGAGATACCTCAAAGACATATAAGTAGACCTACCATTTGATCCAGCAATCCCATTATTGGGCATCTACCCAAAAGAACAAAAGACATTCTATAAAAAAGACATCTGGACCCAAATGTTTATAGCAGCACAATTCACAATCGCAAAGATGTGGAAACAACCCAAGTGCCCATCAATACATGAGTGGATTAATAAAATGTGGTGTATGTATACCATGGAGTACTACTCAGCTATAAGAAACAATGGTGATATAGCACCTCTTGTATTATCCTGGATACAGCTGGAACCCATTCTACTAAGTGAAGTATCCCAAGAATGGAAAAATAAGCACCACATGTACTCACCATCAAATTGGTTTTAACTGACCAACACCTAAGTGCACATACAGGAATAACTATTCATCAGGCTTCGGGCAGATGGGAGAGGGAAGGAGGGGATGGGTGTATACAAACATCATGAGTGCGATGTGCACTGTCTGGGGAATGGGCACGCTTGAAGCTCTGACTCGGGGGGCGGGAGGGAGAGGCAAGGGCAATATATGTAACCAAAACATTTGTACCCCCATAATATGCTGAAATTAAAAAAAAAGAAAGAAATTTTTAATAAAATTAAATACTCTCACCCTTTTGCTTTTTCCTCCAGGACAGGGACACCCCTGCTACATTCATGTTCATGCAGGAATGGGCCCCTCCAGACCTGAGCCCCTGTCCCCAGGCCAACGTCCCTGCCCCTCTGTTTTGATAGAGCTACAGTTGAGGTTGTGCTCATTAGCGTATTCTTAAATGGAGGCATTTTAAGTTTGTATGTTTTTTTCCTTCCAAGTCTTGCAAAGCTAAGTCTTTCTGGCTCGTTCCTTTCTGCGTGGTTGCCTAGGTTTCTGGACAACGTGCTGTTGTGTTTTTACTTTCTATCATCACTAAAATCCCCTCCTTCTCAAGACTTTGAGCAGTTAGGAGCTCTCTTTAGTTGTCTATAGATGATGTTACTATAGTGGTCTCGGGGAAAGGATTGTCTAATTACTTTGGGGAGTTTTTTTGGTGGTTTTTTTTCCCCCTGTGAAAATTTACTTTTCCTCTAGTCTGGAGGCTGCTAGGAAATTTGGGGAGCAAATGGACATGAGTGTCCTGTGCCTGCCCCTCCACTGCAGGGGAAGCCTCAGGAACCAGCGCCCTGGGCCCCTTGACAGCTGAGCCCTGTGGCAGGTGAGATGCTGGGAAACCGCGTGAGCTGACACAGGGCTGCTCTCCCCGCTCTTTGGGCCACTGTGAATAGACTTCAGTCCTCTGTGTTTCGTTGTTGCATAAGCTGTTGAAACATCTGGTGGACTTGGCTTCGTCCCCACGGGGATGTCCTGAGTGGGGGGTCTCTCTCTCTCTCTCTCTCCCTGTCCTGTCCTCTCCATCAGCTCCGGGACATGCAGAATCATCCTTAGGAGAACATCCTTGAGATGGTGGCAGGATCTTCTTTTCCATGTGTTTGTTTTGAGAAGCCGCTATATTCTGCCTCAGCACAGAGACCCAGTGTTATTTGTTCCTCCTTTCTGTATGCCGCTCCAGCACCTCCGCAGATCTGAGCCACTGCCTGCCCGCAGGAGCGACAGCCTCTCCAGCCGTCAGCCCACCAGGCCCAGCCCCCGGGCAGCTTCCCAGCAGGCCCCAGAGCCCAGCGTGGGCCAGCGAAGAGGGCACTGGCAGTCTAGGGCCTGCCCACCACGAAGGGGCTCCCTGAGGGCTGGGGAAGGAGAAGACCACTCAGAGAACTCTCCCAGCTCCTTGTTCCAGATCTGAGACTCTCAGAACGCAGCCCCCTCTGCTCTAGGCTGAGGCGCTGCGCCACCCTCAGGGAGATCCAGAGACTCAGGCCCCGGAGCTGTCCACGTGTGGACACTGTCTGTGGAAAGTGCCGCCTGACTCTGAGGATCACATGCGAATCCACCTCAGTCCTCCGGGCCCGGCCATGCAATTGATTTTTCTGAAGCTGGAAAAAGGAAGCATTGTGCCTTGCATGTTACTTGAGCTCAGCAGACAACCTGGATGTAAATAGGAGCATTTATACTTGGTTTATTTAATAAAGCTCTGTATAATTTCTTAAGAGGGGGTGTGATCACTGCTGGGATTTCATGCATCCCGCCTGGGAGCCACCAAAGCCTTGGTGACAGGGCTCCTGCCGTGCCCGGGTTTGGGGAGCAGGTCTCTTCTGCTGCCCTGGAGACTTCCCTGGGACTTCCCCTCTTTCTCCAGCAGCCAGGCCACCCCTCCCACCTCACAGAAACCAGCCCAGGCACGAGCAGGTGCCTTCCCTGTAGGAGGACAAGGCAGCCCCACCTACATGTCACCTGGTGCCACCTTGGTCCTCTCTCCCTCAGGCACCCCTTCTTCCTGCCAGCTTCTTCCCTGGCATCCCGCAAACGTGTCTGACTCTTCCCCCCAAAGGAAATCCCCCTCTCTTCCCTGCTCCCTTCCCACCTGGACTGCTGTGGCTGCCACTCCCTGCTGCAGCACTGGCTCCCCCCTGCCCTCCCAAAGCTGTACTCCCAGGGCCACCAGCCCTCCGCTTGGCCACTGCCCTCTCCGTAAGTACTCTGCAGCCTGGACACCTGCATCTTAGCCCTCTCACCGCTGGTAGCTCTTCGGATTGTCCTATGCCACCCTCCCTGGGTCACCTTCCTACTCACCTGCTCTCAGGCCCCCACTTGCGCCCCTAGCTGGTTTCTACTGAGCACCCGCAGGGCATGGTCCCTGGGAGGGTGGCTCCGCTGGTGTCCTGAGTTACAGGTGTGGCTGTGGATGCTTAGGGAACTCAACCTGCCCAGGGTTGGTCAGCTGGCAGGAGCCTCTGCTTCCAGTCATCCCCGACATCCACTCCCCCTTTTTCCTAAGGACCTGGCCCCTGACTTTTGGCTGGGCAAGAAGCAGCCAGAATGTGTACTACATTCCCCAGGTTCATTTGCTGCTAGAGGCCAACGTGTGACAATGTTTTGGGCATAGGAGCTGAGCAGAGGTGCCCCATGCAGCTCAGGAAGGGTGTCCTAAAGGGAGGATGGTGCCATCCTCACCCCGTTCCCTATCCAGCCAGTCTCCAGGTCCCATAAATCCATCCTCTCCTTGTTTCTATGACCCCTTTTGGCTCAGGGAGCCCCCTCCCAGACAACGTCCCAGCCTCACTGCCCTCCCTTCCAGACCCTTGGTGCACACCCAGCAAACTGCGGTTTCCCACAGGCTCTGCTCTTCTTACACTCCCTTCACCCTGCTCTGTCCTCCTCCCCCTGTTCCCACCCAGGCTTTGAGATCAGACAGAGCTGGGGTCAGTCTTGATCCACTCCCACCTGTGTGCTGCTCTGGCTTCTTCTTTACTCTGGGCTTCAGTTTTCTTCTCTGTGAAATGGGCACAGCAGTGCCTACAGTTAACTGTAAAGTCAGATAAGATACTGTGTGTGCAGCCTGGGGATGTCCTCGCCTCTTGAAGGAAGTGGCTGACGTGACTCTCAAAGGAGAAGACAGGGAAGGAGAGGGTGAGGAGGAAGCCTCAGTTCCACTGGGAAGAGTGGAAGTACCAGTAGCCCAGGCCCTGGAGAATGGGGAAGAGGAGGGGACGGTACTTGGGGGATGAGTGACAGCATGAGGACCTGTAAGCCCTTGGTGTGGCCTGCCTGCATTGAGCAGCTACATGAGTGGCCCAAGAGCCCCTGCAGGCACTGTCAGTGCGTTGCTCCTGGTTTCCCTGACAGGAAAATGGGGAGCATTTATCCCACAAGGATCCATGAGGTCTAAGTGAGCTAATAGATGCAAGGTGCTGTGGCCACATATACCAATGTCGCTGTCATTGCTCTTGGACAACACTGGCACTGGGCCCCACAAGGATCTTAGATGGAGAGAGACTTGTAGAGTGATGAGGTGGAGAGACAGCAGGACGGAGGGTGCTCCCCCAGACCCCGGACCTCTGTCATCACAGCATTCCTCATACAGTGTTGCTGTCATCTGACTCTATTACCCTTCCTGGCTTGGACCACCTTGAAGGTGGGAATAGGCCTGATTCTACTATGTCCCCAGGACCCTACACCCAGGAAAACCTAGAAAGTGTTCACCAATGTCAAATACTCAACACACGGCTGCTTGGCACGTAGTTAACACTCAATGTCAGCATTACCCTAAGGCAGCCCCCTCAAGAATATAAGATGGCCGCCAGGATCCGGCATCACATCACATCCAGACATGGCAACATCCAGAAGAAGAAGAGTTGCAGAGAGACAGGCTCTCCCTTCCCTGTGTCCTTCCAAGGACTAACGACATCTTTCTGGAAGGCTCCTTGACAGGCAGCTTCCCCCATCCTGTGGCTGGGGTTGTCTTGTGGCCATTCCTGGCCGTGGCTGGTGAGAGCAGTGGGGCAGTCAGGCCTGTGCACACTCATCCTTCAGGGTCTGCCGGACGTCAGGAAGTCGACGGCCTCAACTTCTTTCAGATAAAATAGAAAGGTCTCAGCAACTACCTGGTTGGTTTTTTCTCTGATGATGGTGGGGTTCTCCCCTTCACCCACTTTGGATGAACCAGGGCCTGACAGAGCCGAAGTCCTGTCATTTGGGACAACATGGATGGAACTGAAGGACATTATATTAAGCAAAATAAGCCAAGCACAGACAGACAAATTTTACATATTCTCACTCATATGTGGAGGCTAAAAATTAAAGCAATTGAACACATGGAGATAAAGAGTGGAGTGATGGTTACCAGAGGCTGGGAAGGGAAGCAGGGGGCTGGGGATAGAGTGGGGATGGTTAATGAGTGCAAAAATACAGTTAGATAGAATGAATAAGATCTAGTATTTGATAGCACAACAGTTACTATAGTCAACAATAATTGTAAATTTGAAAATAACTAAAAAATGGAATTGAAATGTTTCTAGCACAAAGTAATGATAAAATTGAGGTGATGGATACCTCCCCCCCAAAAAGGATCACACTGGATAATTCCTACATGGAAAAGTGTGATGAGAACTTCCCATGGCTGGACTACAAGAACATTTTCAAGTGGTAGAAGTGGGCAGCAAGATCCATGTGGGTGATAGACTTATTTCTCTGGAGGTGAAGCAGAAAGGTGCTGACTTTCTGGTGACAAAGGTAGAAAATGATGACTCCTTGGGTGGAAAGAAGGGTCTGAACCTTCCCGGTACAACTGTGAACCTGGCTGCTGTGTTAGTAAAGGACATTCAGGATCTGAAGTTTGGGGTAGAGCAGGATGTAGATATCGTGTTTGCGTCTTTCATCTGTGAGGCATCTGATGTCCATAAGTTAGGAAGGTCCTGGGAGAGAAAGGAAAGAGCATTGTGATAATCAGCAAAATCAAGAACCACGAGGGAGTTTGGGGGTTTGACAGGATCCTAGGAGTCTTCAGTGTGCTCATGGTGGCTCATGGTGATGTAGGCATTGACATTCCTGCAGAGAAGGTCTTTCTTCAGGAATAATCATCAGAAGATGATTCTTAGGTGGTGCAATTAAGCCTGGAAGGCTGTCACTTGTGCTACACAGATGTTAGAGGGCATGATTAAGAAGTCCCACCCCACCCAGGCTGAGGGCAGTGATATGGCCAATGCAGTCCTGGAGGAGCTGACTGCATCACGCTGTCTAGAGAAACAGCCAAAGGGCACTCTCCTCTGGAGGCTGTTCTCAGGTAGCACCTGATTGCTGGTGAGGCAGAGGCTGCCATCCACCACCTGCAGTTATTTAAGAAGCTCCATTGCCTGGCACCTGTTACCAGCAACCCCACAGAAGCTGCTGCCATTGGCACATGGAGGCTTCCTTCAAGTGCTGCAGTGTGGTTATAATCGTCCTCACCAGGTCTGGCAGGTCTGCTCAGCAGGTGCCCAGGTAGTGCCCACGTTCCTCCATCATTGCTGTCACACGGAATCACCAGACAGCTTGCCAGGCCCACCTGGACCACGGGACCTTTCCGGTGGTATGTGAGCACCCAGGCCAGGAGGCCTGGGAAGAGGATGTGGACCTCTAGGTGAACTTGGCCACAATTGTTGGCAAGTCCTGCAGAATGCAGGACTTGTCTAATCACAGTCTCAGAAGATGAGGGTGGGCAGGCTAAGATGGCCCCAAGGATTCCTGCCTCCTGGTATTCACGCCCCTGTGGGATTACTGCTCCTTGAGGATGGGCAGGACTTATGACTTCCTTCCAATCAATAGGATATAGAAAAGGTGATGGGATCCCATTTCTGTCGATTATGTCATGTAAGGTTGTAACTTCCGCCTTAGTGGCAGACTCTCTCACAAGACTGTCTCCCCACAAGGTGTGATCAAGAATGGCAGCTGGTGCATCTTGGAAACTCGCACTCTGTGCTTGAAAAAAGTGTACAGGAACAGGAGAAGGTGAAAACTGCCTTGAGTCTTAACCTGAAGAAGTGAGAAGGAGCTGTTTCCTGGTGGGGAGAGGTTAGGGCAAGAAATGGATAAGATACCCAGTGGCTCTAATGTTTCAGAGCCACGGAACAAACAAAAGATTGAAAAGGATGAAGAGGTCATACTTTGAAAGAGAATCTGAAGAGAAACAGGATGAGGTGTTAAGCCAAGGGATTTCCAAGGCCAAGTGCACTCACAGACTTTTGCTCTCTGGCAGGAAAGACTAATCATAGCAACGAGTTGACATTTAACAGGTGGGGCTCCATTCCTCTGTCCAGAGGCAACCGCTAATGTCACCTTGGCAGAGTGCCGTTGTTGGAGAAATATAATTTAAAAAACTAAAATCTTCTCTCAACCCAGAAAAACCTCTCCAGAAATGTAGTAAAGGAGGGAAAACGATTTTATTACTGACTGAATAAGCATTAAACATGTCACACACGATGTGCGTAGATTGCAAAGACAGAAAGGAGATGCCACCCATTACATACATGTTCTCAGGGTAAACAATCAGTAGTCCTCAAGTAAGAGGGCTTGACAGCATCTTTTGTCACACAGAGTTGTCCTAATTTTATTATGAAAATTGGAGAGACCCTCTGTGTTGGTTTTACCTGGAGACGAAACAAACCTTTTTGCACATTGGAACGAAGTGCCCCCTTGGCCACCAAAGTTAGGCTTTTACCTTCTCACGGGAACTGAGAGACAGAGGCGCTCTCTCCCTTGATGTCTGCATTTCAAGAAGGTGGCTCCCAGGTCCTTGAGGAATCATTCCTGAGCTGTGAGACTGGTGAGAGGCTTATTTAGTCATTTACCAAGATTTAGATCCATCATTATGAAGATTTGGGAGCTCTTTCCCAAGCCTGAGGATTTTTTGAACCTCTTTTACCAGGTTGCACTATTAGTATACCATTATGGCCTGGAACTTTACAACTTCTCAACTGTCTGACTTAACCAGAAAGTTCCTTGCTTCCTGTGACAGGTCAGGACCAAGTCTCAACGGTGATGCAATATTGTGCAGCACAATAGTACAAATCACCCCAGTGCCGAAGGGCTTGTTTTATGAAAGGTATTATTTCTTGTTTTATGTTAATAAGAAAACCTCTTATTTTACATGTGGCTCACAGTTAGTTTTCTTATTGATTCTATTGGACTGCCTCTTCTTGTAGAAACTGATTTTGGCAAACGTGGCAGTTGGTCAATGTATGTTTCATGTAAAACAGAAGGAGATTAGTTGCTTTTAAGGAATTCTGCTATTGCATGTGCAGTTTTGCAGAAATTGTTACTGAACTTATAATTATATACTTAACTATAGTCAGGTTTCTGTAAAATTTAAATAAAGCCAACTTAAAAAAAAGTTCTTCTCCTTCCTTCCGCTGCCACCAGCCTGGCCACGACCCCAGCCATGGGAGGAGTAGGCAGCAGCTGAGCTGGGGCAGCGGCAATGACACCAGGTGAAAAAGACAGAGAAAGAAATTCTGAAACAAAAGGGAAAGGGGAGAGAAGTCTTTTCCCTTGTTTTCACCAGGGAAAATTAAGCCTCTTATTTTTATTTTTTATTTGCCTTTACACCATCCAGTATATTATCTCTGCATTTTTTTTTTTCTTTGAGACAGAGTCTTGCTCTGTGGGCTGGGCTGGAGTGCTGTGGCATCAGCCTAGCTCACAGCAACCTCAAACTCCTGGGCTCAAGCAATATTCCTGCCTCAGCCTCCCGAGTAGCTGGGACTACACACACGCACCACCAAACCCGGCTAATTTTTTTCTATTTTTAGTAGAGACGGGGTCTCGCTCTTGCTCAGGCTGGTCTCGAACTCCTAACCTCAAGCAATCCTCCCGCCTCAGCCTCCCAGAGTGCTAGGATTACAGGCATGAGCCACTGCATCCAGCCAATCTCTGCATATTTTTTTAATAAAAGTTGACAACATACTGTATCTAGACTTCTAAGTTCTAAGAATATTTTAAAATCTAACTTTACATTATGAATATTTTTACATCATTGAAAATTTTCTCATAAATGCCATTTTAATACATATGACCTCCTCATACAGAAGTGTCTAAATTTATTTAACTGCTTCCTTATTTTGGAATTTGGAATTTGAGTTGACTCAAATTTTTTTCTATTGTAAATAATGTTGTAAAAATACATTATAACATATATTCTTAAATGTTTCAACATTTCTTGAGATTCTTAGATGTATAATTAATGAATCAAAGTATATACGTGTTTCTAAGATTTTTGATAGTCCCTGTCAAATTGCTTTCAGAAATGGTGCAACAGTTTTTGCTCCTGCTGGAAGATCTAAGACTTTGCCAGTACTGAGTGTTGATCCAGGAGGTTCAACATCTGACTATAGGAGTTCCAGAAAGGAAAAAGAGAAAACAGAAGAAAATTATCAAAGATGTTGGCTTGAAAAATATGAAATTGCTCTTTTTATAGGTTCAAAAAAGCTTAACTAACAGTACTTTCATATGCTTCAACCTACTAAATTACAGGAAAGATTTCTCAGAACTCAAAGGCAAGAGCGTTTAGCTTGAAAATGCCAAATGAATGAAATAGTATGAACAAAAGAGTCACACCAAGGCATGATATCAGGAAATTTAAGAACACTCAAGATAAAAGAAAGATCCTGGAGGAGGGGAATAGAGTCGAGAGAGGCAGAGAGAGACACAGAGAGGCAGAGAGAGGCAGAGAGAAATAGGTCACTTTAAAAAGATGAAGAATCCTAATGCCACCAGACTTCTCAATAGCAAGTTAATGCTTGAAGGCAGTAGAGCAATGCCTTTAAAATTCTAAAGGAAATAATATTCATCCTAGAATTCTTTACCCAGAGAATGATCAACCAAGTATAAGAGCGGAATAAAGATTGTTCATACATGCAACAAATAAATAAAACTACCTCCCAGGTGTCCTTTTGTAGGAAGTTACTGCAGGGTGTGCTTCAGCACAACAGAGAGGAAACTAAGCAAGCAGGAGATGTGGAGCCTAAGAAACAGGAGCTCCATCCCAGGAGGATAGAGAAGAGAAATCCAAGGATAGTAACTGTTGCTTAAAGAGCAGAGTGGGGGAGGAGAAATGAGGGCTGAGGGTAGGGAGTGGTATGGGCTAGGGAAGGAGGGGGGAAGGAACCAAAAAAAATTAGGCATTTGGAGAAATTACTAAAGTCACTAATTAGGCAGATCTACAGGAACATTTGGAAAAAATTAATTATAGGCACAAAGAAGACTTAGCAAATACTTGAAAGGAATATAAAGGAAAAACAAAAAGAAAGGAAACAGCAATACCTTTTGTGTTGTAATTATTTTGAGAGATTGAAGAAGCAGGAAGGACAAGAGAACTAAATTCTCAACCATCTCAACAGGAAGCCAATAGAAAATAAAAGTTCTGAACTGGGAAATTATAAGATAAGGATACTATTTAGAAATTTTGATGGTAAATTCCAAAAGGGGAAAAAAAACAGCTAAAAGTGTTAGTGAGGATCTTTTCTGGAGTATAAGACTAGTGTGGGAGTTGGGGACAAGAGACAGCTATATTTTGTTATAAACTTTTAGTGCTGTCTAATTTTTTGCATACATTTTAGAAAAAAATTAAAATTTATTACAATTTAGTGCCTGCTTTGGCAGCACATACACTAAAATTGGAATGATACAGAGAAGATTAGCATGGCCATTGTGAAAAAATTTTTTTAAAAAATTATTACAATTTAAAAATCCCCTACATACCACTTTTCCTCCCACCCCAGAAAAAGCATGTGAACTAACCTTCATGTGTTTCATAGGTCAGATAACCATTTTAACTTCTGCTCTGATATTTATCTGGAAATAAAACTATTTTGGTGTTCTCAATGAACCCTCTGACTCATACCTGGAGACGTGTTAGCATTTGTGACCTCAGAGATTTTTAGATCTCTTCTGTTCATGTGAATGATGTTGTGGTTCCCCTCTCCCTTCTTTGAATTTTCCACCTCCTGGCAGTTATCAGTGGCTGGAGAGAATGCCTGTTCCACACCAGAGAGTGGGCATAGTGTTTTGGTAAGAGTATTGGGGTATGACTTGGTTATAAAAGGGTTGATTAGGGTAACGGTTCTGATCTGCAGCAGGTCCACTAATATTCCCTGAAACCAAACATTTTCATAGAGCTTTGGTGCCTTCGGTAGCTGAGTTTGAGCTGATCCTGCCATTTATTAGCTTCTTTGACCTCAAACAAGTTATTTAATTGATCTAAGATTCTGCTTCCTCATTAAACAAAATGGGGACAATAATAACCTCTTCTTAGAATTGTGATGAGGACTAAATGGGACAATGTATGTGATAATGTATGCAGTGCACTTATCTGGAGTGGTCAATAAATTAGCTGTGATCAATATTATTTTTAAGAACAATGTTGACCCTATGCAAATCATACGTATACAGTTAGCATAAGTAGTACTGAAAATAATGTAGTACAGTAAAAAAAAATCATAGGGTTGATATCAGATAGATTGAAGTTCATATCTAGGCTCAGTTACTTACCTTCTATATAATTCAAGTGAAGTGATCAGACAAAGGTGAGGTGGTCAGTGCATCATTCTGGGGCTCATGTCAGTGAGGGCTTCACACAGCTGTGTCTAGGA
This sequence comes from Varecia variegata, assembly GCA_028533085.1. Classification (NCBI taxonomy): domain Eukaryota; kingdom Metazoa; phylum Chordata; class Mammalia; order Primates; family Lemuridae; genus Varecia; species Varecia variegata. The sequence continues at coordinate 123,524,458 of CM052436.1, forward strand.
TGACCAGACCAGAGCACACTTGCTAAGATTTTTGACATCTTGATGAATAGAATTTGAAAATCAGTTGTCATCTTAGAGCCATATAAACAACATATACAGTGCAGTGATGTTCATAATATATAAACAGTTCCTACATATGAGTAAGAAAAAGGTAACGAAATAGAAAAATGGGCAAAGGGTATGTCAGAATAAATAGAACAGAATAATCCCTATATGAAAAGATTCCTGATATGTAATATTCAAATAAAACAAATAAAATAAAACAATGATATAACTGGTTGTTTCTGGTATACAGGAGCTGTGAAGGCTAACATCACTCCATCTTGGGTGGTAATCCGCCATCTTGGCCTTGATTAACCCCAGTCCCAGGAGTGCCTACAAGATTTCTGCTTTATTTACTGTTCCCCTGTAAGCCAAAATGACCTTGATGTTATCATAAACATAAATCCTGCCCTTATGCAAATTACGGGCTTATGAGGCACATAGCATTCTTGCTTTTCCCTAAAGGTTCAACTTACATTGTCCTGAACATTCCTTCTGGAGTACGTGTATCCTTCCCCTGTGGTATATAAGCCCTGGGTCGGGGGTAGTGGTGCAGAGATTTACCTGTCTTGGGGCGGTGCGAGACCACGCTTCTGTTTGTAAGTTTCCCAATAAATCATCCTCTACCGACACACTGGATTTGTCTGCCTGGTTCTTTGGTTTCTCAGCTCCTTCTGTGTTTGGAACTCACTTTGCATATGTGGCCCTTTTACAAGACAGAAACCAAATTGATATCAGTGTATTTATTTTTATTTTATTTTGAGATAATCATGCATTCACATTGAGTTATAGGTAATAATACAAGGAGATCCCTTTACCTAGTTTTTGCCAATAGAAATATCCTGCAAAACTACAGTACAATTTCACAACCAGGATATTGACATTGATACAGTCAAGATACAGAACAATTCAATCACCATTAAGATCACTCATGTTGTCTTTTTATAGCCACATGCAAGTACGTTATTAAGTGAAATATGTAACCTTCTGGGATTGGCTTTTATTCACTCAGTCTAATTCTCTGGAAATTCATCCCAATTGTGATGTGTCTCAATAGTTTGTTCCTTTTCATTACTGAGTAGCATTGGACAGTACAGATGTGCCATACATGCACCCATTAAAGGACAATTAGGTTGTTTACAGTTTTGGCTATTACAAATAAAGCTAGTATGAACTTTCATGTTCAGGTTTTTGTGTGAACTTAAGTTTTTATTTCTCTGGAATAAATGCCCAGAGGAAGAATTGCTGGGGTGTATGGTAGTTGCATGTTTAATTTTTTTAAAGAAACTACCAACCAATTTTTCAGAGTGGCTATGTCATTTTACATATCTATCAGCAATGTATAAATGATCCAGTTTCTCTGCATCCTTGCCAGTATTTTTAAATTTTAGCCACCTTAATAGGCATGTAGCAGTATTTCATTGTGATTTTAGTTTGCATTTCCCTAATGACTAGTAATGTTGACCATATTTCCTTGTGCTTATTTGCTATCTATGTATTCTCTTTGGTGAAGCGTAACTTCATGTCTTTTTGCCTACTTTCTAATTGGATTGCTTGTGTTTTTACTGTTGAGTTTTGAAAGTCCTTTATATATTCTAGATACTAGCCCTTTGTTGGATATGTGGTTTGCAAATCTTTTCTCTCATTTGGTAGCTTGTTTTTTTTCCTCCTCTTATCAGTGTTTTTCACAGAGCAAAAGTTTTTTATTTTAATAAAGTCCAATTTATCAAGTTTCATTTTTTTTTTTATTTCAGCTTATTATGGGGGTACAAAAGTTCTGCATAGATATATTGCCCATGTCCCTCCCAATCCCTCGAGTCCGAGCCTCAAGCGTGTCCATTCCCCAGACAGTGCACATCGCACTCCTCCTGTAGGTATACACCCATCCCCGCCCCCACCCCCGTCCCCCCCAAGTCAGAACTTTAAGCGTGCCCATTCCCCAGACAGTGCACATTGCACTCATCATATAGGTATACACCCATCCCCCTCCTCCCACCCCCCACCTCTGTCAAATACACAATTGGTGTTATTC
>CM052436.1:123527031-123580881 GCA_028533085.1 Varecia variegata
GTGGATTGGAAGAATCAACATTGTTAAAATGTCTATACTTCCCAAGGTGATCTACAGATTCAATGCAATCCCTATTAAGTTACCAACATCATTTTTCACAGATATAGAAAAAATAATCTTACGCTTTGTATGGAACCAAAGTTTCATTTTTTAATTGTGCTTTTGGTATCAAGTCTAAAAACTCCTTGCCTAAACCTTACATGTGAAGTTTATTTTCTCTAAGTTTTATAATTTTGAGTTTTCATTTAGGTCTACGATAATTGAGTCAATTTTGCATAAAGTGTAAGGTTTAGGTGGGTTCATTTTTTTGCTATGGATGCCCAATGGCTCCAGCACCATTTGTTGAAAAAGTTATCCTTCCACCATTAAATTTCCTTTACATCTTTGTAAAAAATTCACTGGGCATATTTATGGTACTCTATTTCTTAGTTATCTAGTCTGTTCCATTGATCCATATGCCTGTTCCTCCACTAGTACCACACAATTTTGATTTCTGTAGCTCTATAATAAGTCTTCAAATCAAGTAGTTATTTTTCTTATTGTATTCTTTTTACAAATTGTTTTCACTATTCTAGTTCCTTTGCTTATCCTTATAAAGTTTAGAGTATCAAAGTTATACAAGCTTCATAAAATGAATTGGGAAATGTTCCCTCCTATATTCTGGAAGAGAATATTTAGAATTGGTGTTAATTCTTCTTTAAACATTTGGTAGAATTCTCCAGTAAAATCAACAGGGTTTGGAGATTTCTTAACTGGAAGTTTTAAAATTATGAATTTAATTTGCTTAATAATTATAGGGCTATTTCATATCAGATGAGTTATGGTGCTTTCTGAAGAATTAGTCTATTTCATCTAAGTTGTCAAATTTATGTGTTTAGAATTGTTTTTAGTATTAATTTATTACCCTTTTGATGTCTTCAGGGTCTGCAGTGATATCCGCTGTTTCATTTATGATTTTGGTAATTTGTGTCTTCTTTTTTCCTTGGTTAGCCTAAGTAGAGGGTTGCCAGCTTCATTCATCTTTTCGAAGAACCAACATTTCCCCTTGATTTTATCTATTGTTTTTTCTATTTTCAATGTCATCGTCTTCTGTTATTATCTTTATTATTTCCTTCCTTCTGCTTGCTTTGGGCTTATTTTGATCCTCTTTTTCTAGGTTCTTGAGATGGCAAACTAGATTATTGATCTGAGACTTTTGATCTTTTCTAATGTAAACATTTAGTACTTTAAATTTTCCTTTCAGCACCGCGTTAGTTGCAGCCCACAAATTTTGATAGTTTGTACATTCATTTTCATTCAATTCAGTGTGTGTGTGTGTGTGTGTGTGTGCTTAATTTCCTGTAGGGAAGGACCAATAATTTTCTCTCTACCCTTCATAAGTTCTAATTAGAATGGACTCCTGTAACAAAAGATAGATTAACAATAGAAGAGCAAATAGAAGTTTTAATAATGTGTACATTAATAGGCAGTCTGGGCTCAGTGTGCATCCCCTAGTCTCTGCCCTCCACTTCCTCTCTGTGCAATAGTCTGCAGAAGATGGACCTGAGAGCAGACGATGTACCTGAGAGCAGATGATGTCACCAGCGGGGAGGATTACGAAGGAATGAGTGACTGGGAAGTGTGGGGAAGCTATCACAACAGTTCAATTGAGACTTGCTGGTGGATTCTGGATATATTTTGAGGGTAGAAGCAACAGAATGTACTAATGGATTGGATGTGTGGTGTGAGGGAAAGAGAGGTGTTAAGGATGAATTATGAACTTGGCCTGAGCAACTGAGAGATGTAGATGTCATTTATGGGGATTCCCAAGGGGAGGACCAGGTTTGTGGGATATGAATCAAGAGTTTTCTTTGGGAAACATTATACTTTAAATGCCTCAAATGGAACTGTCGTGTAGGCAGCTACATGTGCCAATCATGTAGACTAAAAGTATGAGTGTGGACATCCCTACCCTGTTGATGACATCAAAGCTATGGAAGTGGACAACTGTATCTAGCAGGGTCAACACAGAAGACACGAAGTACAAGGGCTGGGCCCAGGCTCTCCTGATATAGACTGAAATTAGATAAGGGATAGCAGCATGGGAAACTACTCCTTTGACTGATTCTGTTTTCTTAGTGAAACCAGAAGTAAGGCCAGCATCTGAGAATAAGGACAGAGGATCAGCTATGAAATGGCCATGTTGGAGGCTGAGGCCAAATTGACCAGGACACCATGTAGGGTCACCAGGCAGTGTGGACATCCTGCTTGAGGTTTGCTGTCAGGAACTCAACACGCACCTCATCAGGAGGGTTATGTGTGTCTCAGCCAGGAGCTGCTGGGTGGGTACGAATGTGGAGCAGGCGGAGGTGGGTTTAGCAGAGTTGAGATTTGGGTGGGTGCACATGGCAGGGAGGGAGATGGTGGGAAGTTCAAGGCTTCCCTGAATCAGTCTCCCCTCTGTTCCCCACTGACGTCGGTCCTGTTTACAATGATGGCTGAGTTTTCACTGGTACCTCCCCTGTCCCTCTGCCCCTTTTCCATCTCTCTGCCATGCCACCTGATTCATCCCTCTGGGCCTCAGCCTTCCTCCTCCTCTTCCCCTCCTGCCTCCTCCTCCTTTAGTTTCTCATCCTGCCCACAAGCCACCTCAGCCAGAAAACTGGCACCAGCGCTTCAAAGGCACAGTCATAGTGACTTTTTCTGTTTGACAAAGATTCCCACCTGCATGCCAAGGCCCGAGCTGACTTTCTTAGAATGCAGGCCCACTGAGCCCAGGCGGAGCTGCGTGCGGCAGAGTCCAGCCCTCAACAAACGGGCTCCAGGCCCGCTGTGTGTTAGGCCCACTGTGAGAGGTGAAGGCAGCCTCTGAACCACTTGTTCCACCATATTCTGCTGTAAGGAGCTTTGTTGTCTGGCAGAGGAGGGAGACCGGCCCAGTGAAAAGGACTGTGGTGGACATTGGGATGCCCTCCCCATGGCCCGCTTTGGGCTGAAGGACTTACTCTCCCAGCCCTGGGGAGTGCTGCCGTCAGCCCTCTCAGAAATTGCTGTGGCTGAAAACAGCCACCTAGTCAAAGGTCAAGTCACTTCCTGGGGCAGCCTGCATCCCACGACTGGTCAACACCCCATCATAAAGGCCTGGCTTCCTCCCCCAGCTGACGACATAATCCCAGCCTCAGAGCTCCCTGTGGGGTGAGCTGAGGCCTCTACTGAGCAAAGCAGCTCAACTTCTGTCTTTCCCTAGTCCCTGCTGCTGTCCCCTCCCTTCCCAGGTGTTGGCCTTCATAAACTCTCTGCACTCTAATCTCCATCTCGGAGTCTGCCTCCTGGGGAACCCAGCTTGCAACAGTTGATACCAGGAGCCAATCAAGAAAGCAGATGCTAAGAGAAAGTTTCATATCCTTTAGAAATTTGTTTTCTTGGCATAGCACTAAACCCACACTCATACAGTCCCTTCACTGGGTTCTTCATTTTCCACAAAACCATGCTTGCCTGTGTCGCTTGTGGTTTTCAAGCTCAAATCTTTCATCAAATGTAAGTTGCACCTACACTTTCTCCTCTATGGCCCCAATCTTCATACCAGGCCCCTGTTTCTTGGGTAAGTGTGAGGATACTGGGAGCTTAACCTACTTATGTCATACTTATGTCATGTCATAGAGGACAGAATTCAGGGCTGCAGAGCAGCTGGAAATTGAGGGGCAGCAATGTCAGAAGCAATGCTGACAGCAGCAGGTGGCCAGCAGCACTCCTAGGAGCTGGGAAAAATAGGTCCTTCAGCCTGAAGGGGGTTGTGGGGGTGCATCCCAATGTCCACTGCAGTCCTCTCTATCTGGGCCAGTCTCTCTCCTCTGCCAGACAACCACGGTGGGGCAGCAAGCTCGGGAGCTGGAGGGCGCACACTGAACTCTGCGTGAAACGCCCCTCACACTCTCGACCTACCCCTCAACATGAGGGTATTTCTTAAAACCGACAGAAGACCACATATTGTGTGATTCTGTTCATATGAAGGTCCAGAGTGGGGAAATCTACAGGGATACCAAGTATATTAGTGGCACTTCCGGCTGGGTAGGGGTGGGGGAGTGGAGGAGGATGGGCTTTATAACTAAAAGGTGTAGGGTTTCTTTTTGAGGTGATGAAAATGTTCTAAACTTGATTGTGGTGATGGTTGCACCTATCTGGGAATATATGGAAAACCATTGAATTATACACTTTAAAGGAGTGAGCTGTGTGTGAATTATATCTCAGCAAGGCTGTTTTTAAAAACGGCAGGAAGAGTCTGGGTGGAGCGGGGCAGCCAGCTGCAGGGACGCCCCGTCTGTTGACTTTGCTCCTGTGCTGGCAGGATGAGGGCTCAGCAGCCTCAGTGGCCATGTCCCTGCCACCTGAGAACAGATTTGTTAAAACACCCAGTCCCAGGAATGTTAGCACTCACCCACCTCAAGGGTCAACGGGGTGAGGCTGATGATTGATAAGGAGACATAGAAAAGGGTCTTAGTTTGTGTTCTCAAGAAGCAGAGCCTAAGACAAGAACCAGCGGGCAGGTGGTTTATTTGGGAGGTGGTCCCAGGCAGCAGGAATGAGCAACTGGGGAAATGAGACAGAGAAAGGAAGGAAGCCGGTCAGAATGTTACTGAGTAGCTTCTGCTGTGAACACCTGGGGACTGATCCCTCTGGGGACCTTATGAGACAGGCAGGGCCAGGACTCAGGTGAGGCAAGTAAGGCACTCAGGGTGCCACATTGGTGTTTGATCGCTGTCAGACACCAATCCTGCTCTCACACGCCCCCGATGGTAGATGCCCTGTATCTGGCACCCTGAGCACCTCTCTTGCCTCATCCTGTTCTGAAAGACTCTAGAACTCACCTCACATTGTCCCACCAAGCAACGAGGAAGCTGGGGTATCCAGTCACTGACCTCTGCCCCCGTTGACTGGGCATTGCCGCTGGGTTATTAACCCTGGCATTTCCAGCCCACTGGCAGAGACCCAGAGGAGGGAAGCTGTTGTCCTTATAGGAACAGTCCACCACGGACGCAGGGGAACTCAGAGGTCGGCTGAGGCCACAGGGGTCTGGGCATCCACAGCGTCTGCACTGGAGAGTGAGCACTGACTGAGAAACAGAGTTCAAGGAGGACGGTAGTGTTTCCCCTCCTCCTCTGCTCCTCCCACCTCCTGCTGCCTGGACATTTGAAGCTAGTTGAGGAATCACTTGGAGAAACTGGCTTATGTTTCCTGGAATCTGGGAGCTGCTGGGGCTAGCGGCCTATTCCTGCCTGAGAACTTGTTGAGGTGAGGTGCCTCTGCGGCAGAGCAAAGAGGTGGGGTTACCTGGGGAAGGCCTACACTTGGCAAGCGGTCTGGGTACCATGGGCGTGAGCTGATCGTGGGCCGAAGTGAGCCCCAAGGAGGGGAGCTGGACTCTGATGTGCCGAAATCATCCTCCTCAAGGAGACACCTGGAGGGGCTAGGTGATCCCAGCAGAGGACTTTGCAAGATGCACTGTCAGAAGCTAGGGGCTGAAGGGGAGTGGTGAACAGCCAGGCATGGAAGGCATCACCCAAGTCAGTGACAGGTGTTTCTGAGAAACCCACAGAAGCGCTCCAAGGGAGAGAGTCAGTCTTGGGCGTAGCACCTGGAGGGCATCAATGCCCAGTTATTATGGGAGCAGTCCCCTCGCAGCCTCTCTGCTCCCCACCGTTCCTCCCTCTCCTGCCCCAAGCCTGGAGGAGGGAGAGGCCACAGAGTGAATCAGAAGAAGAACCGGAAGAACAAAGAAAGGAGAGAGGGAAGAAGCCGTCCCCTTCCCTGGCTCCCGTGCAGTTTTCTCAGCCTAAAGAAGGCTCAAGCTGGAGGAGGGGGAAATGCTAAAGTAGCTACAAGATCAAATTTTTCATATTAGATAGGAATGGACTTCTTTAATGCCTAAAAAAAAGGACTATTAATAAAAAGAGTATTAATACCCGAGTGTGACTCGGAAAGGTATGGGATCTGCCTGAGAAGTCATACGTGTGGAGGGTGAGTCAACAGAGCTGTAGCGTAGGTCTGCAGGGGCCGTGGCAAGAAGAAAGTAGTCATTTTCTGCTGGAACCCTGCTGGATTCGCACAATCAATAAACCTATGGTCTCTGTTCTAGCTTTACCCAAATGCGCCAACGTGGCACTATTTTAAAATTCCCTGTGTGTTTCTAAAATTTGTTCAGAACTTACAACAGAGGAGGAATGTGATTAACTGCCACCCTCAAATCCCCAACAGGGAGGGCCTGTACCCCATGTGCTGATGCTATCTCCAAAGCAAGGGGCTTTGCGGGGAGCTGAGCAGCCACCCAGCCGTGCCTGCTGTAGCCTCTTCCCCTCGGAGAGGCCCCAGACGCTGAGATATGATCGAGGCAGCCCAGACAGGAAGCTCTAAGAACCAGAATATTACCAGTAAGGCTGGGATTGGCATGCGGGCAGGGCACTGTGGCCGGCATCTGTTATTACTAGCTTGAACATCATCTCTGAGAAAAGCTGGACTCCACAAGCTCATTGATGGCTCAGTGACGGGTGGCAAGGGATTCTCCTTCTAACCCGAGGCCATAGCCCAGGGCCTTGAAAATTCTATGCACTCATCAATCACCTTGGCTCTGGTCAAAATGCAGAGTCTGCTTCATCGGGTCTGGGGTGGGGCCAGGATTATGCATTTCTAACAAGCTCCCAGCTGATAGCAATGCTTTGGTCCATGGACCATATCTACAATAGCAAAGATTTAGAACAGAACAGTAGTTCTCAATCTTAGCAGTACATTACAATCATGCGGGGGTATCTGCAATAAACTCAGAGATTCAGACCTCATTGAGCTGGAGTAGGGTCCTGGCACTGATATTTTTTTTAAACTCCCCATGACTCTATAAACCGATAAGGTTGAGAAACACGGATTTAGAATATATGTTATTATTTATTTATGGAAGATAAATGTGGCTGAGGAGTAAATGGAGGAGTGTATAACCTGAATGGACAAACGATTATGATCAAATTAATTCTCTACATGTAAGGTTGAAGAAAGCCGAGGGCCTAGTTCGTACCACTCCCCATCTGCACCCCTGCACATCACACCAACACATGAGATGCCCACTGATAAAAGCGCCCTTCCACCCTAACCACCATCCAGCTGCAGATACCACTACACCGCCAAGGCTAGAACTGGTTCCACTGGATGGATTGTGGTTGCTTTGAACTGTCTGCAGAAGGAAGGGAAGATGCACGAGATACAGCTGCACATCTGTGATAAAGTTTGGTGTGAACACATCTACGGAAGTGTCCGTAGGTACTCTGATAAAGCCTTCTTCTCTCAAGTCTCAGGTTTAAATTTTTTCATTTGACACTAGTCAATGATGGCAATACCTTGCGACCGGTCACTCTGAAAAATTCTTAAGTGCTTTTTATATTAGTTTCCTAGGGCTCCTCTAACAAATTACTACAAACCGAGTAGCTCAAAACAACAGAAATTTAATCTCTCAGAGTTATGGAGGCCAAAAGTCCAAAATGAAGGCCTTGGCTGGGCATGCTCTCTCAGCGGCTCTGGGGGAGGATCTGTCCTGTGCCTCTCTCAGCCTTGGGTGTTGCTGGCAGTCCCTGGCATTCCTTGGCACATAGATGCATTGCTCCAATCTTTGTCTCCATCATCACATGGCGTTGTACCTGTGTGTCTGCACCTCAGTGTCCTTCTTATAAGGACACCAGTCATATTGGATTCAGGGCGCACTCTAGTATGACCTCATCTTAACTAATTACATCTGCAACAACCCTATTTCCAAATAAGATCACATTCCGAGATTCTAGGAAGAAGATTAATTTTGGGGCAGACAATATTCAACCCAGTGTACTCTTCTTAAAGATGGAAAGATTCCTAAGGCTGTCACAGGTACAGCCAGCTCTCTGTATCCATGGGTTCTGCATCTGTGGATTCAACCAATCTTGGATGGAAAATATTCAGAAAAAAAAAAGGATAGTTGCATCTGTATTAAACATGTACAGACTTTTTTTTCACCTTGTCATTATTCCCTAAACAATACAGTCTAACAACTATTCACATAGCATTTACATTGTATTAGGTACTATAAGTAATCTTTTAAAACACTTTATTAGGTATTAGGTATTGTAGTAATCATAAGTAATCTAGATAATCAAAGTATACAGGAGGATATGCCCCTATGTGCACCCACCCCAATCCTTGCCAGGCTGCATTCAAAACTCCCTATGGAGCTGCCAGGAGTTAGTTACAAAAAACAATGGTGGGCCAGGCACGGTGGCTCACGCCTGTAATCCTAGCACTCTGGGAGGCCAAGGCGGGAGAATCGCTCAAGGTCAGGAGTTCGAGACCAGCCTGAGCAAGAGCGAGACCCTCGTCTCTACTAAAAACAGAAAGAAAATAGTTGGACAACTAAAAATATGTAGAAAAAATTAGCCAGGAATGGTGGTGCATGCCTGTAGTCCCAGCTACTCGGGAGGCTGAGGCAGGAGGATCGCTTAAGCCCAGGAGTTGGAGGTTACTGTGAGCTAGGCTGACAGCACGGCACTCTAGCCCGGGTAACAGAGCAAGACTCTGTGTCCAAAAAAAAAAAAAACAACAACAACAATGGTGAACCAGCACCTCTTATATTATCCTGGATAGAGCTTGAGCCCATCCTTCCAAGTGAGGTATCATAAGAATGGAAAAATAAAGCACCACGTTGTACTTGCCATCAAATTGGTACTAACTGATCAATACTAAGGTGCTCACATGGTAGTAATATTCATTGGGTGCCAGTCAAGTGGGGGGTGGGGAGGGTAAACTCACAGCTAATGGGTGCAGAGCGCACTATATGGGGGAAGGGCATGCTTGTAGCCCTGGCTTGGGTGAGGCAAAGGCATTATATGTAACCAAAATGTTTGTACCACCATAACATTCTGAAACAGAAAACAAATAAATAAAAAATAAAATAAAATTTAAGGATTTCAAAATTGATATTAACATTCAAAGAAAACATAAAGAAAACTAATAGAAGAGCCCCCCTCTGGGTTTGAACTCTGTGTGTGTGTATTTCCTTGCTCTCTTGCAGGATTTCCTGTTTCTGCAGATTTTCCCCTCACCTCATTAGCTCTGGAAGTCACTGGGCACTCATGCAATTCTGTCAGCTACCACAGAGCATCCTTGTTTTGCTCTCTTCTTTTTCTTCACCAGGGCGCTCTCCATTGAGGCTGGTGTGTCCTCCTGGCACAGTGAACACTTCTCGTGGGCTCAGCGGCCAAACTTGCTAGGTGTGGCCATTGTCTTTAGGGGTCAGGCAGTGGAGACACACGGGATTCCACTCGTGGTTTACTGGACAAGGCCTGGAACATACCATTTCCACAATACCAAGCCATTATGTTTTTAAGGAGCAACAAATTTTTCCAAACATGTTTACACATATCTCATTAAGTCCCAACATGCTCATGGAGGCTTTATTTCCATATTACACGTGAAGATCCTAATCCCTTGTCAAAATGTGACCTACAGACCAGCCACACCAATATCACCTGAAAGCTTGTTAGACATGCAGAACAGCAGGCCCAGACCTGCTGAATCATAACCTGCAGGTTAACATGATTCCCAGTTGATCTGTGTGCGCACTAAAGTTTGAGAAGCACTGGACTAAATCTCAGAAAGGTTTAGGGATTTTCCCGGCGTTCCAGAGCAACATGCTTGTTCAGCTGGGACAAGGCTCTGACTCCCAGAGAAATGCTTTTCTGACAATAACGCTTCACTCCTTGCTCCAAGGCACACCTACCCTGTAAGGTCAGCTCCACACTCTACCTCGAAGATCCAGGCAGAATCAGGCATCCTTCTTTTGTTCCATAGATAGTCTTCGGTGTGTTCCTCTGTCACAGTAATGAATGCATTTGGCCTGTAGCAAGAGGGAGAAAATCAGATCACCAGGTATCTTCTTGGCGTGGTCATTGGATTCATCTGGAAGAACTACATCGCTTGGGGTGGGTATACCTGAGTGATGGGTGGGGGAGGGATGTTTCAGAAAAATCCTTTGACAGCATAGAAAAACCGCCCTCCAAGTTGAGAGGGTGCAAGACCAAAGCATGACTCAGACAAGTCCAGCTCGACAAGTTAGATGAGTTTATTAGAGGTTACTTACAAGGGCATTTGCTCCCGGACAGCACAGGAACTTCTTCCACAGGAGCTTTCTTGCATGCAAAATCCATATCTGCCTGCCCTGTGGTGTTGCTTTAAATCTCCTCCCAATGAGTAACAGAGTTTTTACATGGTGTCTTTGCTTGTTTACAGTGAAACACACAGGTGCACTGCATCACCATACACTGTCAGGAAACCCATGCTGTCGATGATATTACAGTTTTCCACTAGGCAGGAATTTTAGTCTTACAGTCAGCTAAAGGGACCTACAGGACAGCCAAAGCAGCTCTAAAGCAGTCAGGGCAGGTGGAGCTAACTATTTCAAGGCAGGAAACTGCTGAGGCGCCCAAGAAAGTGCTGGGCACTTTTCCCAGGCCCAGTAGTTATCTTGACACCTGCCTAGACTACTTTGTAACAACGTTGCTGGGCACTCCGGGGAGCACAGAGTTTCTGTTAATGTGGTGGGGAACCTACATTCTTCCCTCTAGGGAACAAATTTCTGTGCAAAAGAAGGAATTTGTATTGAACCTGAGAATTTCTCTCTCCACAAAGGTGGGGAGAAAAGAGAAGAGGAAAGTATCAGAACATTGTGAGAAGCAGCAGGTTCTAAACTCTTGCTGGAAGTAGATTGCTTTTTGCTTTGTTTTGCTCTTTGGTAGAAACTGTTGAATAGACTATGTTTTGCACAAAGTGGAGGCTTTCAGTGACACACTGAAGCAGGGCACTGACTTGTGCCATAGAGGTGAAAATCCAGCAGGCCTAGGACTGGTATTTGGGCCAAGTTATAGGTAGTTCTTGGAATCTCCAGGACTTAGCCCAATGGCTCCAAAATGGCTCCTGTAGGAAGGAAGGGAGGGAGGGAAGGAGGGAGGAAGGAAGGGAAGGAGGGAGGGGAGAAGGGAAGGACATCAGAGACTTAACACTGTGGGGGGAGGGTGGAAAATGACATCTTTTGATATTTGGTTTCTAAAACATGAACATGACATATCTCTACACCTATTTAGGAGTTCTTTAATGTTTTTAAATAAAATTCTATAATTTTCTCTGTAAAAGTTCTTGCTCATTTTGTAATCTTTACACCTAGATACTTTGTATTTATTGATGCCATTATAAAAGAAATCTTATTTTTTTTTAAATTATACTTTAAAGCTACTTTTTACTGAGCTATAGAAAAGAGCTATAGAAATGCATCTTAACCAAGTGAACATTTGTGTATTATCAACTTTCATTCAGCAATCTTCATATATTCCCTTGGTAACTTTAAAATTTTATCTGTAGATTCTTTGGGGGTTTTCACATTTGTCCATCCACATTTATAGATTGCTTTGAGTTTTTTCCCTAGATCATCTGTACATAATGACATTGTTAGTTCTTCTTTTCCAGTCTTTATGCCATTTATTTCTTCTTCTTGACTTACTATACAGGTTAGTAACTCTAGTACCAGGTAGCAGTGGCAGAAGAGTAAGCATATTTTTCTTATTCCTAATTTCAAAGGAATTACTTTCAACATTTCCTTGTTGATAATATTTGCTATAGGTTTTTATACTATATTTTCAAAGAAGTTCCATCTTTAAAAATTTTTTTCATGAAGAAATGTTGAATTTTTTCCCTTAAAATTTTTAATGAAGTACAATATGCATGCAGAAAATGCCTCTATCATAAGTGCATGAATTCCCGCAAACTGAATCCATCTGTATGACCTACACTCAGATAAAGGGATGGAATATTATCAGTCCCTGAGAAACCCACTTTCCATCTCACCACTCAGCCCACAGAGGTAACCAATTTTGGTTACAGAGATAACCAATACCACACCTCTAAAAAAAGAAACAAAAAAGATACCACACCTGTTTTACCTGTTTTTTGGATCCTTATATAAATGAACTCATATAGTATGCTTGTCTTTGTGCCTGGCTGCTTCTGTGGAACATTAGCTTTGTGGGAGTCTTCTATACTGTTTTCTGTAATTGGAGGTAATCCATTCTCCTTGCTGTAGTGCATTCCATTGTGAGAATATACCAGAATATGTTTATCCATCCCACTATTGATGGCATTTGGATGTTTCCAGGAGTCTATTATGAATAATGCTGCTATGAATATTGTAGTACATGTCTTTTGTGAAATGTATCCATTTGTATTAGATACGTATTTTGGAGTAGAATTGATAAGGCATATAATATGGTAATGTTCCGCATCAGTAGATAATGACATGCCATTTTCCAAAGTAGTTGTGCCAATTTATACTCTCATCAGAATTGGAGAGTTTTACTTGCTCCATATAGATTTTGCCAAACAGTTTTCCTGAATCTGTTGAGATGATCATGCGATCATCTGATTTTTTCCCATAAATCTTTTAACGTGCTGAATTAAACTTGTAGATTTTTCCAGTGAAAACCAATCTTTTATTCCAGGGATACATTCAAGTTGGTCAAGATGTACATTTTTCGGCCGAGCGAGGTGGCTCACGCCTGTAATCCTAGCACTCTGGGAGGCCGAGGCGGGTGGATCACTTGAGGTCAGGAGTTCGAGACCAGCCTGAGCAAGAGCGAGACCCTATCTCTACTAAAAATAGAAAGAAATTATCTGGACAACTAAAATATATATAGAAAAAATTAACCGGGCATGGTGGCGCATGCCTGTAGTCCCAGCTACTTGGGAGGCTGAGGCAGGAGGATTGCTTGAGCCCAGGAGTTTGAGGTTGCTGTGAGCTAGGATGACACCACGGCACTCACTCTAGCCCGGGTAACAGAGTGAGACTCTGTCTCAAAAAAAAAAAAAAAAAAAAAATGTACATTTTTGTACATTGCTTGATTCAGGGTATTGCTATTTTGTTTAAGGTCTGTACCTGTAACTTCATCAGTGGGTTTGGCCTGGACAGTATTTTCATTGTTTGTAATAATCCTGGCCTCCTAAAAGGTTATGAATGCTAAGATAAGCCCTACATCTCTAGCAACCTTTGATTCCCAGGTTCTCCCATACAATTCAGAAAACTACGGATTTGATTTCCTCCCTGTAAATGTGACCAATGCTTAGCCCAGGCATTCCCCAGTCAGAAGAATGAAGCACAGCTCCTCCATTCACCCTCCAAGGGATCCATGGTTATGTGTGCATGTCTGCTAAAGCCCCTGAATTAGATGAGATCTCACACAATCATAAGGAATGGGTGAAGGCAAGGTTGCAGGAACATAAAAAGACACCGTATTCATGAGCCTGCGGCCTACTCCATGGTCTAAAATGCCTAGTTTGCTGCTGGGAGCTCCTCACCTGTTGCCCTGCCCCCACCGGCTCTCAGTGCTGGTGCAGGATGGTGACCTGCTGGATCACAAGTCCTGAACTCCTCCCTCTTCTCTCCCTGGTTGCCACAGATACTAAACACAATGGCCTACACAGGAAATAGGTGAACATAAGCATTCAAGCCTCCTCAACCAAGCCAGTACAGACATTTTTCTATTTTTCATCTTGGAGAGAACTTCTGCAAAAGCTTCCCAAACAGCACCCCTGAGGGTTTAATGGGAAATGGGATATTTACAAGATCTCAAAGACTCTCCCACAAATGGCTTATTAGTTATAAAGGGAAAAATAGTGAGTTTACTATTGTTGGACATCTTAACCAAGTGAACAAGACTAATATGACCAATACTGGGTCTAAATGACGTCATGTATTCCCTGAGAAGGACGTACAAGTTCTTTGGTGATTTTACCAAAAATGTTAAACCTAGACCTAATCACAAGGAAACATCAGACAAACCCAAATTGAGGGACATTCTACAAAATAACTGGCCTGGATTCTTCAAAAGTTGTCAATGTATTGAAAACAGAGAGGCAGGGCCACAGTTTGAGATCAAAGGCAAGTTAAGGGGCTTAATTAAATGTGATGAATAGCTCTGGATTGGATCCTGGACCAAGGAAAAGAAGTTCTATAAAGGACATTACTGAGATAATTGGCATCATTATAAAATGAACTTTTTAAGGTAGTATGATTGTGTCAATGTTAAATTTCTTGATTTTGATAATAGTACCATGGTTACATAAGAGAATATCCTTTTTTTTAGAATATTTATACTGAAGTGCTTAGGGATGAAGGAACACGATGCCTATAACTTTTCTCAAATAATTCAGAAAATAAACTACGTGTATGTCACATATAGAGAGAGAAAATGATGAAGTAAGTACAGTTATGTGCCACACATAATGACATTTCAGTTAACACACGCATATATGACAGTAGTACCACAAGATTACAACGCCGCTGAAAACACCTAGTGATGTCACAGCTGTCATAATGTCATGGCAGAACACATTACTCACGTTTTTGTGGTGAGGCTGGGGCTCGTATACAACTGTGCTGCCAGTCATATAAAAGTATAGCACATGCAGTTATGTACCATACATAATACTTGATAATGATAATAAATGATTCTGTTACTGGTTTATGTACTTACTACACTATACTTTTTATAGTTATTTTAAAGTGTACTTCTGTGTATATTAAAAAAAATTAACTGTAAAACAGCCTCAGGCAGATCCTTCAGGACGTTCAAAAGAAGTCATTGTTATCACAGGAGATGACAGCTCTGTGTGTGTGTTACTGCCCCTGTAGACCATCCAGCGGGACAAGATGTGGAGGTGGAAGACAGTGATATTGATGACCCTGACCCTCTGTAGGCCTAGGCTAACGTGTGTGTTTGTGCTTTAGCTTTTAATGAAAAAGTTTAAAAAGTAAAACAAAATTTTTTTAAAATATTAAAAAGCTTATAGAATAAGGATGTATAGAAAGAAATTAGTTTGCACAGTTGTACAATGTGTTTGTGTTTTAAGCTAAGTGTTATTATAAAAGAATCAAAAAGCTTAAAAATTAAAAAGTTTATAAAGCAAAAAGTTACAGTAAGCTAAGGTTCATTTATCACTGAAGAAACTTTTTTTATAAATTCAGTGTAGCCTAAGTGTACAGTGTTTATAAAGTCTACAGCAGTGTACAGTAATGTTCTAGGTCATTCACATTCACTCACCTGTCACTCACTCACTGACCCAGAGCAATTTCCAGTCCGCAAGTTCCATTTATGTTAAGTGCCCTATACAGGTATACCACTTTTTTTCTTTTATACTATATTTTTTCTGTACCTTTTCTATGTTTAGATACGTTTATATAAACAAATACTTACCATTGTGCTACAATTGCCTACAGTATTCAGTATAGCAACATGCTGTACAGGTTTGTAGCCTGGGAGCAATAGCCTCTACCATACAGTCTAGGTGTGTGGTAGGCTATACCATCTAGGTTTGTGTAAGCGCATTCTATGATGTTCACACAACAATGAAATCATCTAACAGTGAATTTCTCAAAATTCACCGTCGTTAAGTGACTTACAACTATATGTCAAAATGTTAACACTTGGTGAATTTGGGAGAAGAATATACCAGAGTTCTTTGGATAGTTTTGCAATTTTTCTTTTCTGGATATTATTTCAAAATAATAAGTAAGAAAAAAAAAAGATTTGCACTTCTAGCAAATGGGAAACTACAGAGGTAAAATAATAAAGGTCACCTTGGTTGTTAGGAATATAAAGTGTAGTTATTAACACATGCTTGGTTCTAAATCTCTGGATGAGAGATTGCTCATCTTCTTAGCAACCCCTTGAGGTAGAGATCATCGCCCCCTTGTACAGATGAGAATGATGAGGGTTAGTGAGGTGAAATAAGTCACCCAACAGCTCAACAAAGAGGACATAAATGCCACCTTCTCTTCTAATCATGGCCACATCCCCAGGGAATTTGTGGCACTTGAGGGCTTTAGAGTCACACAAACTTGGGTTAAATGCATTTTCTGAGACCTATCTCAGCACCTGTAGCCCAGGTGCTACACTGGGCATAGTGAGCAGAGAAAAAAAAAAAAAAAGAGCAAGATGTGATTACAGTGTGGTTGGGGAGCCTGCCCAAAGAATGCAAGGGTGGACATGGACAAGATCTACAGTGAGAAACAAGAATTTCTGGCAGCCCAAATGGGAAAGAAGTTACTTCTGACTGCCCTAGTGGCCTTGGATGGCTTCAAGTAGCTCACTCTGTTTCTGGTGAGGATTGACAGCAGTAAGAGAAGGGGCACTGGTGTCCAAGTGGATGTTGTTTTAACCTGGACTGGTGCCAGTTCTGCCCCTTAGGAGCCATGCAGATTTGGGGAAAGTTATCTGAAATACCTGCAGCGTCATTTTAAGGATTGGCGTTCGTGTAGGTGAAATGCGGTATGGCCCGTCCAGGATCTCTTTTAGGAGCTGTGGCCCTTGGGACCCCTGTGGGTAGGTAAAAAGAACAGAGAATTTGATAGGAATCATACTGATGTTACTGTGTCCTCTGGTCATCAAGGAAATCAGGACAGAGGTGGCCCCAGCCTGGTTCCAAAATGGACATTATAGGGGATCAGAATATGCCACCCAAATGTGCCACTCTGACATAAGGATTATTTTGAGCTAAAGGCAATTGAGAAAAATCAGACACAGAATGAGCCCTCTGCCCTCCTCCTACCTACCTGGAAGCAAAACATAAATTCCCTTGTGAAGGTGCCCTCACCTTCCCATGTCCAGAAGGGCGGAACAACCTTATCGCCAGAGACTAGATGGCATCTAGGAGTCTAAATAACAAGGAGTCTAAATAAACAAATTTTTCTTAATAATCCTTATCTACCATTAATGCCCCCCATGTATGTACTCTCCCACAATCCACTGCCCCTAAAAAGCCCAGAAACCCCTTCCCTTTGTCTTATCACTTCTTTACAAATTTATCATCTTTTGTCTGAATGGTATAAAAGCCTCCAAGCCTAGCTGCTTCTTTGGGGATTTTTTCTTTTTTTATGAACCCCCCCCCACTCCCACAAGCCACAAAAAAACTTTTAAAAAATTTTTGCTCTTAGCCATATCAACCAAGATATATAAAACTTTTAACATCAAATAAAACGCATATGTTTTTCTTCTCTTAATGTTTTTTTTTTTTTTTTTAGGTTATTTTGCAGGCGCAGCTACTAAACCTAAGAAGGTAGAGGAAAATTTTCCCTCCCCCACAACATTCTGAACCAAGCTTAAATAATTAATATAGACAAAAAGGAGGAATAAAACAGTATTTCACAAACCCCTCTTCTCCACAGGGAACAGGATGGATATTATCAGGAGAGGAGAAGAGAAGCATCTTGACACTCTACTTTTACCCTTAGCTTGGAAGTGTTTTTCATATGGCCCAGGTACTGAGCATAAAACAGTAGAGGAAAAGTTTTTTCTCCCCAATATATGCTTCTTTATTTTAACTTAAATTTTTAAAAAAATTTTTGTAGAGACAGAATCTCACTATGTTGCCCAGGCTGGTCTTGAACTCATGGCCTCAAGAGATCCTCCCACCTCGACCTCCCGAAGTGCTAGGATTACAGGTGTAAGCCACCAGGCCCTGCCCCCCAATATACGCTTCAGAATAATAAACTCAGGCTTCACTGTATACCATGTTTGCAGCGTAGTTGCTTTTTGCTCTGCAAGTTATTGGTGGGGAGGGGCATTCCCAGTGTGGATTAGTAAATTAATCTACAATTTAATCAGTAAATCATTCACAAAATGCAAATGTCTCTGCTTTGAACTAGTTGTTGATAGCAATTTTCTGTTTCCTAAATCCTTACTGAAATAAGAACATGTCTTTATTAAAGAAAACTTTAAGAATAAAGAGGAATAAACTAACATATAGGACAGGTTTTGTTTCCGCCCGTTTTATTCTGGGATGTGCTCACCCACATCCATGTTTGGCATAGAGACAGTCATAGCATACATACCACCTTACTTTGCTTTTTTGATCATGAAGATTTCTCTGGGTTTCTACATAGTTTCATTATGATTTTTTTTCTTTCATTATTCATCATTCTTCAAGAGAGCCATCACCTCCTGAGACTCCTGTGATGAAAAGTGCCATGATTAAGCTCCTTAGGGTGGAATCATATGATTTCATCTTGTTATCCCTTCTGTGATAAAAGCAGTGCTGGGAATATGACACTTAATACACGTTAAGTGTTAAGGGAGTGTTTGCAAAAGATAAATTCTTGGAATAAAGGACCCTCAAAAGGCTAAAAGATCTAATCAGTTCTTGCATACAATGTGTGATGTTTCCTGGAAATGCAACTAAAAATACAATATGCTATTAATCACACCTTTCTCCATGTTCAAGCCTTCAAAGCAATGTGGTTATACCTTTGATTGCATGCAGGCAACGTTCTTGACTCCTCTTATGGAGGAAATAAATATTTAATAGTAAGAAAAAAACTGCTTATTGCAGCTTTTTTTGTTAATCCACATGGGGAACTAAATTTTAAGGGCGGTAATAACTTTTCTGATCAGCTGGTTTTACTATTAACAACATTTAAGCTTTTATGAAACTCAGGCTTCTAACACTTTCTGTTAGGCAAGTGCTCTCTTACCCTACAAATCAGTGTGGAATGGCTATTAGGTTATTAAGTATGAAATGTCCGATTTCCTTAAGTACTAAGTTTGACACTTGACATCTCTGACATTTCATTTTGACACTCTTGTTTTATGTTTATTGTGAAGGTACATCCTCTGTCTTTCAAACACACATTTTGGCTTGTGATTATCTTTCAAAAAATTTTTTAGAGCAATTTTTGTGAAACCATGGGTAAGTCAAAATTTTGTGTTATTTTCGAATAGAAGTTTTATTGTGGAACCAATGCAGCGCAGACAGCTTGAAATGTCAACGAAGTCTTTGGGAAGGATGTGGCTAATGAATCTATAGTATGTCGATGGTTTGAGAATTTCCATTCTGGTGATTTTAATCTTGAAAATGAGCCATGTGGGTGATCTGAGGCCAAGGTGGATAATCCTGAGCTGAAAGCTGTAGTGGAAGCGAATATCTCAACCTACACATGAATTAGCAGCAAGGTTTGATGTTATTATTCGAACACTATTGGACCATTTGAAACAAATCAGCAAGGTAAAGAAGCTGGATAGATGGGTTCCAGGTGAATTAAATGAGCATCACAAGAGAAATCATCTGGAACTTGCCTTTTCTTGCTGTCAGGACATAAAGGCGAAACATTTCTATACCATATTGTTATATGTTATGAAAAATAGATTCTTTTTGACAACCACAAGCATTCAGTTCAATGGTTGGATAAAGACGAAGTGCTGAAACACAGTCCAAAAACTGAATATTCATCCAAAAAATTAATGGTGTCTGTTTGGTGGTCTAGCGCTGGTATTATCCACTACAGCTTCATGAAACCTGGTCAATCGATGACAGTGGATGTCTACTGTAACCAACTGGACAAAATCACGAGGATGCATGGGATGACAGGCCAATCCTCTTACAAGACAATGTTCAACCACATGTCGCACAAACAACACTGCTCAAACTACAGAATCTGGACTTGGAAACTGTCATCCACCATATTCACCAGACCTTGCACCAACTGACTACCACTTCTTCCAGGCTTTGGACCGCTTCTTGCAAGGAAAAATATTCAATTCTCAACAAGTTGTAGAAAACATCTTTCGTGATTTCATCACCACTCGCTCTCCAGGCTTCTTCACTGTTGGCATAAACAAGCTACCATTAAGATGGCAAAACTGTGCCAATAGTTTAGGCACATACTTTGATTAATTGTATTGCTTCTCATTTGAGATATAATAAACTACACTTTTGATTCAAAATTGGACATTTCTCATTTAATGATCTAATAGTTGGAAATTGTAGAAAAAAACAGAAAGATTTCCCCTAGCCTTACCCACAACTCTTGTTAATGTTATTAAATGAGAATTTTTAATGCAGTGCAACGAGAAAAGCACCCTAGGCTGTGCTTCAGAAGACATGAGTTCTGGCTCTGGCTCTACCACCAAATCACTGTGTGATTTTTGGTAAATCTCTTCACCTCTCTGGACTTAAACATTCCCACTTGGAAGGAGAGAAAGAGGAGAGAGAGAGAGCAGCTAGATGACAATCTATGACAAGTATCTGTGATAGTAGTAATTTACACAGAGTTTATTTAAATAGAGCCTTTTCTTTCTCTTCATTTTAGAGGAAAGGAGGTAGGATGTACTGCTAATCTCTTTTTCTTTCTGAAGTGAAAGATGGTCTTCTGAACCCTTGGAGGGACCCAGTGGAGTTGGATTTAGGTGGGATGCTCCCAGTAGATCTGATCCAGCATTCCAGAACCCACTGAATGAATATCTGTGCAGCAAAGGGTGGACTTGGAGAGGCCATGGGTTCTGGAGGCCTCCAGACTTTGGTTTTGCAGTTTTCTTTCTGCGGCCTTCCTATAGAGTGCCTGGATTCCTGATGTGGGCCCAAAGGGGAGGAATCAAGGCTTTTCTTTTTTAGTTATGTCGCAGTCTGTCTGTCTTCAGAGCCAGGATGTGGTAGGTTAAATAATGGCCACCCAAAGATATCAAGTCCTAATCCTTGGAACTTGTAAATATTACTTTATTTGAGAGAAAAGCCTTTGCAGATGTGATTAAGTCGAAGATCTTGAGATGGGGAGATTATCGTGAATTATCCAGTGGGCCCTAAATGCAATCTCAAGTGTCCTTATAAATTAGAGGCAGAGGGAGGTTTGACACAGAGAGGGGAGAAGGAGGTATGAAGATGGAGGCAGAGGTTGGACTGATGTGGCCACAAGCCCAGGACTGTTGGGGCAGCCAGCAAGAGCTGGAAGAGGCAAAGAGGGGTTCTCCCTTAGAGCGTCCAGAGGAGGGGCAGCCCTGCTGGGTTACAGCCATCTGGGCTCCAGAACTGTAAGAGAATAAATTTCTGATGTTTTAAACTGCTGGTTTGGGCCGGGCGCGGTGGCTCACGCCTGTAATCCTAGCACTCTGGGAGGCCGAGGCAGGTGGATCGCTTGAACTCAGGAGTTCGAGACCAGCCTGAGCAAGAGCGAAACCCCGTCTCTACTAAAAATAGAAAGAAATTATATGGACAGCTAAAAATATATATAGAGAAAAAATTAGCCGGGCATGGTGGCGCATGCCTGTAGTCCCAGCTACTCGGGAGGCTGAGGCAGGAGGATCGCTTGAGTCCAGGAGTCTGAGGTTGCTGTGAGCTAGGCTGACACCATGGCACTCTAGCCCAGGCAACAGAGTGAGACTCTGTCTCAAAAAAATAAAAAATAAAAAAATAAACTGCTAGTTTGTGATGATTTCTTATAGTGGCCCCAAGAAACAAATACACAGGGCAAGGGCAGGTAGGTGCCCAGTTCTGCAGGGGCCCATGCCAGTCCTCCGATCTGGCCCAGGAACCACAGGAGGAGGGTCATCCTTCAGTCCTGGCTGTGCAGGCCTTGTCCCCAACTCCTCACCTGACTCGCACATCTTCATCTTGCCTCACTCTCCATTCAACCATTTATTAAAAAGTTGCTGTGCACCAGGCATTGTGCCTAGTATGGAGGAACAGCAGATAAAAGGATCTTAGGAACTCACAATAAATGGGTTTTAAATCAGCCCAACCTGGAAATTGGGCTCGGGGAAATTCCACCTTGGTCCTTTGGGCCTTGCCTAGCCGGGCTGCGGAGGGGAAGTTGGCTTCCCCCGCCCTCACCCCACCGCCCATGAGGCAGGTTCATAGTTTCCAGTATGATGACATGGATCAGCAACACCTGAGAGCCCTCAGCTCAGGGCTCTTTGCTTATCACATAGAAAACCCTCACAGCAGAGCTGGAGTTTTCCCCAGACTGCGTCAGAAGGTGAATGATACTGCTGAGGGGAGTTACCCAGGTGTTAATTCAAGCACCAGCGGATATTTCTAAGAAATGAAATTACTAGTCAAAAGGGATTGGTTTCAGGGGCCACAAAGCAAGAATTGAGAGGAATTTAGAGCCATTGCACCTACAGTGGAACAAGAAAATGGATGTCATCTGTACTCGGGAACATTCTGTCTTCCTCATTCGAATTTCCATAAAGAATTTCCACACAGCCCCGGGAGGCGGCAGGAATAGAAGGAATGATTCCAATTGCTCTTTACCCCCCACTTGCTGCTCCTCTTTGGAGGAGGATAAGATTCTAAGATTGGCAGGTTGGGGAGAGTTTATCATGTCATCCATTAGACCATGCTGGCCAGAGGGATGGGCCTTACCTCTCTGTTTCCTTCCTGGGATAGCTGGAATCTCACAGGGAAAGTGCTCATGCCTTGACCAAGCGGGTCTGTTTCTACCAGGCCTAGTTAGGTCCTTGCCCTAGATATCCGGGCAAGACACCATCCTCCACACAGGTGGCCCGCACTTACCCCACTGGCCTGGTCTCAAACAGCAGAAATAAAGGGTGTGCTCCTCAGTTCACCATTCTGTCCCTGAAATGCCCATTGCTCTCACTGTAGGGAAGAAAGCACAAAGGATTAAGTTAGATGAGGCAACAGCCCAGCCAAAATTCAGATAAAATGTGCCATTTTTGCTTTTTTCCACCTAACATTGTACCCTTCCCATGAATGAATATTTGTGCAGGTACGATGGTAGGATTAAGCAGTCTACTTTTTGTTTTGGGGGGAGGGTTTGGTTTTTTTTTTTTTTAAGTCCTTTCCAAATTGTTTCTATGATGCTATTGTGCTATAGCTCTGCTAACAACATTTCTTTCTCTCCTGCATTTTGGATTAGTACCTTAGGTTAGATCTCTAAAAGTTAGCCCCACGGTCCTCTGTGACACTTTATATGTTCTTCGCAGACTCCCAAAGTTCCCCTGTAGCTGAGATCCCGTGTCCTGTGCACAGATGCTGTGCTGCACCGTGGCAGCAGCACACAAAGGCTTTCTCGGTGTCTGGGTGGTTTTCCTGCTATCTCCTGTTTTCAGCATGTTCTTTGACTTTCATGGGTTCTGTCTTAACACATCCCTTTTGGGCAAATTTTCATTATTATGTCCCAAGGAATGGTGACAATTCCTGCTTGCCTTTACTCCAGATTTGGTGGAAAAGGCAGGTGGGGTAATTCTAACGTGAAGACGAAAAGTCTCTCCTATGCTCCACCCTTCATGCTGATAGCCTATTTTTTCACCACACTCTATAAGGAAGCTATAATCCTTATTTTCCATATAAAGAAGCTCAGAATGGGAGACTCATGAGCTGGGAGCCCATGTGCATCCCAAAATTCAATAGCAGTATTGTTGGCAATCCTCATTGCTCCTGTATTTTCCATACATTTTTTCTCACTAACTCCTCTAAGAGGTTCTCTTCGGACACCCAAAGAATGTGTTCAGTCACAATAGGCTTCCCTGCCATCTAGTCTGGCAAGACCACTTGAATCATCTCGTTTTTGCCATAACAATGCTGCTTAACAAACAGGCATGAACCTCAGTTATATTTAATAATTGCACATCCATCTGGGGTGGTCAGCCAGGCAGCCCTGTTGATCTCGGATGAGCTCACTCACATGTCTAGAGCTTTCTGGCTGATCTAGGTCTGCCGTGGCTAGGATGACTGAGGTAAGGGGGCTGCCCCTCCAGTTGACTAGCATGGGCATATTGTCAAGGCAGTGGAAGAGCTGCAAGAATGAGCATGTTCAATCAAGCACGTGCCTTTCAAGCCTTACTTGTATCACATTTGCCAACATCCCACTGGCTAAAGAAAGTCACATGGCTGAGGCCAGAGTCAGAGAGAAGAGGCACTACAAAGTTATACAGCAAAATGTGTAGACTCAGGAGGGGTGAGACATCAGGGACTTGAATGTAATGAATCTACTGCATCCCCCCAGGAACGAGTGCGGTGGAGATGGGGAGATTCTGGAATTTCTATAGCGCCTTCCCAACAATTCTGGGACTTGTGTTCCCTCCCCTGGGCTAGGGGAAATTGATCTAAAATGATTTCCAAGAGGCTTTCCTATTAACAGAGAATCTTATGCCCAATTTTTACTGAACACAAACTATGACCCAAAGACTCTGACACTTTCCAATTTTAAAATGATAAAATTAAGAGTTTGGGCTTTGTAATCCCTTGGACCTGGACTTGAAGTCTATGCTTCAGTTTACTAGTTCGGTGACCACTAGCAAGTCAACTAACTTCTCTGAGCTTCAATTTTCTCAAACAGAAACAATAATAACTACCACGAAGAATTTTTGTAAAACCTAATTAGGATGAAGTATATAATGGAACTGGTTTATAAAAGGCACCCAATAAACAGAAACCATAGCATTAGTTTCAACTCTTTTAATTGTGCCAGAAGCCCAATTTAAACTAGCTGAAACTTAAACGGGGGGACATAATGGATTACGCAGCTATTATTTCTAGGTATGTATCTGGCTTCAGGCATGGCTGGATCCAGGGGCACAAAAAATTTCATCAGAATTTTATATTCTCTTTATTTTTTGACTATAATTTTCATTGGTTGGCTTCATCCTTCAAATAGGTTTCTTCCATGTGGAGGTCAAGATGGATGATTCTCTGAACCAATCATGACAGACAGGGAGATGAAAAATTCTCATTGACCAGACCTGAGTCACAGGCCTCCTTTTTAACGGTGTGTAGCAGTGCGATTGGCAGCACAACCAGTAATGCATGGAATGGAGGGGAGATGAATGCTCCCTCATCCAAATATCCATTTAAAGAAAGTATGTTAACAGACATATGCAACATGGCCATTACATTATTATTCTTGTCACCATAGGATGAATAGATGTAATTTTTAATAATGAATATGGCATTTTCCATGAAAAATATGTGAATAATGGAATCACTCTGATAGAAGTTATTGCTGCTACCACTACAATTCAAATAGAAGTATATATGCACACATGCATATATACACATTTGTGCATGCGTGGAAAGCCAGTCCAGGTATAAATTATACAACTTCAATATAATAATCAAATTATTATTTCATCTTAATACAGTTTTTAATTTTTAAAAAATTCTAATAGACTATTTTTTAGAGAAATCCTAAGTTTACAGAAAATCTAGGTTTACAGAAAGTCTAGGTAGACAGTACAGAGCGCCTGCTGTGGCTTGCTGCCTCTCTCTCTGCTCATCATCACTCACGTGAGTGAGGGCACCTCCAGAGGAGCTATTACTCACCAACTGCACACACACATGAAGGTGCAGACTCTGAGAAGAAGGAATTAGCAACACTGAAATCTCCAGAACAAACGCTCTGATTAAGGTATGTGTGTTAAGCATGTTTGGGGAGTGAGTAGGCAGGGACACTTCTCTATTCTTGGGGGTAGACAAAGGGAAGACCAATATTTCAGAGGTCTGGGTACAAGAGGTGAAATTTTTTTTTGATTTTTGCATCTTCTCAGAGACCACAAACTCTGCCTGTGTCTTCGTGGCTGCACAAGGCTCTGGCTGAGGGGAGAAAGTCATGCCACTTTCTCTGCAGAGTGTCAGGAGGGAGTCAAAGCTCCTGTAAGTGTAGGACGGTTGATAAGAAAAGATCCCTTATATCACCAGGCATCTGAGGGGATCTGTCCTTGAACGGGGCACAGTGCTTCTATCAGATAACTGAAGGACATCTGGGGATTGTTTTCAAGGAAGGAAGCTAGCAAACCAAACATTTTTACTGTACCCACAAGATATAGAAATATGAGAAAGGAAAGCGTTTTGGGGCAGACAGATATGATTTCAAGTCCTGGCTCTATTGCTTCCCCCTCTGTGTGACTTTAGGCACTGAACTGGACTCTCTGAGATTCAGATATAATCACAACTCCAGATATAGAAAGGAGATATCAGTGCCTGCTTCACAGGGATTTTTGAGAAATAAGTGACGCATCTAAAATTTCTGGTCCCCCTTAATAAATGGTAGGAATATTATTAATGCTTTCCGTGGATTTTAATAATGAAAGAGCATGGAGAAGTGTGGATTGGGTATCAGTAGGAAGGAGCTGGGTTGAGGATCTATTGTTATTCTAGCATGGTAGGAGAGCAAAACAGAAGGTGAACTAAAAACTGTTTTAAAAAATAACTGAAGGCCAGGCATGGTGGCTCACTCCTATAATCTCAGCACTTGGGGACGCCGGGGCAGGAGGAGTTCAAGACCAGCCTGGGAAACATAGCGAGACCCCGATCTCCACAAAAAAATTAAAAAATCATCCAGGCATGGTGGCGCATGCTTGCAGTCTCAGCTACTTGGGAGGCTGAAGCAGGAGGATTGCTTGAGCCCAAGAGGTGAAGGCTGCAGTGAGCTATGATGGCACCACTGCACTCCAGCCCAGACAACAGAGCAAGACCCTGTCTCAAAAAAATAACTAAATAAAAATAAAAAATAAAGTAAAAGACAAGCAGGAAGGCAGATGTAAGGGAAACTATTGTTTCTAGATATAACTGGCAAAAAAAAGGGCCCAACTCCATACTTAAGAAACTATGTTATTTAAATTTACGTTGGGTGCATACTTAAATAAAATTAATATCTTTAAAAATTAGCTGGGTGCAGTGGCTCATGCCTGTAGTCCCAGCTACTCAGGAGGCTGAGACAGGAGGATCACTTGAGCCCAGGAGTTGGAGGCTGTAGTGCTCTATGATTGAGCCTGTGAATAGCCACTGTACTCCAGCCTTGGCAACACAGTGAGACCTTCTCTCAAAATAAACACTGCTTGCTTGTTTAGCATTTCAAATTATAGAAAGGTGGCATAGTAGATAGGGAAGTCTGAATATAAAGCAAACAAATGCCTTGGAAAAATAATATGTCTGGACTGAAATTGCATTGAATGTATATAACAATTTGAGAAGAATCATCATGTTTTACATGTTGAGTCTTCCCTTCCAGGAATATATTTCCTTTTAATCATGTCTTCTTTTATGTCCTTCAACAAAGTTTTATAATTTTTTACAGAACTGAATTGAAATTTTTATTAGGTTTATTCCTAGTAATGCTAGTAATTTTTGTTGCTAGTATGATTGGGATCATTCTTCTATTGCATTTTTAAAATTAGTTATTTCTGGAGCTTAAGAAAGTAATTAAAAGAATGAATTAAACTTATAAGTATCATGCAGATATATCTCTAAAACAATAAGCAAAATGCAAAATGAGAAACATGGTATTATATCATTTTATATAAGTTAAAAGTAAACACATACACACAAAAATATATATATATTGCTTATGGATACATATAAATATGTAAAAGTAGCAAGGAAAACTGTTTAGAATGATACATACCAAATTGGTGTTTTGTTTTTTGTGTTTTTTTGAGACAGTCTCACTCTCTTAACTGGGTGAGTGCCGTGGCATCAGCCTAGCTCACAGCAACCTCAAACTCCTGGGCTCAAGCAATCCTCCTGCCTCAGCCTCCCGAGTAGCTGGGACTACAGGCATGTGCCACCATGCCTGGCTAATATTTTCTATTTTTAATAGAGACAGGGTCTCCCTCTCTCTCAGGCTGGTCTCGAACATCCTGAGCTCAAGCCATCCTCCTGCCTCGGCCTCCGACAGTGCTAGGATTACAGGCGTGAGCCACCGCGCCCAGCCCCAAATTGGTTTTCATGATTGCTTCTAGTATATGGGAATTAGTTTGTGTAGTTAAAAGGAACTTTAGCTTCATCTCTACTGGGAAGGAAAGGGAAGGGGAGGGGAGAGAGAGAGAAAGAAAGAAAGAAAAAGAAGAAATGAAAGAAAGAAAGAAAGAAAGAAAGAAAGAGAGAAGGAAGGAGGAAGAACCCAAAGCAAATATGACAATATGTTAGCAGCTGCTAATTCTGTATAATAGACCTATAAGTATTTATGTTTTCTTTGTAAATTTTGGCTTTTGTTATCCCACCTAACTCCCCTGCACTAGCTTGGGCCGCCATAGACTGGGTGGCCTAAACAACAGAAATGTATTTTCTCATAGTTCTGAAGGCTGGAAGTCCAAGACCAAAGTGCCAACAAGGTTGGTTTCTGGTGAGCCCTCTCTTTCTGGCTTGCAGAGCACCACCTCCTCACTGTCTCCTCATATGGTCTTTTCTCTGTGCACAAGGAAAGAGAAAGAAATTTCTAGTGACTCTTTCTCTTCTTGTAAGGACTTTGGTCCGATCAGATTAGGGTCCCACTTTTCTAACCACATTTAACCTCAGTTACCTCCTTAAAGGACTTATCTCCAAACAGTCACACTGTGGGGGAGGGTGTCAATATATGAATTTGGAGGGGACACAATTCAGTTCATAACATCCCCATAACTTTTTTAAAATAAAATATTTCTAAGGAATGAATCTCTTTTACATGTCTCTGTGACCAGGTCCCCCTGCCTTGATGGATTATACACTTGAGCCCAACGTGACAGCAATTACTGACGACTACTATCCTGGTATCTTCTCAAGCCCCTGCGATGGGGAACTTATCCAGAAGGACAGCAAGTTGCTTCTGGCCATCTTTTATTGCCTCCTGTTTGTATTTGGTCTTCTGGGAAACAGCCTGGTCATCCTGGTCCTTGTGGTCTGCAAGAAGCTGAGGAGCATCACGGACGTGTACCTCTTGAACCTGGCCCTGTCCGACCTGCTCTTTGTCTTCTCCTTCCCCTTTCAGACCCACTATCAGCTGGACCAGTGGGTGTTTGGGACTGTGATGTGCAAAGTGGTCTCTGGCTTTTATTACATTGGCTTCTTCAGCAGCATGTTCTTCATCACCCTCATGAGCGTGGACAGGTATCTGGCTATTGTGCACGCTGTGTATGCCATAAAAGTGAGGACAGCCAGAATGGGCACAGCCCTGAGCCTGGTAGTGTGGCTGACTGCCATTATGGCCACCAGCCCACTGCTAGTATTTTACCAAGTGGCCTCTGAAGACGGTGTTCTACAGTGTTATTCATCTTACAACCAGCAGACTTTGAAGTGGAAGATCTTCACCCACTTCGAAATGAACATCTTAGGCCTGTTGATCCCATTCACCATTCTTCTGTTCTGCTACATTAGCATCCTGCACCAGCTGAGGAGGTGCCAGAACCACAACAAGACCAAGGCCATCAAGTTGGTGCTCATTGTGGTCATTGCATCTTTACTCTTCTGGGTCCCATTCAACATGGTCCTCTTCCTCACGTCCCTGCACAATATGCACGTCTTGGATGGCTGTGTCATCAGCCAGCAGCTGATTTATGCCACCCATGTCACAGAAACCATTTCCTTCACTCACTGCTGTGTGAACCCTATTATCTATGCTTTCATGGGTGAGAAGTTCAAGAAACACCTCTCAGAAATATTTCAGAAGAGTTGTAGCCACATCTTCCTCTACATAGGAAGACAAATGCCCAGGGAGGGCTGGGAAAGGCCGTCATCCTTCCATCAGCACTCCTCCCGTTCCTCCAGCACAGACTACATTTTGTGAGGATTGGTGAAGGGAACATATAAAAACACTTTCTTGAGTAGCGCTAGCAGCAGTGAACACAGGTGTGGATGTGGAAGGTTTTCAGAAAGAGTTTAGCATGAAGGATATTGTATATGTTGTTGCCAACATTTGGAATGGTGACTAAAGACACAGTTGTGCATGCCTGGCCCCATCTCTGCAACCATGTTCAGTGATGATGATGGGAAGGTGGTGACTCTAAAGGATTCTGTATGTCAAGTGAGAAAAAATGATGTCTGACCTCCTTACATATACAAAAAAATATACCTTCAGAGTCCATTAGTATGCTGGAAGAAGTGGATATCGAAAAGTTTTTAACATCGAAATGAGCCTCCAGTTGTGCGTTCATTGACTGATGGTGAAATAACCAAAATGGTTCTGAATTGAGACGATTATAATAATAGTGACAAAAGAGATGACATTATTTACACTGTTGTTCTGTTACATTCATAACAGAACAAGAAACCATGTCAGTTTATAAAATAATCAAAGAGAGACTTCTGAGACAAAAATTGTTGATGGGGCAGATAACTCTGGGGGAAATGTTTTAAAAGCCATACAGCAGAATGGCTCCTCATCCCTAGAGGACGAACCTCCTGGTCCCTCAACTGTGTCTGACGTTTCTTCTCAGCTAGAAAATAGAATACAGTGTACACAGCATCGTAGGTGGAGACTGGAAACATGCCATTGCTTGCTGTTCCTGCTTAACAGCTGATACAGGTATTCTGCTGATGCTACTGTGCTGCTTAGATACCCTGAATGCATTATTTTTTGTTTTTTCACTGTATTAACGGTACTGTCATTTTTTTACTTCTCAGTACTTTTGTGTGAATAAATGTAAGAAAACGATTGTTTATCAGAAGCATAGAAATTCAGAGTCAGAAATGATGGTGATGTCAGACAACCACAGATATTCCACATTATCTGAGATAATGGCACCTTGGCTTTCTGATGGCTCAGTGTACACAAACTTTGTTTCTTGCACAAAATTATTAAAAATGATGTATACTATTACCTTTAGCCTATGTGTAAAGGTGTATATGAAACACAAATGGATTTCATGTGCAGACTTGGGTCCCATCCCAAGATATCTCATATGCAAATACTCCCAAATCTGAAAAAATCCAAAATCTGAAAACACTTCTGTCCCAAGCATTTCAAATAAGGGATAGTCAACCTGTATGGTAAAATCTCTGTGATTGTGGGTTTGTCTATTTTTCATTTTAATTCTGCTATGTTTTGCAGTATATATATTGAAGCAATGTTATTAGGTGGACACAAAATAGGATTGTTGTGCCTTTTTATTGAATTGACTCTTTAATCATTATGAAATGCCTCCTTTTCTCTAGTAATACTTCATGTCTTAAGGTCTACTATGCTCATCATTAATAGAGCCACACCAGCTTTTTTTGGATTAGTGTATGTGTTGTGTATCTCTATATTCTTCTATTAAATATTTTAAACCAAAATGTTCTCCTGTATTTAAAATGTCTCTTTTGTAAGCAGACTTTAGTTGGGGCTTTTTTTCCCCCACAGAGAGAGAGGGAGTTTTTATTGCCACGAGGATACACAGTCTGGCTCCTCGCAAGCAGGCCTCAGGTGTGTAATCTAGGCTTCCAAGGCAAAAACCTTGGCCCACTGGAGTCCAGCCAGTGGTGCTGACGGCACCTGGCCTCTCTGCCTCACCAGTCACTTCCCTCCAGTCACTTCCTGAATGCCACACACATGTCCCCCAGCACATCAAGCCGGGGTGTACTCCTAGCACAGACCATCTCCTGGTGGGGAAGGTGACATGGAACTCCATGTCCCAGCACAAAGACCCCTACATTCACATAATATTCCAGGGTCATTTATGTCCCTGCGCACATCGTCACTGGTGTCTCAAAGCAGTCCCTACACTTGGGGAGAGTTGGTTTATTCCAAGCAGAAGCCAAAGAGTACCACTATCTATATTTTTTAAATCCAGTTTAATAATCTTTATCTGTTACTTGGAATGGTTAGTCCATTTACATTTAATAAAATATATAAAGCAGACCTAGGGGAAAATGGCGGATTGGTGGTGGCCTCCAGGCTCACTGCTCCCAGAGAAGGAGGCAAAGAACTCCAAAGGCTGGATCACTCCACCCAGGCCCCCGCTGAGAACAGCATTGTGAATCTGCAGAGACATAGTGTGGGACACGCAGCACAGGAAAAATGTGAAAGGGAGATACATTGGCAAAGAGTGGAGAGTGCGAGAAATACAACAGGGAATAGAGTGCCGCGGGGGAGGGCTGCGCCTGCCCAGCCAGCCAGTGCTGTGCGATCTGACCCACAGGAGGGTGCCCGCTCCGCCATAGACCTCCACACCCACTCAGGGACGCACCTGAAGTGGTGCAAAGTCGTGGCACAGTACAACAGGCTCTGTGGAGAGGAGACAATAAACATTTTGAACTCCCAGGTGCTCTGTGCTGGGACCGCACTGGGCCAGGGAGGGACTGGTCTGAGAGGTTACTTCCCGCTACCGCACAGGGACTTTGGAGACTCGCTTCTGGTGGGCAGCAGGAGCTGAGCACAGGAGGTGAATGCCGAAAAGGGGGCTCTACCCCTGGAAACCGCTTGTGATTGGCCGGCTCAGGGCGAGGCAAAAAGACCAGAGCCCTCTGCTAGGCACACGTGAGACTGCGGGAATGTGACGCAGAAGTGACAGCTGGCGGCCTGTTGATTCAACCCACAGGATCGACTTCTGCCAATTCTTGAGTGGTTGCCCCCAACGCTAGCGCTCTAGGGGCAGGTGGCCTCCATTTTTGGGGTCCCCAGACATGGCTGCACACGGTGGTTTCGGGCAGCTTTCCCCCAGCCCGGGGACTTTCATGCCGGGTGTGGAGGGCTCTGCCCTTGGAGGTGGGGAGAAGCAAGAAAAGCCACTTTCTCTGTGCAGATGGCGTGAATCTGCAGGACTCTAGTGCTGAAAAACAGGCGATGACCTGTTGATTCTGCTCGCCAGACCAGTGTCGGCCGGCAATTCTTGAGTGCTCCGCAGGACTTCGGTGCTGAAAAATAGTTGGTGGCCTGTTGATTCAGCTTGCTGGACCGAGGTAGGTCATCTAATGCAAACATAACTCCAGGGCTTTCTCTTCAGGTTTGGGCGCCGCCAGCATTGATGTTTGTGGACAGGGAAGGAAAAACCTGGCCAGAGACCTCAGCAATTGCACCAGTTGATCTCTTCCATTAGGAGCAGCCTTCCAAGTGTGGTGGTGAAAGAGCACTAAATAACATATTAGCAGCTCCCCCTAGTGGCAGGTCAAGCAACCATAGACGCACACATACCCAGGCTTGCATGCACCAGCTGCAATCTATCTTGGCCATACTCCCACCTTAAGGGGAACAGGGTCCGGGCAAACTTCGGGAGTGGAAATGCCCCTCCCAAAGGTCAGGGCATTTGTGTACCTGATGCAGGGGACCAGAGCCTACCACAGAGACATCAGATTACCTCGATAACTGGCTCCTCCATGCAAACTGCAATCAACAACAGAGAGTGTAACCCCATAGCTTAACACAGTGCCTTCCAAGTCAAGCTATTAGAGGGCAGTGGAGTCATACCCACAAGGGCAATCCACAGCTTGAAGCTTAAGCTGGGGACCAAACTCCCTAGTCTCCACTGGCAAGAGTTGAAGATAACAGGTCAGCGGTAACCCAAATTGCTAAAATCCCCCTAAGGCAATACAGGACCAGCAGCCTCTCCCCAGCTCTGTCAAGGAACAACGCTTGGGGACTTTGAGATAGGGCCATAAACCAGTCCAGCACCCCCAGTTCATGACCAAGAAGCCTGATGAGAAAGAATCAGTGAAAGAATGCAGGAAACATGAAAGATCAGAGAGAAAAGTCACCCCTAAAAGAAATCATTAGGTCCTCAACAATGGATACTAACTTAAATGAAATGATTAAAATGACAGAGGAAGAATTCCAAATATAGACTATAAGAAAACTCATGGAATTGAAGAGAAAATAGAAACCCAACACAAAGAAGCCATAAGAACAATGCAGGAAATGAATGAAAAATTCTCCAAAGAAATTGAAGTATTATCAAAGAACCAAACAGAAATACTGGAAATGAAAGAGGCATTCAAGGAACTACAGAACACAGTGGAAAGCCTTAAAAATAGGTTGGATCATGCAGAGAAAAGAATCTCAGAGCTTGAAGGTAATGCCTATATGCTAAATAAATCAGATGAAGAAAAAGAACACAAAAGCAAGAGAGATGAACAAAACATACAAGAAATGTAGGATTATGTAAAGAAACCAAACAGAATTATAGGCATCCGGGAGAGAGAAGAAGAAAATACGCAAGGGCTGGAAAATCTATTTCTTGGAATAATGAATGAAAACTTACCTGGCGTGGCCAGAAATCTAGATATCCAGGTAGAAGAAGCACAAACAACTCCTGGGAGGATCAATATGAAAAGGGAATCACCATGACATGTAGTTGGCCAAAGTAAACACGAAAGACGCAAACAGATGAAAACAGCAAATAACCTAAAAAGGAAAACCTATCAGACTAACTGCAGACTTCTCAACTGAAACCTTACAAGCCAGAAGGAACTGGGGACCCATCCTCAATCTTCTAAAACAGAATAACGGCCAACCTAGAATTCTTTGTCCGGCAAGATTAAGCTTCATATATGAGGGAGAAATAAAGATTTTCCCAGACAAGCAATGACTGATGGAATTTGCGAAGACCAGAACTGCCCTGCAGGAAGTACTGAGACCTGCATTATACACTGAACAGTGCAATAGACACCCACCAATGTAAAAACACTCAAGAGTTAAAGTCCAGAATCTTGATTCCACAGTAGCTCAAGAGGTAAAACAAAACAATAAGAATTTATCAAACACTATGAACAGAAATCTACCCCAAATATCAATTCTCTCAATAAATGTGAATGGCTTGAATTGTCTACTGAAGAGACACAGACTGGCTGAGTGGACAAAAAAACACAAGCCAAGTATCTGCTGTCTCCAGGAAATGCATCTTACCCACAAAGATGCTTTCAGACTCAAGGTAAAGGGTTGGCAAATAATCTTCCAGGCAAATGGAAACTAAAAGAAAGCTGGGGCAGCTATTCTTATATCAGATAACATTAACTTTAAAACAGCAAAAGTAAAGAAAGACAAAGATGGTCACTATATAGTGGTGGAAGGAAAAATCCAAGAAGAAAACTTAACAATTCTTAATATTTATACACCAAACACAGGCATGCCCAGATACATAAAGTAAACCCTGTTTGATCTAAATAATATGATAAACAGGAATGCCATAGTAGCTGGGGATTTTAGCACCCCACTGACTGAACTGGATAACTCCCCCAAGCAGAAAATAAGCAAAGAAACAGTGCACTTAAACAGAGCTCTAGAACAAATGGGTCTAACAGACATCTACAGAACATTCTACCCAAATAAAACTGAATATACATTCTTCTCATCAGCTCATGTAACTTTCTCTAAAATCAATCACAGCCTAGGCCACAAATTAGATCTCAACAAATTGAAAAAAATAGAAATTATACCATGTATCTTCTAGACCACAATGGAATAAACTTAGAGATCAATTCCAATAGAAACACTCACCACTTCCCAAAATCATGGAAATTAAACAATCTATTGCTTAATGACTATTGGGTTAAGGAGGAGATCCAGATGGCAATCAAAAGATTCTTCTAACCAAATGATAATGGAGACACAAGTTATCAAAATCTTTGGGATACAACAAAGCATTCTTGAGAGGAAAACTAATAGCATTAAATGCTCACGTCCAAAAGACAGAAATTTCACAAATCAACCAACTAATAAACTGTCTCAGGGAACTGGAAAAGGAAGACCAAATCAATCCTAAACCTAGTAGAAGAAAATAAATAACCAAGATCAGAGCAGAACTATATACAATTGAAAATAAAATAATGATATAGAAGATTAATAAAACCAAAAGTTGGTTTTTTGAAAAGATAAATAAAATTGATAGCACTCTTGCTAGATTGACAAGAACTAAGAAGGAAAGGAAAGGACTCTAATAAGCTCAATTAGAAATGAAAAAGGAGAGATCACTACAGACATCACAGAAATATAAACATTATCTTTGAATACTATAAAAATCTATATGCCCCCAAACTACAAAACATGGAGGAAATGGACAAATTCTTAGAAACACACAACCTCCCTAGGCTCAATGAGGAAGAAATAGAATTCCTGAACAGACCTATATCAAGTACAGAAATTGAAGCAGCAGTTAAAAATCTTCCAACAACAACAAAAAAAATCATGGACCAGATGGGTTCACACCTGAGTTTTACCAAACTTACAGAGAAGAACACATATCTATACTGCAGAAATTATTCCACAATATTGAGAAGGATGGTATCCTCTCCAATTCATTCTATGAAGCCAATATCACCTTGATACCAAAACCAGGAAAGGACAAAACAAAAAAAGAAAACTACAGACCAATATCCCTTATGAATATAGATGCAAAAATCCTCAACAAAATTTTAGCAAATCGAATCCAATAGCACATCAAAAAAAAAAAAAAATCCAGCTGGGCGTGGTGGCTCATGCCTGTAATCCTAGCACTCTGGGAGGCCAAGGCAGGCGGATCGCTCGAGGTCAGTAGATTGAGACCAGCCTGAGCAAAAGCGAGACCCTGTCTCTACTAAAAATAGAAAGAAATGATCTGGACAGCTAAAAATATATACAGAAAAAAAATTAGCCGGGCATGGTGGCACATGCCTGTAGTCCCAGCTACTCGGGAGGCTGAGGCAGAAGGATAGCTTAAGCCCAGGAGTTTGAGGTTGCTGTGAGCTAGGCTGATGCCACGGCACTCTAGCCAGGGCAAAAGAGCGAGACTCTGTCTAAAAAAGAAAAATAATAATAATTCATCATGACCAGGTGGGCTTTATCCCAGAGATGCAAGGATGGTTCAACATATGCATATCTATAAATGCAATTCACCACATAAATAAAAGCAAGAACAAAGACCATATGATTCTCTCAGCAGTTGCAGAAAAAGCATTTGACAAAATCCAGCACAATTTTATGATAAAAACTCTTAACAAAATAGGCATAAATGGGTCATACCTTAAAATTACTAAATCCATATATGATAAATCTACAGCAAATATCATACTGAACAGGGAAAAATTGAAAGCATTCCGCTTAGAACTGGAACCAGAAAAAGTTGCCCACTATCTCCACTTCCATTCAACATAGTGCTGGAAGTCCTTGCCAGAGGAATCAGACAAGAAAAGGGAATTAATGGTGTCTGAATGGGGGCAGAAAAGGTCAAACTCTCACTCTTAGCTAATGATATGACATTATATCTAGAAA
Source organism: Varecia variegata (assembly GCA_028533085.1). Lineage (NCBI taxonomy): Eukaryota > Metazoa > Chordata > Mammalia > Primates > Lemuridae > Varecia > Varecia variegata. The sequence goes on from CM052436.1 coordinate 123,563,756, forward strand.
ATCCCAGGGATTCAAACAAGAGACTCCTGGAATTGATAAATGAATTCAGTAAAGTCTTAGGATACAAAATCAATGCACACAAATCAGAGGCATTCATATACACCAATAACAGTCAAGCCGAAAATCAAATCATAGATGCAACACCTTTCACAATAGCATCAAAGAAAATTAAATATTTAGGAATATATTTAATGAAGCAGGTGAGAGACCTATATAGGGAGAACTATGAAACATCCAGAAAAGAAATTGCAGAAGATGTAAACAGATGGAAAACCTTACCATGCTCATGGATTGGCAAAATCAATATTGTTAAAATGTCCATATTATCTAAAGTGATCTACAGAATTAATGCAATCCCTATTAAAATATCATCATCATTCTTTACAGATCTAGAAAAAATAATTCTACGCTTCGTGTGGAACCAGAAAAGACCTTGTATATCCAAAGTGATCTTAAGCAAAAAGAACAAATTGAAAGGCATCAATTTACCAGACTTCAAGCTTTACTACAAGGCTATACTAACCAAAACAGTGTGGTACTGGCACAAGAACAGAGATATAGACCTTTGGAAAAGGAATGAGAACCCAGATATAAAACCATCCTCATATTGTCATCTAATCTTTGACAAAGCATACAAAAATAAACACTGGGGAAAAGAATCTCTATTCAATAAATGGTGCTGGGAAAACTGGATAACCACATGCAGAAGACTGAAACTGGATCCCCACCTCTCACCTCTCACAAAAATCAATTCACAATGGATAACAGACTTAAACCTAAGGTGTGAAACCTTAAGAATTTTAGAAGAAAATATTGGGAAAACTCTCATAGACATTGGCCTAGGCAAAGAATTTTGGAAGAACAACCCCAAAGCAATCACAGCAGCAAAAAAATAAATAAATGGGACCTTATCAAATTAAAAAGCTTCTGCACGCCAAGGACACTATCATTAGAGCAAATAGACAACCTACAGAATGGGAGGAAAAAGTTGCATGCTACACATCTGTTAAAGGGCTGATAATAAGAATCTATATAGAACTTAAGAAAATTAACAAGAAAAAATAAAAAAAAAACATCAAAAAGTGGGCAAAGGACATGAACTGAAACTTTTCAAAAGAAGACAGAAAATTGGCCAGCAAACATACAAAATAGTGCTCAACATCTCTAATCATTAGAAAAACGCAAATTAAAACCACAATGAGATATCACCTAACTCCAGTGAGAATGGCCTTTGTCAAAAAGTCCCAAAACAACAAATGCTGGCATGGATGTGGAGAGATAGGAACACTCTTACACTGCTGGTGGGACTGCAAATTAGTACAGCCCCTGTGGAAAGTAATTTGGAGATATCTCAAAGAACTAAAAATGGAAATACCATTTGATCCAGCAATCCCACTACTAGGCATCTACCCAAAGGAAAAAAAGACATTCTATAATAAAGACATCTGCACTCGAATGTTTATGGCAGCGCAATTCACAATTGCAAAGATGTGTAAACAACCCAAGTGCCCATCAATACATGAGTGGATTAATAAAATGTGGTATATGTATACAATGGAATACTACTCAACCACAAAAACAATGGTGATCTAGCACCTCTTGTATTATCCTGGATAGAGCTGGAGCCCATCCTTCGAAGTGAAGTATCACAAGAATGGAAAAACAAGCACCACCTGTACTCACCATCAAATTGGTACTAACTGATCAACACTAAGGTGCTCACATGGAAGTAATATACACTGGGTGCCAGTCAGGTGGACGGGGGTAGTGGGAGTGAGTATTCACAACTAATGGGTGTGGAGCACACTTGTAACTCTGGCTTGGGTAAGACAAAGCATTATATGTAACCAAAATGTTTGTACCCCCATAGTATTCTGAAATTAAAAAAAATAAAATATATGTATATATAAAAAGCAAGGGCACAAAAGGCAGGAAGGGATAAATGGAGAAATAGATGGAGTTAAACATTTGTATGGTTCTTGCATTACTCAAAAAGTCTTTAAAGTCCTAATTTAAGATTAACCATAGTAGGTTAGAGATGAGTACTAAAATTTCTAGGTCAACCAGTAAAAAAAGTACAAAGGCCGGGCGTGGTGGCTCACGCCTGTAATCCTAGGACTCTGGGAGGCTAAGGTGGGCGGATTGTTTGAGCTCAGGAGTTCGAGACCAGCCTGAGCAAGAGGGAGACCTTGTCTCTACTAAAAATAGAAAGAAATTATATGGACAGCTAAAAATATATATAGAAAAATTAGCCAGGCATGGTGGCGCATGCCTGTAGTCCCAGCTACTCGGGAAGTTGAGGCAGGAGGATCGCTTGAGGTCAGGAGCTTGAGGTTACTGTGAGCTAGGCTGATGCCATGGCACTCTAGCCTGGCCAACAGAGTGAGACTCTGTCTCAAAAAAAAAAAAAGTACAAGAACATATAACTAAAAAGCTAATGGAGAGAAATGGAATTAGAATAATACTTGATTAACACAAAAGAAACCAAGAAAGGAACAGAAAACAGGTGTGACAAATAGAAAACAAATAGCAAGATGGTAGGATTAAACCCAACCTTATCAGTAACAGATAGCAACCCAAAGTTCTCATATCACTAAGCCAACCCTAAAACCTCCTACCTCTAGACTCCTTTTTCTAAAATTAAGGTAAAACCAGAGGCATGACAACTCACTGAAATACATGATCCTGAATTGGATTCTGGATTGCAGAGAAAATGCTGTGATGGACAGTTTGGGCACAACAGGTGAAATTTGAATTTGGACTATTTATGAGATCATATAAGTATTAAAAGAGACAAAACAGAGAAACACTTAGAACAGTGCTTGGATATAGAAAGCATGACAATTAACATTACCTGTCATTACCGACAGGATGTAAGCCCCATCTGTTTTGTTCACTGCCATATCCCCAGAGCCTGGACCACATAATACATGCTTAGTTAATATTTGTTGAATGAATTAATGAATAATCTGGGCTCCTGCAACAAGACAGAGCTAAGAACTAGGGTGAGGTACCCAGGGCCAACTGTCTTCACATGCAGGGACTGACTGTGCTCACTCTGGTGCCCAGTCATTGTTGGTTACCCCAGTGATCCTTGGCCTGCAAAACATTCTAAGATTGATCCAATTGTTCCAGGAACCTGGTTAATACAACCAAAAATCCCTCTGGTAGCTCTAAAAGTCAAATGCATTTGTAATTTACTGACTCACAATTACTTAATACCCCTTCTAGTTCTGCTCCTTCCTGCTTTGCCTGGCAAGGGAAGAGGGAGTGGATTGTGCTGCTGTCCTCTCCTGCCCATATGGGGACAAAGACAGGCTGTGATTGGCTGAGACAGAGCCTCGGGCCAGTGCTCATCTACTAGGAGGAAGGCTAGTCTTTGTGAGAAGGTTCAGTGGGCAGTTCTCAGCTGGACACCATGTGGCACAGAGGTCTCAGGTGGCTTGTGGGGCACTGACAGGCCACACCCCTTCTCCAAGCGCTGGCTGGCTAGCACTTGCCACCCGGGTCAGCCTGGGTGCCAGCCCAGCCCATCACCATGAGTATCTTCATCGCTTGCCAGATGCTGGGCAGCAGAGGTCAGTCGTAGATTCTCAGAGTGAGAAAGTTGAAAAAGACCTTAGATACCATCCAGTCTGCTGCTATCCTATGACAGATGAGGAAACTGAGGCCTGGAGATGCAAGTTGGCCTGTCCAAGGCCACAGCAGTTAGTGGCAGAATAGAGACTTAGGGCCAGGGCTCCTGATCCTTAGGAAGTGCTCATTCCACTTGGCTCTGTTACCCTATATTGAGGGATGGGGCTCTCAGAGTGAGGCTGTCCAGGGCTTAGAGAAAGTACGTAGGGGCCCCCACTCTTACTGTGTGGCCACCATGTGGTTTCTCCTGAACATTTCTGATGTGGGAAAGTTAGATGGCCAATCCTCAGAGTGGGCAGAAGTGTGGAAAGAAAATCTGAGCAGCAGCAGCTCAAGGGATAGCAGTATCTCATTTTAATGCGATATTTTTTGGATAAAAAATATAGTAGCCGAAATTAAGAATAAATTGCGTGCAAATTAAGTGCTAATAAGAAGCATCAATTAGATGTCATCCCTTTCATACTTTCATGAGAAACCACATCCCCCCAAAAATTTGAGTCCAGGCTTTGTTTAATATGATCAGCACTAGGGAAAAAAAAAACTCTTTAGGCTCAACTAGAGGAAGGGAGATTTTTTCTGTTGGATTCAGATGAAACTAATATCTTGGAATGCTTGCTGTGGCAGATACTGAGTCAGGTGCAATCATCTTGTCACATATATCAGGTGGTGGTATTCTCATGTTACAGATTTGTAAACTGACACTCAGAGCAGTTAAGCGACAAGCAGCAGTAAGTGCAGTGTATTAATGGCATGAAGTTTTGGAGACTGAATTCCAAAGCTATTCTACCATCAACTAGCTCACAAGAGAACAGACCCCTGCAGGAGGGTACTAACAATCTCGATCTTTCCTGGGTATTAGGTTCTCTCCACCCCATCCACCTCCTCACCCCCTATCCCCCACTCCCCACCCTTAAGAGCCTATCTGTTTATAAATAATTTAAGAATCCATATATCTCTATATCTGTTTAGGTAGGGAAGGGCATATGCAGAGAACTGTGAGTAAACCAGATAAATGCACCAGAAAAAGTAGAAACTGTATCAAGAATGGCTGATTGGCCATTTGGAAGGGCTGGTTGGCACCAGTGAATACAAACAATAAGCAGGAAAAATGTACAAGAAGGTGTTGGCATGTGACGGATTATCCAAAATTCCTGGAAGGAGGGCTGGCTACTTGGGCTCAATCCTCTCTGCCAGAAAAAGGAGTCTCTGGTTGAGCCTTCCAATTATAATGTGACAGTAGGGAGATATAATAATAAACTAAATAGTCAAACAAGGTGAACCATCTCGGAAGCAGAGCCTGGAGGACTTGGGGAGCAGGAGAGGAGGCACAGTGGAGTTGAAAGCTGAAAGAAAAGAGGCAGGAGAAAACTGTATCTTTGAACTGTGTATTAGCTAGACTCCCCGATGTCACTGACGATTGACCAGTTTGCAAGTTCCCATGTGCAAAAAGGGAGACTTCTCACATGCAAATCTGACCATTTCATTCCCCTGCTTAAAACTCTCCAGGATAAAGCTGATATTCTTTTTTTTTTTTTTTTTTTTTTGAGACAGAGTCTCACTCTGTTGCCCGGGCTAGAGTGAGTGCCGTGGCCTCAGCCTAGCTCACAGCAACCTCAAACTCCTGGGCTTAAGCAATCCTCCTGCCTCAGCCTCCCGAGTAGCTGGGACTACAGGCATGCGCCACCATGCCCGGCTAATTTTTTTTTTCTATATATATTTTTAGTTGGCCAGATAATTTCTTTCTATTTTTAGTAGAGACGGGGTCTCGCTCTTGCTCAGGCTGGTCTGGAACTCCTGACCTCAAGCGATCCACCCGCCTCGGCCTCCCAAAGTGCTAGGATTACAGGCGTGAGCCACCGCGCCCGGCCTAAAGCTGACATTCTTTAACCCGGCTGATTGGGCCCAGGCTTTCTCCCTGGCCGCCTCCTTCCATTCGTTCCCTTCCAATAGACAGTCCCACCTGTAAAGTTCTGGGAATCTGACATGCTCTTTCCTACCTCTGGGCATTTGCACATGCTCTGCTGGTGAAAACAGGCCTATTTATCATATAAGTGGTTGAAAGAGTTTGTCAGATTGTAATTGTACTGAGACAGTCCCCGGCCTCTTTTGGACTTTTCAGGTCTCAAGCAGCAGCCACCTCCCGTCTGATATAAAGGATTATTCCCTCCCCAATGCCAGCTGGAGCCCCATCATGGTGGAGATGTATAATGAGCTCATGGAGAAGACGGTGGATGGGTCATGGACAAGACTTCCAGGTTGCTGGCGCGCTCTGCGGTTTCTTAAAGGAGCAGACCTCGCTAAGATTGCTAAAGCTGTCCCTGGTATGTTCAAACCCTTGGCATCAGGAGTGTTTAACATGGGCTTGAGGGAGATGCTAAATGATCCAGAACTCTTGGCGAAACTTTGTTTATGCATGCACGTTTTCCTCAAGGCAGTCTGTGCCCCAGCCCATCTCCTATGCCTCCCGTGTGGCTTGCACTAGCCTGAGAGCCAGGACCAAGGCAGTCTGGACGTCATGATCCCGGACTCATGTGATAGATATTAGGCCAGAAAAGGAACTTGGAGGCCACTTAGTTCAAAACCCTCATGGTACAAGTGAGAAAGCGGAGGCCTAGAGGGGTGACCCAGTGAGTTTTTGGCAGAGACTGGACTAGCATCAGGAACTCCTGACTCTTGGTTCAGTGCTCTCTCCACTCCTGTCCAAAGTCACTCCTGCAATCTCCTTATACCTGCCCATCCCACCTGGTCTCCTGTGTAGAACAGACAGGAGAAGTATGAGGGAAGAACTGGAAAAGAGCGGTGCTTGGGATTCAAGGCCACTGCCTTCACCCTGGTGTGCGCCAGGCAGGTAGCTCAGAGTCTCGCTAACCCTTGAGGCCGGGAGCCAGAACCTGCTGGGGACGGGACACATGCTCCCTCTAGTGGTCAGTTTGAGCTGAGCGTCTGAACAGGTGACGGACAGGGGATGGGAAAGGATGGCAGGAGAACCGGTACAGCAGTAAGAGACAAGAGCGCCAGAAGGAAGACTTCCAATTTACATAACAATCTGTCATTAGAAGTCCTGCTTTGAGATCTTGGTAAAAATGCAGGTGTTTGGTAAGTATTTGGATTGTATATACTGGAGGCTTCACTCTAATTAAGGCCCATAAACCCTCCCCATCTACCTTGGAAGCGCACTGTACAGAAATATCTTACTTAAACAAATCTCATACCTGCTGGGGGTTAGAGGAGGGGCCACATTTGTTTATTTTGCAGAAAGGGCTTTCTCCTGCTTATTCCTTGGTGTGCCAAGGTCAGTGCATTTCAGATTAGCATTTCTTATCCAGTAGATAGAATTAGCTGTATCCTGATTTCATGGGTGGGTCCCTCCCTCTCCCCAGCCCTCCCACACGGGGCATCTCTTCCCCTCCCTGGGAGCTGCTCTTCCCTCCATCAGAGGACAGTGCGGGGCCATTCCAGAGGCGCAGAGGGTTTTCTGGAGGACCTCCTCTGGCCAGGTGCCTTCTGCCCTGCAGAGCTGCACCACTGGAGGGTCAGACTCCAGCCTGAGGTCCCGCTCACTGATTCGATTCTTCTCTCTAGTCCGAATAATAGAAGATGCTCGCCTCTTTCTCAGGATCGCAGAGGTGGAGAGACTTGGCTTTGAGTATGTCATCTTCCACAGTGGCTCGGAGAACTAGTGTGTCTGTGTGTTCCAGCCTGGGCCCTTCCTGGAGGGTCTGCCTGGGTAAGGCAGGGAGGGCCATCCCAGCGACAGCTCAAGTGGGCTTTGATTTGGTCAAAGAGCAGGGAGGGGCTGTGAGGCCAGGTGGCAGGCCTGCTGCAACCTCCAGCAGGTTCTTGGTTACTGCAGTGCAGAGGAGCACAAGTCTCATTCTCCTGGCCCCTGGGCAAGGAGGCTCCTCCAGCCACCCATTCAAGGTGTGGCCTCTTGGCCTCTCCCTACTAGGGAATTCTTCATTGACCTTCAACTGCCTAAGCTGCAGGGGAGTAAGCAACAGGCATTAAAAATGAGAAGTGGTAAAAACTATCCTTGTTCAGTGGCAGGTATATGTCAGACCCTGTACCATGAGCTTTGGCTATGTTCATTTAACGCTCACAAAAATTCTTAGGAAATATTACTTTATTCTATTTCACAGATGAAGAAACAGATGCCCCAAGTGGTTATGTGAGTGAGGTCACATGGTTAGAAATATGGGATTCAGAGTGAAGTCTCTCTGCCTGCAAAGCCCATGCCGCTTTCACTGACCATTCTATTTCCATCTGAGATGAACCCTGGAGGGAACACAAGACTCAACAGCCTTTGAGGTTGAGGCTGGTGGTGGGGTGGAGGGCTACTTCTGCTACCACGCCCTCCTGAGCATGTAGAAGTTGCAGTGGACAGCCTTGCTTTTGTTTTGCTCTCTCTCCTCTGCCCCACCCTGAGCGATGCCAGACTCTGGTCCTGGTTTGCAGGGAACTCGTCAGAATTTCACCTCCCCAGCACCTGGCTGTGTGGAGTGGAGAGACTTTATTTTCTCTTTCTCCCCTCATCTGGCCCTGCAGGATTCTTCACGGAGGTGCGCTGGGGACCATGATAGACTCCATACTTTTCATGACAGCATATAACAGTGCCAATGCAGTCTTCACAGGAACAATGACCATCGTCTTCAAGAGGTCTGTTTCCTTGCCTGGGTTCCAGTTAGGAATAAGCTGGTACGGAGTTATTCTTTGTGTTATGACGGAAAGTGTGGGTTCATGCAGCCATCCTAATTGCAAAGAGGATTTTCTACTTCTGATCTTCACATGGACCAATCTGACCTTTTTAGATGTTCCTTTCTCATCCAAGGACAAGGTAACAAGCTTGAAGATGGTTTATGTGTTCAAACATAAAAATATTTTAAATAAGATGATGATGAACTATTTTTGGCCACCTCTGGTTTAGAGAAAGCTGACCAAGGTGCCTATAAATATTTAAGTCAGTTCACAAACAATTGCACAAAGATCATTACCTACAATAATGATAATCCCTTACATGTCATTAGCCCTTTTATGAGAACACTTCCATACACATTATTTCATTTGATCTTTACAATAATCCTGGGGGATAGGTAATGTCATCTCCAAGTTGACAGACAAGAAAGCTGAGGGGAATACACAGCTAGCAGGTGACAAAGCCAGGATCAAATGCAGGAATTGCTGCCTGATTCCAAAGTCCACTTGCTATATGTACAAGGCTACTGTGCCTCAGTGGTTTCTTGAGAACACACAGGAAAGAGCAGGATATAGCTTCTACCCTCCTAGGAGGGGAACAAGGTGTATGTGTCAGGGATATATATAATAGGGCAGGCTGTTGAGCTGGGAACTCTTGGGCAGGAGCTGATGTCGTAGTCTTGAGGCAAAATATCTTCTTCCTTGGGTTAGCCTCAGTTTTGTTCTTAAGGCCTTTCAACTGTTTGGGTGAGGCCCATCCAGATTATCAAAGATAATCTCCTTTACTTCAAGTCAGCTTATTACAGATGTTAACCACATCTACAAAATACCTTCGCAGTAACACCCAGATCTGTGTGAAAGCTGGGTACTATAGCCTAGTCAAGTTGACACATAAAACTGACCATCGCACAAGGGATGCTTGCATATGAATAGATAGAATTCTGCCAAAGATAAAGAAAACTTTTCATGTGTGGATAGAGCTACTTGATATGAAGCAAGTGGGTTCTGTTCACCCCTGTGGGCAATTCAGACCAGTCAGAACCTGGGGGAACTGTGACCAGAAAATATGTGCTTATGTTTATAAACTTTTAGCCAAAGTGTTGCATATGTTTCCTCATTGGGAAGACAGGAGGAAAACAAGAGGTGCTTGGTTTATCCAGAAGATGGGTAACTGATTTGTCAAAATGTTGATGGAGTGATTCATGGCTTCCCTGTGATGACAAAACATAAAATGCCACACTACCTGGGCTTGCTTTATAGCTCATCTTTCTTCCACTGCCCCTGACAACTTGGCGCTTGGAGTGGCATCTGAGGAGCCCCCTCTGGCAGGGGCACAGGCCACTCCACTGAGTCATTCACCCCTCCCTGGGAGACCAGCCCGTAAGCCGCTCTAACTCATTGCTCTCTGGTAGCCAGGTCGTCCTCGGCTCAGTGGTGAGGCTAGAGGCAAGAGTCACTGACACAGAAGGAAGAAAGGTGTTTCTTTCTTGTGAAGCCCAGAGCAGCGACAGGACCACCCTCTTTGCTGAAGCTTCCAGTAAAGCCATTAGAATTCTCTTTTTTCTGCTGCTTGTGGCCATCCTTATGATAAAGACAGTGCCCTTGGAGACTCTTAAAGCCTCTCTTTCAGACTGCGTGTGTTTGGGGTAGAAGTGAATGTTCAAATGGAGAGAAGCCTCCCTTAGTTATAGGACGGGGACCATCACAAGACACCCATGAGACCTCTCTGAGAAGCCACCGGGCATAGAGAGCCTTATGAAGGTGGGTGGGAGGCTGGGGGAGGGGGCTGTGGCAGCAGAGTGTGCCTGGTATCTACCCTCTTACCCTCTACTGGTTTCCAAAAGGCAAAGGTTGGGCTCATTGCTTTGGCATCAGTAGAAGAGAGAATTTTGGTATTTCCAAAAGTAGCACTGGCTCCAGGCAGGCAGAAAGATCTCATTGAGCTGGTTTTCCTGGAAGCATGGGGAGGGGGGGATGGGTCACCTGTGTGCTCTTCACCATTCTAGCCATCTTCTTCCAAATGAAGTAACACAGACACAAGGCACTGCAAGGCTCATCTCCTGCTTTTGCAGCCAAGAGACAGGAAACCAAAGCCCCCATCAGAGCAGATTCTCTCCCTCCCATTCACCTCCAGCTTCCCATGTGTACTTTTTTTTACCTGTCCTTCTTGCATGGTGGAAACTCCTCCGGATGTAAAAGCTTTCTGTGAATAAAGTTTTAAGAGGAGGTCATGTATCCAAATTGATGTATGTGTATTTCTTCCTGGATAGAGTGTGTCTACAATTCAGGGGATGGGAAAGCATCATGTAATCCCATGATCCCACCCAGAACCCAAGGGCCACTTTGGGTCCTTGAGGGACTCAACATGTAATTGGGTGGAGTTAGGTCATAGCAGCCAAATCACCCTTCCGTGACTGCAGATAAATCAGAGAAGCCTTGCCTGATATTAATGACCTCGTTTTGAATTAAAATCACACAATATTTTCACCAGATATTTTTTCCTTTCTTTTTTCTGAGTGCTGGTTTCACAATCAATTTTTCCTTTCTTTTTTAATTCACTCTTCCAACCCTGCCATTAAGTACTGCTCCAAACCCCCCACTCACTTGCTGACAAGTAATGCTCCTTTCACAGGATCATTATGTCTCCGCATCCCCACAAACATGGCGTTGGGGAGAAGCGGGAAGAGAAGGGACTGTGGGCTCCAGGATTGTGCGTGAGCGTGGCAGGAACAGATATGGATGAGGCAAATCCTGTAGCTGCCGTCCTTAAAAGCCAGCCCTATTTCTGAGCCCAGAGCCAAGCAAGTACACCTGTGAGGGTTAGGCAGTGGACAGGAGACTGTCACTCTAGGTCCCACCTCTGCTCTCACTCCCAGGGTGGCCAAGAGCAGCTTCTGAAATACGCCAACCCATGATTTATCAAAAGTAGAAATTCTTGCCTTACGGGGCTGGGGGGAATTAGGTCTTCCTTTTACAAGAAGTTTCAGCATAGTTGTCAACATTGCACAAAGAAACTGAGCCTTGTAGGTTAGAACAAGAGGTAGCAAAGTATTTAATCGCTAAGCGGTTTGTATTTTTAAAACTGTTTATACTTTTCTTAATCCCCTCAGGAAATAAAGGGGCCAATTTCTGGTACCTCAGCAGCACACGAATGAAGCCTTAAAAAATATTACCTTGCTCCCTAAATCATCAGTGTCCTTTTCTGACCTAGAGTTTCTGCATGAAGAATGGATGGTGGAAAGTAGTGAAGGTTGCTACAGTGAACTAAAATAAAATCTTAAGCTCCCCAGCCAACTGAATGGACCCCCTCTTGGCCAAGGGGACCCCAGTAATACCAGAAAGCTGAGTTGTTGGCCCTGAGAAGGGAGGTCAGATGCCCCTCATCATGCCTCCCTCCCTTCTTGGCGATATCCTTTGTAACTCATTAACAGGCCTAAAGCTGTGCAAGACAAAGCTTAAAGCACACCTGCTGGGCATCAATTTACTTAACAGACCCCGTAAGTGTGGGTGGATCTCTGGTTAACAGACTTCCTCATCTTAAACCTTTCCAAGCCTTTAGACAAAGCTTCTTTTCTTTAACCAATTACAAACCTAAGAATCTTTCAATCTACCTATGACCTGTAATTCCCTGCTGGAGATATCCTACCTTTTTGGGCCAAACCAGTGTACACCTTCCATGTATTAGTTTATGACTTTATGATAAGTCCTGTCTCCCTGAAATGTATGAAACCAAACTGTAACCCAACCATGGCGAGACCACTTGCTCAAGGCTTCTTGGGCGTGGCTCTCTGGCCCATGGTCACACATATTCTGGTCTCAAACTCCTAACCTCAATTGATCCTCCCGCCTCGGCCTCCCAGAGTGCGAGGATTACAGGCATGAGCCACCTCACCTGGCCTATTCTGAATAAACCTCTTTAAATTATTTTACAGAGTTTGGGTTCTTTTCCACTGAGGCTATGAAAAGTTCGAACTTTATTCTGCAAATTCCCAGGGCCACTGAAAGTGTGTACCTGTGTTTGCAACAGGAGTGTCAGGATTGTAGCGGTAATACTTTTCTGTGGACCAGCCAGACATGCATAATGAGAAGAAGTTGGAGACCCACAAAAGCTACTGACAGAGTCCAGATGAGCCATAAACTAGAATTTTAACCATCAACCAGTGCTGTCCAATAGAAATATTATGTGGGCCACATGTGAAATTTTAAATGTCCTAGTAGTCACATTACAAAAGTAAAAAGAAACAGGTGAAATTAATTTCAATGTATTTCATCTAACCCAAATATCAGGTCAACATATAAAAATTATTAAGATAGTTTACCTTGGAAGTCTTAGATATCTGCTGTGTGGTTTATACATAAAGTACATATCAATTCCTACGCTAAATTTTCAGGTTTAAGGGGAAATGTGGTCCCGTCACAACAATATAGGCATGCCAAGCGTGGTGGCGCCCCGCCTGTGGTCCTAGCTACTTGGGGAGGCTGTGCCGGGATAGCTTGAGCCCGTGAGTTCCAGGCTGCAGTGAGCTATGATCGCACCGCTGCACTCCAACCTGGGTGACAGAGGGAGACCCTGTCTCAAAAAAGACGTGTTTAACAGGAAAACATTCCACACTGCTTCAGTTTTGCATACAAATTAATGAAACTTAAATAAGTTTAAAACAGTTCTTCTGCCACACTAGTCACATTTCAAGTCCTCAGCAACCGCAGGCGGCTGGTGGCTGCCGCATTAGGCAGAGCAGGTGTCGACCGTATATATATACGCCCAGACCTTCCACCCACAAGCAAAGTTCCTCAGGCGCCCCAGTAAGCCCGGGGCGCAGGGAACCGCGGACCCTGCAATTCCGGGCGTTCTCACCAGGTAGCGCTAGGAGCGCTCACCAGGCGCCTGCCCAGCGTCCCACCCCGGAAGCGAAACCCCCCTTGCACCTGGTCCCTCTGGCTTCCTGCACCCGCAGGCGCACAGAACCTAATCTCCTGGTGTTAAAGCCCGCGGCGGGGCAGCATGGGCAGGAGTGCAGAGCTGTGGAGTCCGCGGGGCTGGTGAAGAACGGCGAGTAGTTCCTGGGGCAGGGCCGTTAGGCGCCCGCAGCCACGCGCGGGCCGTGGACGCACAGCCCCAAGACGCGCAGGTCTGGCCCCCGGCGGCTGGGTGCTTACGGGCGCAGACGTCGGCGAGCCCCCGGCCTACCACGCGGCGCCTGGCTGCAGCTATCCCCTGGCCTTCTTTCAAAGTCGCCAGGGCCGGGCCTGAGCGCCCATCGACTGCACCCTGGGCCCAGAGCACTCGCGAGCCTCCTCTCCGATGATTCAGAAGTCACGGCCCGCGCTGCTGCAACCCCAAGATGTCGGAGACACGGTGGAAACGCTTATGGTGAGTAAACTGCGGGCAAGGGAAGGCAGGGGTTCTGGGACCGCCGGCTCGGGAAGGGACATTTGGGAGGTTGCTAAGGGTCAGGAACCCTCGGGGGACCTTTAACGCGCCCCGGATGCGGGTAGGGTTGGGGACTTGGCGGGAGAGAAAGAGTTTAAGGGGATTAGAAAAGGGACGGGGAGGCAGGAGGTAGAAGACAGGGGCTGCACTCGGACCCCTGGGACTGGCAAACTGGACTGGTGTCTGGGTAGAGAGCGGCGGAATTGCTGGGGCTGGGGCGGTAACGGGGGGGCGTGCCAGGGGAGTGTGCGCTGCCTCTGCGAAGTGCGTGGCTGCCGGACGTTGCGTGGAGTAGGTTGCCTGAAGTGACAGGTGGGAGGACACCTGGCAGATCTTTGGGCTATCGCAAGGTCCGGTAATAGCGCGGAGTCTGAGGATCGTCGGTGCCCGAGCTGGCCCCAAACCGCTGAGCGCCCAGCAGCGGTGCCGGGAGGCCGGCCGGCTCCTTCTTAGGCAGTCCCCGGCTTCCGGGCGGCGGCGACCTGGGGGAGGAACTCGGGCGACGCCACGCCCCTCCGGCGTTCGGATTGGTTGTTGTGGTCGGGCCGCCGGGTCGCCATTGGCGGAGGCGGGGCTGAGTTGGCGCGTGTCCCGGAGGTTGGTCTGGCACAGGCTTTGCTCTTGGTGGGTGCAGGTAGGGGTGCGGCCTGGCCTCGGGTGGGGAGCGTCCTGAGCCGCTCCAGCTGCAGCTATCTCTCTGAAGTCTGCCTTGCTCCCCGGGGTAGGTGGGTGGGGGCGGTATAAGGACTATTTTTTCTTTTTTTAAATGTCCTTAAAGGGGAAGGCAGTGGCTCTAAATTGACGTCTTTGAAAACCTGCTTACCTTTTCCTCTTTCTGAGCCCTCCAGCTCTAGCCTCCAGATCTCAATTGGATTTAGGAATTTTTTTTTAAGGGCGGTAGGAATTGCTTTTGGAAGCAGTTTGCTAACTTTTTAGTGCTACTCATTCCTTTTGTGTGTGTGTATTGCTTGGTTTTGCCCTCTCCTCTCTCCCTAAAAACAAAACAAAACCGGATTATTAATCTCATTTACTTTTGAGCTATTTTTTTAAAACTCTCAAAGGATGCGTGCCATCCACTGTTGACAAAATCTTAAGCCCATTCAATATTACCTGTTGTTTCTTTTTCGGTTTTTGTTTTTTTGGTTTTGTTTTTGCCTATTAAAGGTTAATCTATATTTCTAGTTTATATAAAATAGCATCTGCTCTGTGCTAATGGACCTGGAAAATTACAAAGTTACAAAATTATGGGCTCTATTTGTTTATTCAAGAAATATTTATTGAGCCAGTAATGTCCAATCGCTGTGCTGTGAAAACAAAGACATTAAGAAGATATGTCCTGCAATCAGGGATGGGGGTGGGTGAAGGACAGCAGCGTTAAAACAAATTCCATACAGTTCCTGTGGGAGCACTGGGGAAGCAGCACCTAGGAGAACTGCTCAGAAGATTTATCACTGTTGAACACATACTGTGCACCAGGCTCCCAGGTCAGTTCTTGAGTTACCACTATGAATAAGACAGGCAGGAGTTGTGACAGCTCTTGTCCTAGAGTCTAGACCTAGACCCTCAGTCGTAAGGGGGAGGAGCACTGAGCCTGGATGTGGAGGACTTAGGGAGCATTAGAGGAGCTTAGGACAGAGACACAACACGTGAGAGTTTTCAGAGGTGACAGAAAGACAGAGTCCTCCATTATGGCCAAGAGCATGTCAGTGGGAGGGTGAGAGCATAGGCCAGAAAGGTAAGGAGGAGCTGCATGATTTATGAAAGGCCTTGCAAGCCAGCAGTTTGAACTTTATCCTGAGAGAAGTCTGGAACAACTAAAAGGTATTGATTTGGTTGGGTTTTTTTAATTAATTCAATGAATATTAATGACAAATTTATGTGATACTTTGTAGTTCCTAATACATTTATCACTACTTATATTTTCATTCTATCTTTTGTTTTCTTTTTTACATTGGTAAAAATTGTACAAAACGTTCAAATTGTACAAAACATTGTCTCTCATTGAAAAGTTTTGTACCTGGAGCAGTGTGGTCAGATTGGCAGTTTTATAAGATGGCTCTGGTTGCAGGGTAGAGAGTGGCTTAGAGGGCTCAGAGATGAGGTGAAGAGGTGGTAGCAGTCACCAAGGCAAGAGATGGCAGGGCTCTGAGCCAGGAAGTGGAATGAGCAAGTGTGGGGAGGCCATCAAGGATGGTGCCCAGGTTTCTGGCTTATGTGGCTGGATTGGCAAGCATTCACTGGTATAGAGCACCCTAAAGGAGGAGCAGGTTGGAGGCAAGGGATGGAGCCGAGTTCAGGTTTAGAAATGCCATCTGAGGTGGCTGTGGGACATCTGAGTAAGTGGCTATGTGGTCTGAAGCTCCAGAGAGAGGCTGCGAGTGTGAATAGAAGGATGGAAATGGAAGCTGTGGGGCCATGGTTGAGGAGAGCATTTCCATTTAAAGGAGGAGAGGCCAGAGAAGTGGGAGGAAAACCAGGACAGTATTGATCTCTGAAGCCAAAGGAAGAGAGCATTTCAAGGAGTGAGCAGTGGTCAATGGTAGAGTGTTCCTGTGTGGCCTGAGAAGTGTCCTGGATTTAAGTTTATTAGACTGGGGGATATGGTGAAATGAACATGAACTTTCAGCCCTGGCCAATGGCTTCAACCCTTGTGACAGGACACATTTGTAACTTCTGAGCTTCAGTTTAATCTGTAAAATGAGTTTAAAATACCTAGCTTAAAGGGTGGTGTGAGTTGTTTTTTTTTTTCTTCTTTAGACAGAGTCTCGCTCTGTTGCCCGGGCTAGAGTGCCGTGGCGTCAGCCTCGCTCACAGCAACCTCAAACTCCTGGGCTCAAGCAATCCTCCTGCCTCAGCCTCCCGAGTAGCTGGGACTACAGGCATGCGCCACCATGCCCGGCTAATTTTTTGTATGTATATTTTTAGTTGTCCAGCTAATTGCTTTCTATTTTTAGTAGAGATGGGGTCTCGATCTTGGTCAGGCTGGTCGTGGTGTGAGATTTTGAGGTGGTGTGTGTAGATGCCTCGCCCAGTGCTGCTCTGGGAGCAGAGTGGCGGGTAAGTTGGCACAGTTGAGGCTGGACACCACGAAGGTGGTGAGGATGGATGGGAAGGGGCAGACTGGGAAGACTGAGGGCTCAATCAGTGGGACTTGATCATGAAGTAGCAGGCATGGTGAATTCTACATGTCTCCCAGATTTCTACCCTGGGGACTTGGAATATCCCAATTTGGACTGGAGAAGAGGCAGGTGTGTGAGGACTAACTGTTGACCAAGTGTCCACTTTGGATGTGTTGAGTTTAGATACCTGTGGGCTGCTCCAGGGGAGACAGAGGCCTTGAGATATTGGAGTCTGGGGAGAGGCAGGA
>CM052436.1:123581381-123645525 GCA_028533085.1 Varecia variegata
GTTCAGGGAGAGAATCTCCCAGAAGAGGAGTCGTCAATACACACAGCACACTGGGGAGTTAGGAGAAAGCTTTGCATACCCTCGAGGCTACTTGCAAAGGCATTTTTGGGGAGAGCCCTGTCAGGCAGCTCTGATTCAGCCGCCCCACTGTACACCGTGGTGCCTCCTTGGGAACGTTCTTGGGCAAGGAATCACAAAGCCTGAGAAGCTACAGCTGGGGAAGACTGGATCTGAGGGAGGAGTCATTGTCACCGGGCTGAAGACTCTGAGGTGCTGTTAGGATGAGGAAGAAAAGATGGCCTTATTTAATGGGTGCCTAGTCAACTTCTCAGAGGCTCTGGAGAATGGGGACAGTGGCTTCCTAGCTTCTAAATGTTCAAATAAAATTTTCTGGTTTTGGTCCCTGTACTGTTTAGCCTCTAAGTTGTTCTGACATTTTTTTTCCATCTAAAGTTCAAATAAAGTGAAGTACTTTATTGTTGAAAGTTGTTGGGAAAACCTAAATAGTGTTATTGTTCTATTTTAAAATAACAAAATAGTTCTAGGGTGGCTGGCTCTAGACCTATATAGGTCCCTAAAACCTAATTTTTTTTAAACAGCCTTATTTTACCTATTATAACAACTCACCTATTTCAAGTATACAGTGATTTTTAGTAACTTTACTGAATGGTACAGCCATCACCATAAATAAATCAGTTTGAGAACGTTTTCATCCCCCAGTAAGATCTCTCATATAATTAATCCTCACTCCCAGGCCAGCTCACCACAGATCTACTTTCTGTCTTTGTAAATTTCCCTTTTCTGGTTACTTCATATAAGTGGAATCATACAATATGTAGTCTCTTGTGTCTAACTTCTACTTTGCATAATGTTTTTGAGGTTCATCCATGATGTGGCATGTACAATACTTATTTTTTATGTCTGAATAATATTCTGTTGTGTGTATACACTATATTTTATTTATCCATTCATCAGTTGATGAATATTATGGTTGTTTCTACTTTGGGACTATTACGTATAATGCTGCTATAAATATTGATGTACAAGTGTTCATGTAGGCAGATGTTTTTATTTCTCTTGAGTATGTACCTGGGAGTGAAATTGCTGGATCATGTGGTAACTCTGTGTTTAACACTGAGGAACTGCCAAACTTTTCCAAGGTGTCTGCACCATTTTACATTCCCAGCCACAGGATATGAGAGTTCCAATTTCTCCACATCCTTGTCGACACTTGTTTTATTTTTTATAGCCATTCTAGTTGGGTACTCAAGTTTTTTCTTTCAAATTTAGGAAAGAGCCATAACTTTATCCAAGCAGCAGAAGGGGGGGATGTTTGGTTAAGAACATGGGCTTTAATCCAGGCAGGCAGGTTAAAATTAAGCCTGCTCTCCACTTACTTAGACATGATCCTGACATTGTGCCTATAAAATGGAAATACTAATATTTCCTACCTCCTAGGGTGGTGGTGAGGACTAAATAAATGTTTCTGGAACATATGTTGTATTAGCCTCATGACAACAGGAATTTATTCTCTCAGTCTGGATCATGCTCTCTCTGAAGGCTCTAGGGAGAATCATTCTTTGCCTGTTCTACCGTGTAGTGGTTGCTGGCAGTCCTTGGTGTTCTTGCATTGTGGATGCATTACTCCAATTTCTGCCTCTGTCTTCACAATGCCTTTTCCCTGGTGTGTCTGTGTCTGTCTTAAGGACATCAGTCGTTGGATTAGGACTCATCCTAATCCCAAGTATTAGGTGTTAGGAATCCAGTTTATCTTTTGGGGGGGGACACAATTCAGCCCATAACATACATATTGTTTACTTAATGATTTGTAGTAAAGTTTATATAATACTTTGGGTTTTTTGATAAATTACCCTATTCAAAATAATTTGGGTAGGGGAATGGGAGAGGGTGAAGCAGGTCCTAATCTCATGGTGGCACCTGAGCCACCTGTGCTGTGGGAAGCGGGGGAGCACTGAGGACTGGAAAGGAGGGAAGGCAGGATGGATGGAGTCTGGGGCAAGGTGTTCCATGCCCTGTCTAGGGCCTATTCAGTCTCCACTGACCCTCATTTGGGAGCCCAGGGAGACTAATGCCAGAAAGGCCTCTGGGAAAGGAGGGGCACAGATGAGACCTGGAGGTGTGGGCTTCTTCCCAACGTGGATTTGCTCTCCTTACACTTGGCAGGTGAATTTCAGCCACCAGAATCCCTTACATGATCTTCATTTGGTTTCTTTTTGGGTGGGGAGGGGGGGAAATAAACATAAATTTAAGAGAAATAATCTATATTAGAGCTCAGAAAGGAAGTAGCTAGTGAGCTCTAGCTGCCTTTGGAAACTGCCCACTGCTTGCTTGCTTTTTTTTTTTTTTAACATACATAAAATTTGTTCTTGGCCTCACAAATTATTTAGAGGGGGGGTTTGTGGGACGAAAACAGTCATCTGGTGACTAAAGATAAGGCAGTGTAGGGCAAGAGCCAAAAGAAGACATAGAAGCCAAGGTTTCAAGCTGCATTATATGCACTTTCTAAAAATATATTATGAAATATTTCAAACTGTCACAATAGTAGAGCAAATGATATATTGGCCCATCATTCATATCACTTGGATGGAACAGTTGGCAAGATTTCACCACACTTGCTTGTCTCCCCCAACTTTCTGCTACCCCCCACTTCTGTTTCTGTTCTTTCATGAAGCTTTTATTTATTTATTTATTTTTTTCTTTATTCTTACTCGAAGACACAGAAATATCATGAAGCTTTTAAAGGCAGATGCCAGACTTCACACCATTTCATTCACCCTTCCTTACTTCAGTATACATCTCTCAAACTTATAGACATTTTCTTACACAAGTACAATGTCATTACCCTACCTGGAAAAATTTAATAAATTTTTTACATATCATCTATATTCACATTTTCCTGATTGTTTCAACAATAATTTTTTTTTTACAATTAGTTTATTTGAATCAGAATCCAAATAAGATCCACACGTGGCATTTGGTTTTTTAAATCTCTTTAATCCAGGACCGCATCTGCTCTCCCCACTTTTTTGTTCCACGTTGTCCTTGTAGGGACCAAGGGAAAAATTTTCTTCACTCTCTGAAAGTTCACAGAAAATCAGCTGACAAAGGCAGAGTAACAGGAGAAAAGGCATACAAAATTTTATTTTAATGGGCACAGCATGGTGGAATTGCAGAATGATTACCCAATAACCCAATGGGATACAGAAGCTTATATACCCTTTTTCACAGGAGTGTGGAGAGATGGGGAATGTAGATAATTCTTTTGAGGAGCAGCAAATGATTATTAGAGAGACCTAATGGATAGAAATTGACTTGTAAATAATTCTCATTGGAATTTTTTTTTTTTTTTTTTTTTTTTTGTGAGACAGAGTCTTGCTCTGTCAACTGGGCTAGAGTGCAGTAGTGTTGTCATAGCTCACTGCAACCTCAAACTCCTGAGCTCAAGTGATTCTCCTGCCTCAGCCTCTTGAGTAGCTGGGACTACAGGTGTACACTAACACACCAGGCTAATTTTTCTATTTTTTGTAGAGATGGATGGGGTCTAGCTCTTGCTCAAGCTGGTCTGACTGCTGGCCTCAAGTGATCCTCCTGCCTTGGCTTCCCAGATTGCTAGGATTATAGGCATGAGCCACCGGGCCTGGCCTAAATATGTACAAATTGTAGAATGGCGAAATCAAACTATTTAACATACATATTACTTCACATATTTATTATTTTGTGGTGAGAACCTTTAAAGTCTCTAAGCAATTTTCAAGAATACAATACATTGTTATTAATTATAGTCACCATGTTGTACAAAAGAGCTCTTGAACTTACTCCTCCTGTCTAATGAATAGCCATCTTTTATTTGATCCTGTTTGGTAGATCTGTGGAAACTTACCAGCTTTCAGCCAGACTCTAAAGAGTTCTTCAGTTTCCATCATCAGACTCATTCTTCTGGTCTAGAATCTGTTCTGAGGACAGAACCCATGGCCCTGGACTTACCATTGCTGATAATTTTCAAAGCAATGAGACATTTGTAATCATCCATTTGATAAGATCCTTGGCTGTTACTCTTGATTTTTGTTTTGCTGACTGGCACATCGTTCTTCAAAAAGGTCGTAAACTGGGTGCAGTAACATGTGACTGTTAGTGCCAGGTACTTGGGAGGCTGAGGCAGGAGAATCACTTGAGCTCGGGAGCTTGAGGCTGCGAGCTACGATCACACCTGTGAATAGCCACTGCCCTCCTATCTGGGCAGCATAGTGAGACCCTGTCAATCAATCAGGTCACAAACTGTATTAACTCAGAAAGCACATTTCTTTGTGATTTGCTTTAACCCACAGTAAGAAATAGCTCTTGTATTTCATCAAATCTAATGCACTGAACATAAGATGTACCATTATTTTATGTCATCAAAAAAAAGAAGCTACTGGGCCGGGTGTGGTGGTTCACGCCTGTAATCCTAGCACTTTGGGAGGCCGAGGCAGGAGGATTGCTTGAGCTCAGGAGTTTGAGACCAGCCTGGGCAAGAGCAAGACCCCCGTCTCCACTAAAAATAGAAAAAATTAGCCAGGTGTGGTGGTGCACGCCTATAGTCTTAGCTACTCGGGAGGCTGATGTGGGAGGATTGCTTGAGCCCTGGAGTTTGAGGTTGCTGTGAGCTAGATTGACACCATGGCATTCTATCCTGGACAACAGACTGAGACTCCGTCTCAAAAAAGAAAAAAAAAAAAGAAGCTACCAATTAATCCATAAAACAGCAGAGATTATACAGCACATCCAGATTTTAGAAACGCTAAAGTGAAAAAAACTTAGATTTTAGGATTGATAAAACAATACGCTATGATCTGTTACATACATTTTTAAAAATATATGTAACAAACACTAGTTCCTAAACAATACCTGTGCTTACTACATTTGATGTACTTTAATATTTTCTACTGTATCCCATTTTACAATCATAAAAAATGCTGGTTTCGGCATATTAAATTGACTTCTTGACTGATTATCCGGCCTCAACCTGCAGTTTGAAGAACACTGGACTAGCTGGATTGCCAAGCTTTATGGTGCGGTGCTTGTAACCCAGATTTACTTGGAGAGGGGCAACCCTGAAACTCCCGTGTACAGACAGCCCTTCATATCTGCAGTTTCCACATCCAAAAAGTCAACCAACCACAGATTGAAAGTATTTAAAAACAAAAACAATTAGAAAATACAAACAAAATGTACAGTGTAACAACCGTTTACAAAGCATTTACATTGACTTAGGTATTATAAGTAATGTAGAGATGATTAAAAGTATATGGGTGGATGAAGGTAGGTTATATGCAAACATTATGTCCTTTCATATAAGTGATCCTCCCACCTCACCCTCCCTCAGTGCTAGGATTACAGGTATGAGCCACCACGCCTGGCAAAACAGATAAAGTCTTGCGCTCAGAGTTTCTATTATTGGTCATAATATACGAACAGAGGCCTGAAGGAAACAAAGGAGGCAGCCCTGAAGATTTCTGGGAGAAAAAGAGTTCTTGGCTGTCTGAATACGATTGTAAAGGCCCTGAGGAAGGTCTGTTGAGGACTGACAAGAAGGCTAGGGTGGTATAGCAGAATATGTAAGGGAGAAAATAGATTAGGTCAGAGGAGGATAATTTACCTTCCCTCAATAATCCCCTCTCACAACATCTGGCTGAGATTAATGACTGTTGAATGAATACTCTTGGGTATGTTCTCATAGTTCATTCTTTCTGCCTGAAATGCCCTTCTTTCTCACCATAAACCTGTGGTCCCCAACCCTCCAGCCACATACAGATACTGGTCCATCACCTGTTAGGAACTGGGCCACAGAGCTCCCCTTCCACCCCGCCCCCAGCCCCAGTCTGTGGAAAAATTGTCCTCCATGAAACCAGTCCCTGGTATCAAAGAGGCTGGGGACCACTGATTATGGTTTAAATTTAGACATGAGACTAGCAACAAGGAAGCAATCAAGGGTGAGCAGTAGGCGAGCCAGTGAAGCTTCCTCTGTATTTACAGCCACTCCCCATCGCTCGGACTACTGCCTGAGCTCCAACCCCCCATCCTCACCACCTCCCCCGGCCATGGGAAAATTGTCTTCCATGAAACTGGTGCCAAGAAGGTTGGGGACCCCTGCTGTATACCTTCTCTATACAATGCATTTTTCAGAGTGCAACTTGGATGCCATCCCACTGTAAAGAAAATCTGTATGCAGACCACCGTTTTTGTATTTTTTAGAGACAGGGTCTCACCCTGTTGCCCAGGCTGAGGTGCAGTTGCATGATCGTAGCTCACTGTAACCTCAAATCTCCTGGGCTCAAGTGATCTTCCCACATTGGTCTTCCAAATAGCTAGGACTGTAGGTGTGTGCCACCATGCCTGGCTAAGACCAGTGTTTTTAGAGTAACAGATTGGACCGAGCATGAGTTTTAATTGTAATATGTTTCCGCTTCCTGTGTAACTTTGGACTTTATTTGGGCCTCAGTTTCCTCATCTATATACAAGGAGATTTGGCTTAAGTGACTCTGAGAACTCATCCAACTGGACTTTTGTAAACTTTAAGTTCTTAGTGAACTTGCTCATGAACATCCTGCAGATATGGCTGCTCCTGAACCTAGCTCAAGCTGGCAGTTGCTTAAGAGTGATGGGCCCATGTGAGGATGCAGGTGTTTGGTGAGAATTCTCTGAAGACTGTCGGTCAAATTGACTGAAGCAACCCAGAATCTCCAGGCCTGTCTTCATTTCAGGGATAATTGTGTGCTTTTTAATTAATGTGATTTTTTTTTAGACACAGAGTCTTATTCTGTCACCCAGGCTGCTGGAGTGCATTGGCCTGATCATAGCTCATTGTAACCTCAAATTCCTGAGCTCAAGGAATCCTCTTGCCTTAGCCTCCTGTGTAGCTGGGACTATGGGTGCACACCACCACACCTGGCTATTTTTTTTTTAATGTTTTATAGATATGGGGTCTTGCTATGTTATGTTGTCCAGGCTGCTCTCAAACTCCTGGGCTCAAGCAATTCTCCCACTTCAGCCTCCTAAAGTACCAGAATTTCAGGCATGAGTCACCACGCCCAGCCAATATGATTTCTTAAGTGTATATACATGTGATTTAATTTTTAAACCTTTGAATTCTGATGTTGGATATGTAATTTTTTATAGAGTATTAAAATGTTTCTTTGGCTCAGAAAATATGAACATCAAGTGAGCCTTTCCTATTTATTTGCATCCTATAGGATTTCCAGACACAAGTGCTCATCTGGGTTGGATGGCAGCTGAAATATCAACAGGTCTTATTTCCTGGGAGAGGTTAAGTAACTTAACCTGCCAGGTTCAGAGTCACAGCATGTGGTGAATCTGGAATTTCAGTGCATGGACTAATACAAGATAGAATGTGCCAAGTGATAAAGAAAAGTTTTAAGCCAAATGCATTTGGCAGACAGAAGGGACCATACCATACCACTTAACTGAAGGAATG
This sequence comes from Varecia variegata, assembly GCA_028533085.1. Classification (NCBI taxonomy): domain Eukaryota; kingdom Metazoa; phylum Chordata; class Mammalia; order Primates; family Lemuridae; genus Varecia; species Varecia variegata. The sequence goes on from CM052436.1 coordinate 123,588,874, forward strand.
AGAGCTTTGGGACAAAGAAGGAAAAAGTTGTTTTGGAACATTGTTTAGGTAATTATAGGTATGGTGCACGAAGCAGGCTGTAAGAAGACATTGGACACCACACAAACAGGTGAAGAGGAGCAAGAAGGAAGCCTGGTGTAGAAAGTTAGGTGGGAAGGTGCCCAAGGTGAACTTGATGGCTGCGGCCAGCTAGGTGCCTCATGTTCCAGGTCTCTATATGCTCAGCTTCAAGTCAGAACAGCAGCTCTCCTTGCCACCCAATGCCATGTGAAATGTAGCCCCCCAAAATTGACAGTTCCTAGCACAACTTTGTATTTGAAAAAATTTAAGTCCAGCTTTTTTTTTTTTTAAATATAAACCCCAGAAACCAAAGTTTGCAAAAGGAAGGCTCTGAGATTTTTGTTTATCAAAAGTGGGCATGGGGATGGGGGGAAAGAAGGATGAGGACAAGACAGCCTTTGGGAAGCCATTAAAAAAAAAGTGGACATGGATAAAAAATGGTGAAGAAACTTGTACAGAGGACCAGGAGGCTGAGAGGTAGGAAGACACTTGGCTATGGATCTACAGTCCTTCTTTGACAACTGCCTCTCAGGCCAAGGCCTTCTCCCTGTGGTTTCCAACCATTACAGTACATTTTTCATCTTTGGACATTCCTCAACTCATTTCCTTGCCAAGAAGTGTATCCCAAAATGTCCATAAGCTTTATTTCTATAAAAACCAAGTGCTGTTCCACTTGGGAAAAGCTATTTTATGGGAAAAGTCTTATGATTTTGTGAAGAAACAAATACTTAAACATAATTACCATACCATGTCCTCGTGGTTATAATGTAAGTACTCAAAAGAGGGAGCTGCTAAGATGGTTTGAGGGTGTCCCAGAAGCCCCCTCAGAGAAGTCCTGCAGTGACAAAAAACTGTCCATAAAAGCCAGCCATTCAGTTTTAAGATAGCTATTTTTAAGTCTCTCTTTTTTTTGAGAACTAAAATGTCTCCAGATATTTTCAGCAGTGTCTAGGAAAGCTTAAAGTCATGATAACTAAGTTTACTCCTTTCCATGTCAGCTCTATTAAAAATGCAGTGGGGGCCAGGTGCAGTGACTCATACTTGTAACCCCAGCATTTTGGGAGTCAGAGGCAGAATTGCTTGAGGCCAGAGTTTGAGACCAGCCTGGGCAACACAGCAAGATCCCTGTCTCTACAAAAAAATTTAAGAATTAGCTAAGTATGGTAAGGCATGCCTATAGTCTCAGCTACTTGAGAGGCTGAGGCAGGAGGATGGCTTGAGTCCAGGAATTTGAGGCTGCAGTGAGCTATGAAAGTGCCACTGCACTCTAGCCTGGACAACATAGAGAGATCCTGTCTCTACCAAAAAAAAAAAAAAAAAAATTCCAGTGAGGTTTTGTTTTGTTCAATTTGAAAACAACCTGTATGCCTCACAGAAAATTTCAAAAATACTAAAAAATGAAAGAGAAAAATCACCCAGTTTCTCTACATTTACAACAGTGGTTCTCAGCCACCAGGCTGCACATTAGAATCATCTGGGAACTATTTTTAAAAATTATGTATTTTTGGTTTGGGTTTGGGCATGATGTGTTTAAAAGCTCGCCAAGTGATTCTAAGTACAGCCAGGATTATGATCTACTGTATAATTATTAACAATTTGGCTACTGGGTATTTATTTACAGTAATCTTTTAATGCATAGGTATTCAAGTTTTTTTCCATAATCATCCTCATGTGCAATTCTTTTTTGTATCATAGAACATATTTTAATTATTTTTAAATAGCTACATTGTATTGTATTGGAGTCAAATTTTTTTTTTTGACATTCTTGCTCTGTGGCCGTGCTAGATGCAGTGGCATCACCATGGCTCATTGCAACCTCAAACTCCTGGGCTCAGGCGATCCTCCTGCCTCGCTCCCAAGTAGCTGGGACTCAGCTATTTTTTTCTATTTTTAGTAAGGTCTGGAACTCCTGAGCTTAAACAATCCTCCCCCCTCGGCCTTCCAGAATGCTAGGATTACAAGCGTGAGACACTGCACCCGGCCAGGAATCAATTTTTTTTTTTTTTTTGAGACAGAGTCTCACTCTGTTGCCCGGGCTAGAGTGAGTGCCGTGGCGTCAGCCTAGCTCACAGCAACCTCAAACTCCTGGGCTTAAGCGATCCTACTGCCTCAGCCTCCCGAGTAGCTGGGACTACAGGCATGCGCCACCATGCCCGGCTAATTTTTTCTGTATATATATTTTTAGCTGTCCATATAATTTCTTTCTATTTTTTAGTAGAGACGGGGTCTCGCTCTTGCTCAGGCTGGTCTCGAACTCCTGAGCTCAAACGATCCGCCCGCCTCGGCCTCCCAGAATGCTAGGATTACAAGCGTGAGCCACCGCGCCCGGCCCAGGAATCAATTTTTAACAACTAGTCTCCTATTGATGGATGTTACAAATTTTTTCTTCTACCAAAAAAATAAGTCTTATACATATGATCTGGCGGTCTTGTCCTTTTAATTTTTTTTTTTCAGGGAAACGTCCCACAAGTGAACATCTAAAATCTGAATTACGTCCTGCTAAACTGTTCTTCAGAAAATGAAAATAAATTCTCCAGCTTTTGTTTACCGAACATTTAGGCTTGTTGCGTTAACACACCTTCCTACATACAGGTAAGGAAAGTGCAGCTTAGATGACGAATCGTTCGAATTCACAGGCACAAACGGCTGAGAAAGAGCTCCCCGACTGGCTGGCTAGCTTCAGGCCCGCCTTCTGGACGGGAAATACGGAGAGAGCCAGCGCGGGGCGTCACTGCTACTCTGGAAGCCCTGAAGGCACAGCCTCCCCAGCTTGGACCAGGAAGCGCCCAGCACCAGCAATCCTCTCCAAGCCTCAGCGCCAGCGCCCAGAGCCCGCCTTCCGGAAGGAGCAGCCCTCTCCCGGCAACGCGCCCTCCGGCTCCGCCCTTCTTCCGCTTGGCCTGCTTTGCCATTGGCGGACGACGGCGTATATAATAACGTCATTTCCGGCCGCCTGTCCTTTCCGCGCTACCCAGAGAAGGGTCCATACGGCGTTGTTCTGGGTGAGTCCCCCTTGGGGTCCCTGCATTCTCCGAGACTGCCAGAATCCTGCGCACATGAGGGGTATGGAGACTGGGGATGAAAGCCGGTCGGGCCAGATGTGTCTCAGGCTCGGCGCGCTCCGCCTCAGGCCGGCGGCCCGCACGTGGCCGGGCTCGGGCCTGCAGGTTCCCACGGTGCCCGGGGGTGGGCGAAGGTTGCGCTCGAGCGGAGGCACGGGGCTGGGGTTCGGGGCAGGGGGCGGTGGGGGGGTGCAGAAAGCGGGCTAGCACCCTCTGCTACCATCCTTTCGGGCCCCGACACGGCGGTGAGTCGAGGCCTAGGCGCTGATTGGCGTACCGGCAACTTGAACTGTTCAGGTTTTCCCATTCGCGCCCTGCTGATCAGAAGTTAAGGTTTTTGGCAGGGTTTTGAGGCAAACTAGTTGTGACATCACTGCGAAGTAATTCCGAAGCACCTATTTACAATGTGCTTGGAAATACCTGAAACCAGTTCACATCTTTCCTACCTTTCCTCAGCTCGCGTAGCCTCAAACATGGCTGCTCCTTTCACATCTGGTTGTTACCCTTGCTCATCCATTAACTATTTCTCAACTGTGTCTACCTTGAGAGGTGTTGACTTTCAGTTGACTTTTTATCTAATTGCATTAGCTGGGTTCTGCCGTCCACACCGCTTTCCTCAGCAAGATTTGCTGCAATTCTGTAATATGGGGCCTTTGTTAACGTTCTGTTGTGTCTTACTCATGACTACTCTCTAAGCTTAATGCCTGATACTGTAGATAGATGGTACAGTCCTCGGTTGCTTTTAAATATGAAATTGGCTTTACTGGTTGTTAGAATGCACCCTTATCCCACTTAACCACTGGAATGAAAGGAACTAGATTGTTAACTACTGTTTTCCAGATTCCCGTCGTAACTTAAAGGGAAACTTTCACAATGTCCGGAGCCCTTGACGTCCTGCAAATGAAGGAGGAGGATGTCCTCAAATTCCTTGCAGCAGGAACCCACTTAGGTGGCACCAACCTTGACTTCCAAATGGAACAGTACATCTACAAAAGGAAAAGTGATGGTCAGTCATTGCTTTAATTTTTTGTTATTTTATTCGTAATTACAAATTTTGACCCTGCTTTTCTGATGGATAGTACTGAATGAGGTAATTTGTATCTAACATCTCTGCTTGCCAGGCCTCTCTGCTAAATGGTGAATGCACCGAGATCCCTAGATTGGAAACATGGTTTAAGACTAAGTGTGTTTTCTGATTGTTACCAGGAGAAAAGATTTCTGGGCTCCAGTGAAAGAGTATGGCAATTGCCAAGTTATGGGGCTTGGATTGTGTCAAAGGTGTGAGATGTGAGAATGAGGAAGCTCATTAGCTGAGTTCCTAATAACTTTACCTCTCATAGTGCTTTGTGTTTCATAGTTACTGACACAGGCTTATTGAACTGAATTCTGAAAGGAAAGTAGGACAAGGGTTGGGAATAAACAGGAAGGATTAGAGGAGAGAAGGTGAGTTGTGATGAGAGTGTGGAAGGCATGAAGTTGGCTAAGGCACTGGTTTAGCTTAGAGATTGAGCCACTGAAGGATTTAAGCCTGGAGTGGTGTGCTGTAGAGGAGTTTTTGAACGAATCTGGCATTGTTGCAGATGATAAAGGGAAGAGTGGCCAGAGGCCAGGAAGTGGATAAGAACTTGTAGCAACCCAGGGGGTCTCATCAAGGGTTAGTACAGGGCAAGAGAAAGGAAAAGATGGACTTTGCCTACCGAATGGAACGGAGGCTGCACACTATTAAAGCTCAGGGTGGAGGCCAGCCTTGGCCAGTGAACTTCTGAGTGTCGGAAGTGTGCTACATTAAAGGCAGGATATTCGCTAACACCAGTAGAGCTTGCCTCTATGACTGGAGTTTGATAGTACTCTCTGCCACATACACTCAACTTTTTAGAAGAATGTTCATTTGCACCACTAGGTCAAGTGTTTAACAAATCTTTCTGTCCTCACCTAGGTATCTACATCATAAATCTGAAGAGGACCTGGGAGAAGCTTCTGTTGGCAGCTCGTGCCATTGTTGCCATTGAAAACCCTGCTGATGTCAGTGTCATATCCTCCAGGAATACTGGCCAGGTTTGTGGAACAGTACTTAGTTTTTATAGAAATAAAGCTTATGGGCATTTTGGGATATATAGAAAAAGTATAACTGTTCAGGAATTGCCAATATTCAACATTTTCAATATACATACTTGCCATCTGACAGTGTTGAACTTCATATTTTCATTTTGTTCTGTATTGTGCCACTTAATATCTAGAGATGACCGTATTAAAGTGGCTCATCACTTTTTTTTATAGTCAAAATTTTTATGTTGAAATACTGGGACAATAATTTGAAGTCAGCTGCAAAAATTTTGAGAAAGGTTTTATTTTTCTATTGAGAAAACTAGTGACGTTCTTAATTTTTTTTCTTTCTTTGAGACGGGTCTTGTTCTGTTGCCTGGGATAGAGTGCAATGGTGTCATAATAGCTTACTGCAACTTCAAGCTCCTGGGCTAAAGCAATCCTTCCCTCTCAGCCTCCCAGAGTGCTAGGGTTATGGGCATTAGCCACCACACTCAGCCTCTTAAATTGATTTATAGGAGTTCTTTTTCCCCATTCCCCCCACCGATTTATAGGAGTTCTAACAAGGGTTTCATTCACCCCATGACTTGGATTTTGACAAATTTAAAAACTATGTGGGAAGACTGTCCTTTTCTATTTCAATGTTAACAGCAAGATAGGTTCCCATGAGAGTGTTTTTGTGGGTGGGGGGTTATTTGTGACTGGAACCCTATAGTTTTGTACATGGTAGAAGGATGTTTAAATTATTGTTGTAGAATGAACTGAGTGACCACTCTGATGCTTGCTTCAGCAATTTACAGAGCATCTAGATTGAGCCAGGCAGTGCTGATAGGTGCTTGGTACAGTAGGAAAAACACTGTCTTCCTTTTTGAAGAGTTGCAGGGAATGATCTTGGTTTAAGTGTTTAATTTGATGCTTTGTATTTTTTAGGAAGGGGTATTTGAGGGTTCTGACCAGATAGGCTGCTTTGTGTGATTACAGAACTGGGTGTCAGCACATGGAGAGTTCCTATGAAAAACCATAGGAACTCTGGAGTACTGCTAACTCTTAATTTAATTCTTCAAAGCGAGCTGTGCTGAAGTTTGCTGCTGCCACTGGAGCCACTCCTATTGCTGGCCGCTTCACTCCTGGAACCTTCACTAACCAGATCCAGGCAGCATTCCGGGAGCCGCGTCTTCTGGTGGTTACTGACCCCAGGGCTGACCACCAGCCTCTCACAGAGGCGTCCTATGTTAACCTGCCCACCATTGCTCTGTGTAACACAGATTCTCCTCTGCGTTATGTGGACATTGCCATCCCATGCAACAACAAGGTAATGACTTTATGATCTAGAGTTTGCAAATGAGTGCTCTAGAAAAAATGGACATTCCTGTGCACATTGTTAGAGCTTGGAGTTGAGGCCACTGACTGGCCGATGAACTCACAAGTGTAGGTAGTGTGCTACACGAGGGGCAAGTTTTTCGCTAACACCACAAGGGTCTGTGGCCCGATGAGTGGAGTTTGATAGTAATCCTTGCTACAAGTATAATGTTAATGCATAACAGCTTTGAGAAGAGATGGAAACATTTGGAAATGGCCTGTGTTTTCTCCTGCCTTTCTCTATTTCTTGCTCTGCTTAGGCCTCTCAGGCATTACTTGGCTTTTCTGTTTTCAGACCAACTTGATGAGTCCTGCTATAAGATTCTTAAAAGGTGGGTTGTGTGTGGTTCAAATTGGTCCATTTGTAACTAGCCTCAAAACCCTGGTTGCACATAGGAATCGCCCAAAGATTTTTTTTTTTTTTTAATGCCAGTGTTCAGGCACTGCTCCCAGGTATCGTTTAGTGTCATAGCATGGTCATTTAGGTGCCATCTTACATTAACCACAGGTTTTTTTAGTTTCCATGATTTCCAATGTGCAAAGTTGAGAAGCCCTGATTTATAGAATAATGTTTTTTGTGATAGCACTTTAAGCTGTGTTTATACTTTTGGTATCAAGGGACCTAGATGATGTGGGGGCAGGTGAGACGAACAAAAGGAGGTGCTTGTTTAGGGCTGACTGTCACTTTTTAATAACCTGGCATTCTTGCAGGGAGCTCACTCTGTGGGTCTGATGTGGTGGATGCTGGCCCGCGAAGTTCTCCGCATGCGTGGCACCATCTCCCGTGAACACCCGTGGGAGGTCATGCCTGATCTCTACTTCTACAGAGATCCTGAAGAGGTAAGCTTCAACAAAGGCTTGTGGTCACATAAGCAAATTGGACACCGTGGTCTGTGCTTCTGGGAAGCAAAACTTGTTTCTTTGAGAGAGTTTGCTTGCTTGCTTGATTTCTTTCTTTATTAAATAACCAGATTGAAAAGGAAGAGCAGGCTGCCGCCGAGAAAGCTGTGACCAAAGAGGAATTTCAGGGTGAATGGACAGCTCCAGCTCCTGAGTTCACTGCTACTCAACCCGAGGTTGCAGACTGGTCTGAAGGCGTGCAGGTGCCCTCTGTGCCTATTCAGCAGTTCCCCACTGGTATGTATCCGTACAGGTGGTGTTTTGGAACTTGTAAGATTTACTATAATGATCTCTGTGGCCATTACACCAGCAGTAAGAGGCTTTTATCCAATGTGCTATAGCTGCAGATAGCTTGACAAGTTGAATTCAGGTGCCTTTAGAATGTGCTGGCATTGGTCTGATATATATTTGATAGAATGCAGTATGTATCCGATAGATTGCTGTTGGGGGTGGGGTGAGGAAAATGCTACTTTGGGAACACAGCTGATGGCTGTTTTTGGTATTTTCTTAACAGAAGACTGGAGCGCTCAGCCTGCCACAGAGGATTGGTCTGCAGCTCCCACTGCTCAGGCCACTGAATGGGTGGGAACGACCACTGAGTGGTCTTAAGTTCTTCCACAAACTCTTGAACAAGATGGAAATAAGGTTGACGGAAAATAAACACGAGTTTCTAAAAATTGTGTCCTTATTTCAGTTGATTTTTTTTTTATTCCAGATGAAAGTATTTGGGATTGCTTTTACATGTGTTGATGCCAGTTTTACTTAAAAAACACACTGTAGATAAAGTATATTGCTTTTCACTTGGGTTTTCTGGAGATTCCTTTCTGTGTAAAGAACATCTGTGTCCTAAAAGTGGATTTATTTCCACATACATAGGTGGTAGCCTCAGAAGTATTTTTCCAAATCCCTGATAATCTTGACTATTTTATTACCATTGTATTGGTAAATTCTACAGAGCCCAGTTTTAGAGCAAATTGGTTTTCAGTAATACGCAGGTTTTTGGGGTTGAGGAGGCTGTTTACGGAACAAGGGGTAGGAAAACACTGTCATTTCTGGCACTTTTAAATACATTATGGAAAACTTAAATCACAGATGTGACTCCATCTGGCAACTGCTGACTTCCCCAGGACTGCCCTTCCTAGCTGGGTCCCACATAAACCTACCTACCTCTCTAGCCTTGTGTCCTAGTGCCCAGTATCTCCAACCTAGAGGCCTTACTGTGTTCCTCTTGCCTCTGGCTCATGCTTTGTGGCATTCCCACAACAGTTGGACAAACCATCTTTTTTCTAGAATTTGAGATTAGGGACAGATACTCAACCCTGAGTGTTCGTTCATGTTTAGCATAGTGGAGGCCAAAATACCCTACACTGGATTTCTCACAGATCCACTTCCTACTTAGGTTTAGCTTGTCCTGGGCCTTCCCTCTTCACCTGTTTCCCTGAGAATTAGATCTGGGCCCCTGTGTCACCAGCTGCTAATGGATTCTGGCCTAGATCTGCAGTCACCCCACTCTTAGGGGACCCAGCAGCTGCCCCGGGGCTGCAGAGCCACTCCTCAATGCTGTTAAGGTCTGGAATAACTAGCCAATTCAACTTAGTTTTCTCTTTTGCCTAATGGTGCCCACCTGCTGTGGGTGGGGCAGCACATAAATGGTAATCTCTATACCTCTGGGTCTTCAGCCTGCCACTGGCAACTTTCCTCCATTGGTGTTGGCAGCCATGAGTCTTAAGGACTGCTGTGGGCCTGTACCTAGCGTGAGGCCGTTACTAAGGTGAGGCGGAAGCCCTCTTTCCCTTCCCGCTCTGGCACTGCACTTGGTTTGTCTTGTGAGCCACACTTCTCCATTTCCTTCCACACAGAAACAGGTTTTCCCAGAAATACTAGCTTGCCTTCTTCAGCCTGATCCTACAAATGCAGATTGCTGTGAATATTACATGCCTTAAGAGTACTTGTTCCATCACAGCTTCCAACTCTTGATGAGTTCCTTAAGGGTTTGTTCTTCCATGCTTATAGAAACTCTGAATCCCACACAGAACTCTGTACAGAGTTTGTTCCTTTCTTTTATTTTTCCTTACTCTGTTGCCCGGGCTAGAGTGCCATGGCATCAGCCTAGCTCACAGCAACAAACTCCTGGGGGCTCAGGCGATCCTCGTGAGTACCTCGGACTACAGACACATGCACCACCATGCCCGGCTAATTGTTTTTAGTAGAGACGGGGTCTTGCTCTTGCTCAAGATGGTCTCAAACTCCTGACCTCAGGCAATCCTCCCACTTTGGCCTCCCAGAGTGCTAGGATTATAAGCATGAGCCACCTCACCCAGCCACCCCTCTTTTACCCCTTTGTAAGTACTTTATGGACTCCTCATTTCATAAGACTCTGGAATGAACACATTTTTCTAATACATCCCAAATACCAGGGCAAATTTGAATATCCCCACAGAAATTGGCCTATCACAGAAGCTGACACTTGGTGGCTACTACTAAGTACTTAGTAGAAAAAGTGGTTAAGAATAAATCTGAGAGACTTATAGTTGGAGAGGTAAATTCCATTTGGCAGCCTGAGGCTCCCAGCGGGGTTAGAAGTGCCCCCTTGTGTGTTAAGGGGCACCTCCCTTCACCGATGGCTGCATCACCTGCTTACTTGGGTGTTTAATTGAGTTCCCTCCTAGGTCAAAGCTGCAGGCTCACAAGGTGTTCTGAGAATGCATTGCTCTCCCTGAGGTCAGTTTGGGTGTGGTCTCCTGGTGAGTTGATGGGACTGGGTCTGGTCTGCACCATGGCCCGGCACCAAAGACACCCTCACATAACCAGGTGGCCTGTGAGAGGACTCTGGCCATTGCATCACCATTGACATGATGTGCTGCATGGTAAGGGGTAGGAGTGTGGGCTTTGGAACTGGACACACCTGGGATGATGAAAGTGCTGCTTGGCCCATTCCTAGTATATGGCTCTGGGCAGGAGACCATGTCTCTGGCCCAAGTGGCCTCACTATCAAGTAGGAATGATCATGGGGCTGTTGTGATTCTGTGAGATTGTCGTGCACAGCAATTAGCCTGGGTCTGGGCATGTAGCAAATGCTCATTCTATGTATCACATTGTCATTAGTATTTAATTTAAAAATAATTTTTTATTGTAAAATACATCATACATGCAGATGATTATGAAAGAAAAAGCCATACATTCTTGAAGGGTAAGTAAGAATCTAGTTAAAAACCTCTATAACTATGACACAGGTTATGAAACGAAAAAGTGCTAGGACCAGAGAAAGCTGCTGTGTGCCCCTCCCTGCTCTTCCCTTAGGTCAGAGAGCTCCTGCTCCTGTGATACCTTGATTGACTTTATCATTGTCCTTTCTTCACTGTTCAGAACTGCTGCCTCTCAAAAATCCAGAGTCCATCCATGCAGAGTCTGATCCTGGCCTCTCTATTTTTCACCCTGCTCTGGGTCTGTCCCTGGGCCACTGCCACACTGTCCTATTTACAAGAACTCTGTGGTATATGGTAGGACAATCCTCCCATCTTCCTTCTTTCCTCCAAGAGAGTCTTGGCCATTACTGATACTTTTGCATTGTCATATACATTTATAGCCGACTCCAGTGGGTTAGTCCAGTTCCACAATAAAGTCTGTTGGGATTGCACTGATTCTATAATTTAGAGCAATACTGACTGATTTACAATATTGAGTTTTTCAATCCATGAACAATCTGTATGTCTCTCCATTTTCTCATTTTTATGTCCCTTGATAAAATTTTATAATTTTTCCTGTAGAGGTTTTGCATATCCTTTGGTAAATTTATTCCTAGGTAATTGAGACATTTTAAATTGTATCCTCTTAAGAGACTACTATTAGGGATCCTACTGAAACAGCTCAACCCATATTCTAAATAACACAGATATCAAGTGCTAAATATCACTGTCTTCATGGGGTTTCTGACCCAGCCTGAGCAATCCAGATCTTTTCTACAAGGCAGGGATGAAGTTGCTAAACTCCATCCATGAAAAACCTGCTTCAAACCTACATGCAAAACATTCTATTCATTTAATAGGTTAGGACTGGCTGCACTTCTAAAGATGCTAAGTTCAGCAGGCTTCACTTAGGAATAGCCCCAGAATTACCTAGTCCTATGTTTTGCAATCTCCAGTAAAGTAATAAAAACTCAGCATTCAACAAATATTAAGTATTTAAGCAATGGGGATAGAGCAGTAAGTGAAGACCAAGCTTGTGACTTTGGGCAGTTACATTTCTATTGCAGAGGCAGATAACTAATACATAAACTATTTTCTATGAGAACAGAAGTGAAGACAATGGAAACATGAAGAAAGCTTTTGTCTAAAACAAGAATCACAGGCATCAGGCTATAGAAATGGGAGACAAAGGGATAGAATCACTGGAGAGAATCAAATGAGAGCCAAGAAACCCCTCTGGAGAGAAGTCTCAGCCCAGCCTCACCAAGTGGAGCCTCATCAAGAGGTTCTGTTCCCATGAGGATTTGGGGCCTGTCCCAGAGGCCATGAGGTCTCCTGGAGTCCATACTGTGTGAGTGGTGCACACCTCCACTGCCCAACCAATGGAAAATTCACCTAAGTTTTCTCTCTTTTCCCCTATAGAAATTTTTGGAAATGAGTTAGGGACAAGGAAAAAGTTATAACCACACAGACATCTACCCCAGTTCTGCCTCCTGCTGCACCCTTACTGAAAGACAATGGCCCAAGAAGCATTCTTTCTTCTCCATGGGTGGCTAGTTCAGCTCACACTGGTACAAAGAAGTGTCCATCATCATAGCCCCAATGTAAGGCCCTCCACTCCCTCCTCAACTATTGACCTCCGCATTTCCTCCCACCCAACATCTCAACTCAAGGGGTGTCTTCCATTTATGATTTGCAAAGTTGCAGCTTTCAGCATGGGAAAGCAGTCCTCCAGGTCATCATGGCCGTACGAGGACCCTGCACAGGCTTGAAAGCCTGGAGAAATGAATGGGCTAGTTTGACATCTGCTTCAAAATCCCTCATAGAGGATTTCTTTTGGCATTAGTGTATATCATTTCCCATAGATAGAATTCTGTTAAATTGTCTTTTTAAAACAATGTCTAATTATTAATATAAGTGAAAAATATGCTTTTGCAATTTAGAAGTGAAAAATATGATCACAATTTAAAACTCAATGAGCAGTTTAAACAATGAGGATTTATGAACTGGAAAAATATATGAAGAAATTACTCATAAGAGGAATAGAGCCAGGAGGATAAAAAATAAAAGAGAGAAGATATAGGGAGGGTAAAATGAGGGAGTCAAACAATCTAATTGGAGTTCCAGAAAAGAGGAGAGAGCGAATGGGGAAGATCAGTCTCAAATAGATCGGGCTGAGAATTTTCTGAAATTCTCATGAATCTACAAATTTAGGAATCCTAATGTGTACCAGGTAGGATAACTCTTAAAAAACCATCCTTATTTACATTGTTGAGGAATCACGGGAATATCAAAACCAAAAGTGTTCTTGAAAGCAGCCAAGGAGAAAAAAGGACACCTGACTATTCCCCATCAACAGTGACAGCTAGAGGACAATAGAATGAGAAAAAAACAAACAAAAAAAAAAAAACGAATGGTCAATCCAGCTCTGTTGCTCAAGAATTAGGAAAATATAAAGACTTTTCCAAAAAATAAAAACAAAGTTAATAAGGAAAAAGGAAAGTGAAGGCAGAAGGAATCTTTGGGCAGGAGTGCTGGCACACACCAATGAGCATCCTCCCTTCTTCCATAGTAATAAAGCCCCTGAGTTTTAACTGGGCACAGGCTGGTGCCTCATGGTGGTAAAACGTTTGGTCAGGTTTGGGGGCCTGCGTTACTTTGGATAGTAGGCCAAAATTTGACCATATCTGTGACATTAGGGAAATGGTAGGAAAGATCCAGAATGATGGTGTGACTGTTTCTTGGCTGCTTTACGCACAGTCCTGTGAGACACAAGAACTCTAGGTAGATTTAGCAAGCATGTAAGCAGAAATGGAAGGAAGTAGAGTTGTGCTAATGTAGGCACTTTCTGTCTCTGGTCTGCTGTATCCTGAGCCAAACACTTCTGTACAACAACCTCAAGCAGTTATTAACTATGTAGCTGAACGGGCAGACTCCAAAGGAGTTAACACTCTCGCACTTTAAAAAGGTAGCATGCAGTAAGGTGAGATTAAGATAGGATTAAAGGTGTTGTTTTCCACTGCAAACCTACCATAAACAAGAAAAAAATCTGGCAAAGTCAGATTATGGTAATAAGGATTTGGAACAGGAAGTCTCAAACTAGCTGGTGGGAGTATATATCGGTATAGTTTGGCATTATTTAGTAACATAAGCATCTGCGTTATTGCTCTTGGGGGTATACACCAAAGAAACTCATGCACATTTGCGCTAGGATATGTGGACAAGAACACTAATTGACAAACCTAGAAATGGCCCAGGGTCTACAGTATAGTTGATAAACTGTTGTGTACTTATACCACAAAGGGTCAGGCAACAATGAAAATGAACAAAGCACAGCTATACACAATGACAAGTATAAATCTTACAGACACAACTTTGGGCAAAAGAAAGCATAACAGAAAATTATTCGTAATATCTGATTCCATTTGTAAAAGTTCAAAAACAGGAAAGATAAACTATGTTCTTTAGAGATGTATTCCTTAGTGGCAAACATTATACTGTACAATGTCTAACCCCAAAATATCTAATTTATGGGGTAAAAACCAAGCAAAATAAAATAAAAACATCCAACAAAAATATATACAAAGAGCATAGAGGTTACATGGAAGATGAGGTGTTTCAAGGTCTTTGTTGAGAGCAGTGAAATATCAGCTTTGGGCCCTGTTGTTATGACAGGGATCCGTTCGCTATTTGTGGCAAATGTATCTTGCTCTTGCTTTGTAAACCTATATCTTGCTCTTGCTCTGTAAACCTATCTTGTCCTTCCTCAATAAACTTTCATGCTCAATAAGTAAATACATAAATAAATAAACAAAAAAATCAACTTTAGAACATAAATGTCTCTCATCCCACATGCCCATCTTACAACATGATATTGCCACTACTCCATGGATGGAATCTGTGTCCCCTCCCTTTTAATCTGGGTGGAACTTTGCAACTCCCTCAACTAATAAGGTACAGTGGAAGTAATACTAGGTGATTTCCAAAGATAAACCATAAAAATATCATCACCTTTTGTCTGGGTCACTTGGGACATTTGCTCTTAGAATTCAGCCGTCATCTGGTGAGGAAGCCAAGAGCTGAGGAAAGGCCCACAGGGACAAGAGCCAAAGTCCCCAGCCCCAGCCCCAGCCCCAGCCCCAGCCCAGCTGAACTCCCAGCTGACAGCCAGCACTAAGTTGCCAGCCAAGTAAGCGATCTGTATTGACAGTGGATTGTCCAGTCCTAGTTGGGGCCATCTCAGCTGGTGCCATGTGGAACAGATACAAGTCATTTCTGTTAAACTCTGTGCATATCTGTGAGCAAAAGAAATTATTGTTGTTGTTTTAACCAACTTAGCTTTAACAGAGATTGTTACTGAACAATAGATACCTGATACAATGGAAAAATTCTAGAGGCATTTTTCACTAAAGTCAGAAACAAGACATGGATGCCCTATCACCACTACTTTGTATCATAGCAATGAATTTATCAGGAAATGTGATCAGGCAAGAGTAACTAATTATAGACACACTACATAGCCAACTGACTTTTCCCCTTAGAATTTACAATAAGCATTTCTCCATGGTATTATAGCTTTTGTAACTATTGTATATATTAGCTACATAATAAGCTGTTAAGGGGCTTCAAAATAGTGTATATATCTATTTTACTATTTTTAATATTTTATAAAATTTTTACTGTAAAATTTCTGTCATTCTTGTGGTTAACTGAGTCAAATGGCAGGGGACATTTTAAGATGTTAAAATGAAAACATTAAATTTTTCTAAATTGCATTTTTAGTAGCTACTAACAAGAGACAGCAGGTTTCAATTTATCATTACTCATTAATCTATTAATCTTCATAATAATTTATAATCTTTTAATTATTATTAATCTGATCATGAAAAATTGCATTTCAGTATTGTTTATTTGCAATTCAATCAGGTAAAGAGGCCTGTGCCTTCCTCATGCCATGCCGGGGCGGGTGTCCTGGCGGGTGTCCTCACATGACTTCCCCACAGGTTTCAAGTGAGAAAATAGCAGGTGTAGGCCTGGGACTACAGCATAAACTGTAACCATGACTACTGAAGTAGGCTCTGCGTCTGGAGTGAAAGAGGATGCTGACCAGTGAGCAGATGATGTCACCAGAGAGCAACCTAAAGAAGCAGCAGAAAACCAGAAGAATCAGTTGTCTGATCTTAAGAAAGGTTCCCAGCCTTCTCCTGTAGCTAAAAGCCAAACTAGTGTACACCACCGGAACAGACAGAGGAGCCAAATGTGAGAGGGGATATTTCTCCATTCATACTCCCATGGCTTAAGAAACTAAAGTCACAGACCTTATTAGTGGCCAAAGACGGAGGAGATAAAAAAGAGCCTACCCATGCTGTCGTGGAAGAACAGGTCTTAGATAAAGAGGAATCTTTTCTGGAAGAAGAGAGACAGGCCAAGGGTGATGCTGAAGAAGCGGCTCAGAGGAAGCAAATGGAGATTAAGGTTGAAGTCGAGGAAGAAAAACCTTCCGTGAGCAGAGCTGAGACACAGCCTGCTGGATTAGAAGTAAGGAGAGAGAAGAGGAGATGGTAAAGGAAATGCAGGAAGACAAATCAGAGGGAGCAGCAGCAAAAAGAGAGACCAAGGAAGTGCAGACCAATGAGCTAAAAGCAGAGAAGGCCTCTCAAAAAGCCACTGCGAAGACCAAAGTGATCCTCTTGGATGGCACCAAATACAGCTGTGACCTGGAGAAACGTGCTAAGGGACAAGTGTTATTTGACAAAGTGTGTGAACACCTCAATTTCTTGGAGAAGGATACTTTGGACTTAGGTTTCAGGAAAACCCTGAGCAGGAAAAACTGGCTAGATCTTGCAAAAAAAAATAAATAAATAAATAAAGAGACAACTGTGAAATCTTCCCTGGGTTTCACTTTTAATGTGAAGTTTTATCCTTGTTATCCTTTTCAATTGACTGACGATATCACCAGATACTTGTGCCGTCAGCTCCGGCAGGACGTTGCCTCTGGCTGCCCGTCCTGTTCCATTTGGACTCATGCCTTCCTGGGAACCTACACAGTGCAGGCTGAGGTTGGAGACTGTGACGCAGAAGCTCTTGGTAGCGTTGACCTCAGTGAATACTAGTTTGCCCCCACACAGACTAAGGAGCTGGAAGAGGAGGTGGCAGAGCTGTACAAAACCCACAGGGGCTTGTCTCCAGCGCAAGCTGATTATCGGTTCATAGACGATGCAAAGAGACTTCCCATGTATGGTGTTGACCTACATGATGCCAAGGGCTCGGCAGGCCTGGATATCAAGCTGGGCGTGTGCAGACGACCTCCTCATTTGCAAAGACGGGCTCACACTCCATCATTTGGCTTGGCCAAACATCTTTAAAATTTCCCATATGCTCAGTATCTTCTACATTAGATTTGGGCCTGCAGAGATGGAACAGTTTGAGAGAACTGTTAGATTCAAACTGCCAAACTACCAGGCATCAAGAAGGCTATGGAAAGCATGCATGGAGCATCACACTTTCTACAGGCTTTAACAGCCACCAAAGGCCAAGTTCCTGAGCTTGGGGTCCAAATTCCGCTACAGCAGCCTCCCCTAAGCACAGGCCCTCCAGGCAAGCACCCTCATAGATAGGCCAGCACCACACTTTGAGGGCGCTTCTAGTAAACGGGTCTCCAGGAGTCTTAATGGAGCTCCAACTGGTGTTGTGGACCAAAGTCTTATGAAGGATTGTCCTGTCTCTGCTGGGGAGATTTCAGCATATGGCGCTGAAGTCGTCAGCACTGCTGTGGTACAAGATGGGGGTGGCAGGAGGGAAGTGAGAAGCCCAACTAAAGCCCCACATTTGCAACTCATTGAAGGAAAGCCACCAGTGGTAAAAACAGAGATGGTAACTATTTCTGATTCCTCACGAAGGACTGAAAACTCCGCTAAGGAAGTCCCCATTATCCAAACCGAGACCAAAACCATCGCATTTGAGTCTGCACAGATTGATGGCAAGGCTGATGGTGATTCAGGCACCTTACCAACTGCACAAACTGTCACACCTGAGTCCGAGTCGACAACGCCTACCAATGCACCACCAAGACTGGAAAAGGTGGCATGTGTGAGACAAGAATTGACAAACACATCCTGGTCACAGGAGATGTAGTTATTGATCATGACCAGATAAAGAAGGTGCTGGCTCTAGTGATCAGAGAGACCAGAGAGCGGCACCCTGGCATAGTAATCAGAATTGTGCTGTTCACGAAAAAAGCTTGAAGGAAGAAGAAGAAGACTAAAGTAAGAAGGCCATTTTTTTTTTTTTTTTTTTTTTGAGACAGAGTCTCACTTTGTCACCTGGACTAGAGTGCTGTGGTGTCAGCCTAGCTCACAGCAACCTCTCAAACTCCTGAGCTCAAGTGATCCTCTTGCCTTGGCCTCCCAGAGCACTAGGATTACAGGCATGAGCCACCTCGCCCGGCCCAGAAAGTCATTTTTAAAACAACATTCAACTTTGTCAGCCTGAAGAATTGACCATTCTGAGTCTTAATGCCTCACCACTACTCTGGCGAATTTATGCTATGACCGGTAACAATGACCAGAAGCTTGAAGAATTAAAATGCCAACACCAAACCTCACCCTAACAGCTCTGGTCTATATTGTCCTCATCCATTAATATATTGTTTTGTTTTATAATCACTTTTAATTATTATTAGTTCTTTCTTTTTTAATTAAGGGGTTTTGTTTTTGTTTCCTATTTACTTTGTGCACAACTACCAGCTTTTTATGGCTCATTTTGATCAAATGACAGCGCACAAAGCCAGCCCACACTGGTAAGGTGCTATTTGCTAGCACAAGTGCTGTTGTGTGGAAAGAGAACTCTGTGACTAATTTAGGTAGTGCCTTTCCTTCTTCCAGATTTTTTCCATGGAATTCTTACAGTAAATATTTATAGAGTTTTCCAATGGTAGTAAATATACTATATGAGAAAATACTAACACAGATTAAAAGCATTTCTTACATTTTGAAAATTTTCCAATGTTTGAGAATTTCACTGGAGATATTTTTCATATTGGACCCTTTTGCCTTTCCAGCCCTGAGAGTTTTTATTTATTAACTGTGTTGAACATTTTTCCTTTGCTTTTGATCCTATGTATAGTTATGATGCCAGAATAGATTTAAAGCAGCTCCAAGTTGTATTAAATGACATTTTGCTTTCTGTAATACTGTTACAAAATAAAGTTTGTTTATTCTCTAAAAATAAAAAAAAAAAATTGGGTAAAGAGCAATTGCTAACCCACTTTGACATGAATATTCAGGAAGAGGCTGCAAGGCTTGACCTGCCAGAAAGCATTTCTCCGTGAACTGGAAAGTGGGTCCCTTTTGCCAGCAGTCATCTATGCACAGAATAATCAAATAAAAAAGCCTCTATGTGCCATGTTTGCTGCAAAAACAGAAAGAGAAATAAGGTAAACTCTTGCATCTTGTAATTTTACTATTCAACAATATTTGCTAAAAACCCACCAGATGCCCTGCATTAAGCTGGCAATATGGGATCTGACAGAGAACCAGAAACCTTTCCTGTCTTCCAGGAACTTACTCTGTAACTCGGAGAGAAGACAATTAGAAAGACATTTGTCATGTGAAGGTGAATACAGGGGCAACCAAACTGCATTAACACCATTTGAGGTGGCAAATGGAAATTGACTCCATAGGAATGAGGCAAAGTTCTTATATAACTTCCAAACTGGCTTCAAAGGGAACTTCCAGCAAGGGGTCCCAAACACGTTTTGAGCAATGGAAGCATTCCTAGAATTCACATATAACCTCCCAAATTGACCACTTAAAGGGCACTATTTCTGTGCAAGTAGTCTTTAACTTACGGGTCAGCCATAAAACTTTACCTACTCATATTTCCTAAAACTTTGCTAACAGAATGGATCTGCTTTTGCAATGGTCAAGCAGCTCCTGTCAGACATAGCCTCCCATAGATAACCACTGAAAACTCTCAAGAAAGTATAAAGAACTATGGGTGGAAGACAGTGGGGAGAAAACAAAAGCAGGTAGTTTCCAGAGGAGAGTTGACTCATAAGAAGAAAGTCACTAGGTGAGTTTCCTATTTTTTGCAACTTTTATCCTGTGATCAACCTCAGTCCACCCTAAGCAGGATAGTTAAAACCTGGAGAAAATCCAGTTGTCTTCTAGCTTGAAGAACCAGAAATGGTTTGAGGTGAGTTAATTAAAACCACCTGTAACCCCACTGGCAATCAATGGCAATCATCTCAAACAACGAAACAAATACATTTCTTATCCATGTCCATACATGTACAAGGATGATAATGTGTCTTATCTTGTTCGAGGACAAAGGACTTCTTAAATGACCAACCACAGGGTGCTGTGGCATGTGGCAGGCACAAAATGAATGTTTCCTTCCTTTCTTCTCTTCCCACTCAAGAAATGGTAACCGCACTCTTGGGGTTCACATTTCACATCCCTGAATTCCTCTGTTGGTCCCTTTTCTGAACTTGGTATTTTCTAATAAAACTTAGAGTGTCTGTCTGTGAATCATGGTCCCATAAGTATTACTGAGCAAAGAGCCTTTAAATGTCACGAAATCTTAAGGCCCAAGTATGTCATTGCTAGAAAGCATGGAGGAATTTAGTATAACAAAATAGCTTTGGGGGATATTTAATATTCAAAGGAAAAACGGGCTTGGAGCCACTTGAAGGAATAGACAGTAAAGGCTTCTCCTTTCATTCAGAGACAGCATGGGGACGGGCAGGCTTATGGTAGTCAGCCTTGGGCCACCCATGGACAGCATAAAGGTGGTCCCTGGTTTTCCACAATCTGTGGCTATTACCACAACCAGGTCTTCATAACACCATCTTTTTTATTTACTTTAATGCCTTTGTATGTAACTCGTATATTTTAATGTGGGGTTTAAGAAGCTGCCTTGTCCTAGTTCAGTGGTGGTTAAATCTTAGTGGTTAAGGGCATAGCCCAGTAGTGTCTGACAAGGCCTTTGGCAGAAAAACTCTTGGTAACAGTGGTAAGACTGACTGATCTAAACCCAACATGGACAAACCCTATGTTTCGGGGTTGGATTTTGAAGTTCAGGATGTCTCAGGCTCACATAATCTCTTTTTTTCCAAGGCATCGAGGTCAGCCTTGGTCCTCAGTGTTCCAGACATAAGCACATAGCCTGAGGGGTGAGAACTCAGCTGGGCAGCTGGCAAGGACTTTTGAGCACTCACCCTTAACCAGAGCTTGGAAGAGCCCATGCCAGGTAGTCCTAGTGGAGGAGGGAGATTGCAAATACAGGGTGGTGAGAAGGTTGATTTTATTCTTTTTAGGGCATGAATCTTGGGCTTCTTTTTCTTAGAAAAGTGAGCTCAGGAGCACCGTAAAGAGGGATTTATTGTAAAATTGACTTCCCTTTACTTAATGCCTGAACACAAACTCAAATGTGGGAAGACCATTTCCAAGACCTCACCTTGATTGTTCCTCTACCATCGTTTTCAGGCTCTAGAGGTTCCTGGGTGGTGAGGATTGACCCAAGAGAAGGTTGGGCCTGTGAGTCAGCCCTCAAGTGGCTTGAAGCAGAGCAGCGACCCAAGGAGGGCAGGAGACGGGGAAGGTGGACTTTCCCAGCTCTCGTTAGTGCTTGCGGTGCTGACGACGTCCTCCAGATTCCCCAAGGCTGTCTTCTTAGGTCAAGGTCTGGATGACACCAAGTGAGGAAACTACCACAACTGTGGATGAGGAAGGAGACTGTTAACATGTGTCCTACGGGACAGAGGGACTGGTTAAATTGAAGATTCTCATACTGCACTCCCAAAGATTCCTGGCATGCCCAGAACTCAGTATTTCCAAAAGTTTCTCCAGGCAATTCTGACGCAGGAGGTCCGTGTGAGAAGTGTTAGCAAACATTTCTTTAGAAACCTTACTGGGCCTCTTCTAGGCTTAGTGTTCAGAGTAACAGGGTCAGGACAGAGGGCTGGGAGTAGAGGTGAGAGGAGAAAAAAGAGATTTGATCTAAAGTTTTGCACAGCATCTAAGTTCCATACTGCTGTGTAACCATCTACCTCAGATCAACAGCACTTATTTAGCTCAAGTTTCCACCAGGCCCAGCTGATCTGGGCTGAGCTTACTCACACGTCTGGGACCAGGTGGCAGGTCCGCTGGGAGCTGGACGATCCTGGATGGCTTCTCTTTCAGCTGGGTCTTTAGGGGTGCCCTGCGGGCCTGGCTCTGTCATCTGTCAGGATAATCAGGGTTTGCTCATATGGAGTCAATTTCCAGGAGCATCACACAATCTTCAAATTTCCTCTTGCATCACCTTTGCTATTGTCCCATTGGCCAAAGCAAGTCGCCTATCCAAGCTCAGCATCAGGATAGGAGGGCTTACGAAAGCCTGTGGATACAGCAAGGCATGAACAAATACAGGGGCAGCAATCTGCCCCCATGGAGGAATGAGAAGAGACAAAAGACAATCATAAATAAAAGGGATTTCCTGATATTGGATCTAAGAAAGCAGACAAACGCGACCTGGACCCCAGGTCCCCTGCTATCAGCAGTCAGAGGTGTCCCTGCCCCAGTCCTCCACAACCTCTAGAACTGGAGCCTGTGCTCAGACAGGTCGGGAAACAGCCACAGTAAGACGTGAGACAGCGTCCAGTCCAGCGTTCCGCGCTCCTCCCGCCCGCCCTCCTGGGGCTGGGACCTGGGGACAAGCTGAGCCCCATGCAGGCTGCACTCTCCCGAGGCCCACACCAGCTCCGCGCAGCGGGGGCGGCCTGCTCTGCGCCCTCCCTGCCGCCTGAAGAGGGTCCGAGGCAGGGGTCTGCGCCGGGGCGCCCGGGTTCTCGGGTCCTCGCTCATCAGCTCAGACCTCGGCCCCCTACGGCTGAGTCCGCAGAAGTGCGAGCCGCTGGAGGTCTCCTGCCCAGCCCTGGGGCGCCTGATGGGGGCGAAGTTTGCAGGTGGGCGAGGTCCCCACCTTCTGGTCCCGGTTGTCCCGGGGGACCGTGCTGTGTGCACTCGTGGCCTCCCTCAGCGTCCGTCTGCGGTCCCAAAGGCCCCCAGCCAGCCCCCAACGGTCCCCAGCCTCTCCCCACCCCAGCCCCCTTCCAACTGTCGCAACGACTTCCCCAAGGTGCCCATTCGCCTGTATTAAGGAATCCTGGAGTGTGATGAGAAGACTGGGAAGATGTGTCCCAGTGGCCGCTACTACTGGGGAGGGCTTGAAGGCACTGGGGTTGGGAGTGGTATTAAAGGCAACCTGAGACTTATGATTAAAGAAAGAACAAAGGCAAGAGTATAACTGGTATAACTAAACACAACTGAAAGTAATTATTTTTAAAAGTATCAGTGATGGGAAAAAACCACAAGCCTTCTTTACTCCATTGTTTGGAAAGTAAATCATTTGAGTCTTCCCTGTTTTTCTTAAGCCTAGACCTCCTGTCTTCCCCAGGCCTTGCCTCTCTGGGGACGCAGGTGAGGCACAGGAACATCATGGGCACATCCCACTGACTTACTGTCCCACCAACACTGCAAAGTCTCCACTGCCTTTCAGGCCCTGCTGGCCTCTCCCAGGCCCTGCTGTTTCTGGGGGCTCAGGCAGGGTCCCGGCGTCCTGGGGCAAGTGCTGCTGGGGCAGGGCTCTGCCAGGAGGCTGCTTCCTGGGCAGGTAGAGGGATCCCTTGCTCAGCCCGTCAGAAGTGCTGGCACAGTGGGCTGGAAGCAGAGGTAAGACTTGGAAGTGCAAGTGTCCTACCCTTCGGGAGTTGTGGCCAGCTTCTCCTCCTGTGTCCTAGGTTATGTGAGAATGCACCGCCCCAACTTGTCCCACGTAACCTCCTCTCCCAGGCCACCTGCCCAGTCCTGCCCTGGCCTGGCGGCCCTAGCCGGCTAGGCCCAAGTGACAGGCTGTCGGGCAGGCTGAGCCAGGGCTCACAAGAGGTGGGGCTTCAGACCTTTTCTGCCGTTTTTGAATTTACTTGGCTTTAAAGAGGCATAAATATCGTGCTTCATTTCTAATTATGAATATTCATGCTTTTTCTCTTAGTGCAGCGTTAGGGAGTAGTCCACAGACCACCCTCACTTCTGACACTGATTGCAAGTTTAGGAGGTCTCTAAGATCACCCTCAAGGTTTGATAATTCACCAGAAGGACTCACAGAACTCACTGAATGCTGTGAATACTCATGGTTATGGTTTATTGCAGTGAAAGGGCACAGATTAAAATCAGCCGAGAGAAGAGATGTCTGGGGCAGAGTCCAGCAGAGTTTGGCACTTGGAGCTTCCAGTTGTCTCCCAGTTGTGGAATCATGGACAGTGCTCCACTATCCCAGCAGCAGTGTGTGACAATATGTATGGAGTTTGGCCAACTGGGGAAGCTCGCCTAAGAGTTTTACTGGGGCCTGGTCATGCAGACATAGTTAACTGCCCATGTGGCTGGCTTTTAGTCTCCTGCTCCTCCAGATGTAGAGCAGACACAGTGTGGTCTGAAGACCCCACAGTAAATTATTGTGAGACCATCTGGTGTGGCTCAAGGCCCCCAGATAAACAAAGACACTCTTAATTAGGCAGGACATTGCAAGAACTTAGAGATCACCTCCCAGGAGCTGAGGGCAAAGGCCAGACCTCTCTTTGGGTAAGGTTAATTCTTTATTACACAATGAGTTTGGTCAATGGTAACATTTAAATTAGTTTTGCTTCTATATTATTTTTCTGTTTTTCAAATTCTTATTTCTGCTCTATCATTGTTTTCCTTGCTTCCGATTTTTTCAAATTTCATTTACTGTTTTGAAACTTCTTGAAATGAATTACTAAGTCACATATCTTGGTTCACTCTTGTTTAGTAATATGTATAATAAAATTCTTATAAATTACATAATTAGCTTCATTGTTTTTATTTTCTAGGCAACATGTTGTAGTTTAGAGTTATTCTTTGGCCAAGTATTGTTTGAGCGTGCTTTTTACTAGTATCAAAAATTGCTATTTTCTCCAGCTGCACTGAGCATTGGGAAAAGAAAAATAAAAAAAAAAAAATTGCTATTTTCATTTTCATGGCACTGTCAATGTGTTCTGTCTTCCTTCTAAATCTTGGAGTTGGTTGATGATTTCTTTGTGGTATAAAACATTAAAACAATGGTTGAATTTGGGGAGTATTACGTGAGCATTTGAAAGAAAGTTGTGTTCTAATTACTAGAGAACAGAGTTCCATATGTATCTAATTAGATTAAATTATTAGTTACATTCAAATACATGTTATTAATTATTTTTATACATTTGATTTCTGAGGTCTAATAGAAGTGAATTCAAGTCACTTGCTATTCTCTTTTTCTGGATCTTTCCTTGTATTACCCGTAGGCCATAGATTTACATGCTATTGTTATTTGGTGAATAAAGATTTGTATTCTTTATATCTCCACTGTAGATCTTACCACTCATCATAATGAAGTATGCTTCTTCTTCTTATTTAATACCTTCTCCCTTTAATTCAACTGCATATCAGCTTCTTTTTTGTTTTGTTTTAATGTGTATAGCATTTTCCCCACTCGTTTTAAAAACTCTATGAGCCACTTTTTATTACCTTAAGTCTCTTGTAAACTGTATATACTTTCCTTATTTTTATTTTTCATATAATTTTAGAGTTTTATTAAATAGGTGTGTATATCCATTTCCATTTATTTTTATTTGTAAGGAATTCTTGAGTGAGCACTCCTGTATGTTAAACAGAACTCTAACTGAAGGCATCCCTCTCAGAACTAGTAAATCTCTACCCAAAAGACACACTCCAATTACACATTTATTGCCAAAGAGGGCAGTTTTAGAAAGCTTACTTTGTCCTGCTTCCAGTGATCAAAGTTTCAGACATATTAAAATCACCTTATTACCCAAATTTTAAAAAATCTAAAAACACAAAACAAAGATTACTTTATTGCCCTATTGTATTTTTTTTTTTTTAGAGTCAAAGTCTCTCCAGATTTGAACTTCTGGGCTCAAGTGATCCTCCCACCTCAGCCTCCCAAGTAGCTGGTACTCCAGGTGTGTGCCACCATACCTGGCCAACAGCTTATGAATTATATAATAATACAATAAATATTGATTCAATCATTCATTTACCCAAACCTATAGTTCGGGGAACCCATAAGGAGCCAGTCTTTGTGCTGGTTATTGGGACAATAATGGTCAGAATTCAGTAATTTTAGATAATAAACCACCTTTGATCAGCTTAGGGAACTAAAATCTCCATGAAGCCAATAGAAAATGTCATAATTTTTCTCTGTCCCCCTCCCCAGGCCCATTTTTTAATCCTCCTATTAAATTCTCCCCTCCAGTCGTGTGGATCTAAGAGGCCTGATCAGCTTTCTGGATTTCACAGACACTCCTCTTTTTCTCTGCAGCATTTTGTTTTGCTTTTGCATATGGCAGCCTCCACAATTTTCTTTGGAGAGTGGGGGAGAAGAACATATTTTTTATTATTCAAAAATAAGTTTCTGGCCGGGCGCAGTGGCTCACGCCTGTAATCCTAGCACTCTGGGATGCTGAGGAGGGAGGATCGCTCAAGGTCAGGAGTTCGAGACTAGCCTGAGCAAGAGTGAGACCCCGTCTCTACTAAAAATAGAAAGAAATGATCTGGACAGCTAAAAATATATATAGAAAAAAAAATTAGCTGGGCTTGGTGGCGCATGCCTGTAGTCCCAGCTACTCGGGAGGCTGAGGCAGAAGGATTGCTTAAGCCCAAGAGTTTGAGGTTGCTGTGAGCTAGGCTGATGCCACGGCACTCTAGCCCGGGCAACAGATCGAGACTCTGTCTCACAAAAAAAAAAAAAAAAAATGAGAGAGCTAAAAATAGGTTTCTACAGCAATGAAATACTACGTGCTGATAACACTAATAAAAAGAAAAAACCTGTAATAGTTATTTGCTTTAAAGGTTTTCTTGAAAAAATCATAATTGCAGCTGTTTACATGTGCTGTCAGCTCTCAATTATTATGCTCAAAGTCTTTATTTTATGTAATGTCTGTGGAAAAAATTTAAACCCTAGAGTTGCTCCTGGCTTCCTCTCTAGACTCGGCATCCAGAGCTCTTTCTCTATTTTCAAGTTAGTATATTCTCAGAGCAGGCAAACTCATTTGAATGATTGTCTAAGAAAGCACAAACCCATGCTAAAACATCATCATTGTCCACAGTTAAAGAGCTCTTTGCAACCACAGTTTTTCCACTATTCCTAGAAAACAAGAACTAACTGAATTGAAAAGACAGATATTATAATCAATAAGTTATACTTGTTATACAAAGAGTAAAGAAAAACATGTGAATTCTTTATAACCGCAAGCCAGGGGAACATATATCTAAAGCGCTGAATACTTAAAGAGCTCTTCCATCTTCAAGCTTCTAGAAAGACAAATATTATACGCTTTTCTCTTATTCCACAAAATCCTGACTGGCTTGAAGTGAAAGGAAATCAGAACACTAAGCAAGTCAAGAAAAAGCCTTAAATACATAAAATATTTATAAAGAAAGGCAATGTAATTTGCAATGTATTTTGCAGGACTAAAAGTGGAAGGAGGGGTTGAATGCTCAGCTTTGAAAGCTGTAACATTCAACTCACGATTTACTCAGTTTACTCATTCATATCCTATATACCTTCTCTGAACCATGTGTGTTGGAGACATTCTATCCGTTAATATGTCTTTTGGGTAATTGCAAATTCCTACCAATCAGCCATTGTGCACAGCAAGCAGCAATGATAAATTCATGCTGACATACTTGAAAGCTGGAACTCACTGCATCATTAAAAATAATCATACAGGTAACTCTTTATGCCTATTAAATGCAGGTGGATGTATTTTGGACAGCCTACTATTTTCTGGACTGTTTGATTTTGTAATTATTTATTTTGATCAACATAACAAAGACTTCAGTTCTAGCATGACCAAAGACACTTAGGATTTTCCCCTGAGTTTTGCATGCTGGGGGTTATGGATTGTATAATGTAAGGCAGCGTCTTCATCTGAAAACACATTGAAATGAATCAGCTAATAAAGACATCCTTCAGTATGTTGGGTTGTAGTTTTTATTTTTATTCATTAACTTAGCAACCCAAATAAGGAAGAATAGTATTTCTCTAAAAACTCTAGTTTTTGTTTCAAAATATGAGATTTACTCTATAGTACATTGAGTCAAATTGACACTGCATGAAAATGCATCATTTTATTCATGAAGGCTCAAGTACCCTGGGGGTCCTCTTTTTCCCCAGCTCAAAAAACAAAGCATGAATGCATTCTCTCAACCGTGTGCAGAATCCTAAGTAGTGTTCTGAAATTCACAAAAAAGAGCATAAACATTTTAATTTAAAATCAGGGATAGGGGAAACTTTCTTTTTGTATACCACCTCCTTCAACATTTCTAAATAGAGGAATGGCTTCATCTTTTTTTTCCCCTCAAATTCACTGAACACACAGAAAAAATTAGCAGGTGAATTTGAAACAGTAGCAAAATCCTCTGACAATTTGTATTTTCTTGTTAGCACATAAACTGCTCGCTGAGTGCTTTCCTGTAATGCCAATTTGAATTAATTAACACCAACCATCACTAATGAATTATGTTAATTATGAAACTATTATTAAATTGTTAGGTGAGATAATGGCATTGTGGTCACTTTAAAAAGTCATGGTCTGTTAGAGATATACACACAATGTATAGTGCAGACTTGCTGGTGAAATAAGATAATGGCTGAGATTGGATTTTAAAACTCCAGAACCCCCACCACAAAAAGTGTGCATATATGGGGGAGGGAAGGTGAGGGAGGTTGAAGGATAAATAAAACAAGAAAGGAAAATGTTTCTAGTTACTGAAGCTTGGTCAAAAAATAAGAGATTTTTTCCCTTAAATTTTATATATTTAAAATTTTAACCACAAAGTTATGCTCAACATTGCAATTCACTGAAAAAAAATTGAATTAACCAATATTAAATATTCAAATGAAAATACGGATCAGAAAATATAGCATGGGTTTCTTGAAGTGAAGATTCTATTTTCAACCAAAGAAATTGTTGGAGCTTCATTTGTGGCTTTGTGTTTGTTTTTTTAAACTAATTGCTACAATTTAATAATATAAAAAATGTTAATAATTTGTGAGACCAGAATCCCATGTTATAAAAGGACTATGACTGGGGCCTGCTACACTCGAATCTGCACAAAGGCCAATGGCATTGGTAATTAGAATGCAAAGTCACACTTTGTGTGATTAACAAAGACGCCGCAGATGCAGAGAGATGTGGCAAGTGCTTTATTTGCCTGCCTGGATGTAAGCCCTGTCTTTCAGGGTTTATTGCCTACGTCTCTGGTTCTACAAGCTCGAGTCTGCAGCTGCACACGTGAGGACTTAACTGCTTTGCCATGTGTCACTGGGATTGGGTATACATATGTTTGGAATCTCCAAACATTCCAGCAGAACATTTTTTTCCTTTAGTAATCAAAGGGACTGTTACACATTTATGCAATTTACTACATAATATATGCATAACCTGTTTATGTTATTTTAAAAAATAGAATATTTCTCACAACTAATAATAAACTAAAAACTCATTACAGGATAACACTTATTTTCTTACTCAATTAGTCTCTGAATGATTTTCCTTAAAAGAAAAGTATCATGTTCAGGAATGATTCCATTCCTAATTTCTCCTCTTAAAAAATATACATATAAGGCCAGGTGTGGTGGCTCATGCCTGTAATCCTAGTGCTCTGGGAGGCCTAGGTGGGAGGACCGCTTGAGCCCAGGAGTTGGAGGTTTCAGTGAGCCATGATTGTACCACTGCACTCCAGCCTGGACTACAGAGGGAGAACCTGTCTCAAAAACTAGTATTTAATACAGAGACTAGATGAATTCAATATCCAAATGTGGTCCTTTGTCCCCTCATCATGGATAGTTATGGGACCATCACCATGGGACTCCTGATGATGATGGAGGGTGTGCTCAGGAGGGGTGCCCTGTGGAACACTGCAGGTCACACGCTTGAAGGTGATGGAGTCTGAGATAATGCAAACAGGGCGGCTGGCTCTCGTTGCTGGAGGAAACTGGAGTGGTCGCCATTTCACAGCGCTGTTGGACGGGGCGTCTGTCCCCGTCTGCAGAGGCCGGAAGAGGTTGTCAAGCCTGCAGCTCTTACCTGAATCCATGGCCAAGAGCAGCTTCAACAGGAGCAGCACCTGCCCCACTGCCAGAAACTGTGTGACGCTGACACTGCTTCAGTGAAGAGTGTCCTTATGTCTAGACAAGGACATCAAAGGAGCGAGGGCTCCTTCACCAGGGAGGGGGGAGAGAGAGAGACAGACAGAGAGAAAGAGAACCAGGTGTATTCTGTGAGCACCTCTGCCCTGGGCACGCGGGGTCCTCTCTCCATACACTCCTCTCTTCCCATCAACCCCTGAATAGGGCCCCCGAGGCCAGACTGGATGGCGAATCTGAGCGTGGCCCTGCCCGTTCCTTCAGCCTGGAAGTCTCTTCCCAGGCTGAGAGTTCCTAACTCGCTCCCAGCTGAATTCAGTGCCCTCCTTTACGCCCTCACAGCAGCCTCTGCTAACGCAGGAGATTTGGCTGACCAAATGGTGAACCCCACTTCATAAAGCACTGCATCCCGGCAGCGGGGAGACAGGACATAGGAGGTAAGTCCCTGGTATGACTGCTCAGAGTGACGGGCTCAGAGATACCTTTTTGTTTTCTTTCTTTCTTTCTTTTTTTTTTAACTTTGGAAAGTCATCTTTTACATTTTCAAATTATCACCATCAACATAAAATATTTGAGATGCTTGATACTATATAATAATACTATATCTGATACACAGGTAACAGAAGGCTGAATGGAGTCAAAAGGGACACACACAGAAGAGGAGACACAAACCCCATTTTAAGCACGTAAACATGATTTGCCACATTGAGGTAGGGACTCCTCATGTCAATTCCACATAGTGCTGGGTGATACAATGATGACTGGAACAATGATAGATAGAAACATAGACTAAAAACAAGATTTGATATAATAATGACTGGAATGATGATTGATAGAAACATAGACCAAACAAGGGTTTTCTAAAACAACGTTTAAATATCTCATCTGATCACGTATAATCTTGTGAATATTTTCTAGCTTTTCTAACTTAATTCTGTATTGAAAAATGAGTTATTTAGCCTGGAACAGTTCTTAAATACCTTTAAGACCACACTTTTAAAAATTAGTATTTTTAATTGACAAATTATAGTTATATACATGCAAAGGGTACATTAAGATGTTTTGCTATAGGTATATCATGTGGAACGGTTAAATCCAGCTAATGTACACATCTTTCATCTCATTTACTTCTGGTGAGACATTTAAAATTTCCTCTCTTAGTTGTTTTGAAACATACATTATTGTTGACTATAATCACTTTGCTGTGCAATAGATCCCAAAACTTACTCCTCCAAGGTTTCTAACCAAAACTTTGACTAATGCTATGGTTTGAATGTTTGTCTCCTCCAAAACACGTGTTGAGATTTAATTGCTGTTGTAACAGTAGTAAGAGATGAGTAGGCCATGAGACTGTGTGGGCTCCACCTTCATGGTGGGATTGCTGCTGTTATAAAAGGGAGAGTTTGGCCCCCTCTCTCCCTCTTTTGTCCTTCTGTCTTCTGCCAGATGCTGGCCCCTTGAACTTGGACTTCTCAGCCTCCAGAACTGTGAGCCAATACATTTCTGATCATTATAAATTACTCAGTCTCAAGTGTTCTGTTATAGCAACATAAAATGGATTAAGACAACCAACAACTCCCAGGAACAACCCTAAACGTGCAAACATGTATCCACTCCTGGCAGTTTGACATGCAAAATTAGAGTTTGACTATTATTTTCCATAGAAATATTTTATACATTTATTTTAATAACAATTTATAGAATAATTAATTTTAAGCATTACATTTTTAGTTAATTAAAAAAGAATCTTTAAATTTATGTTTACAAGAAAAAAGAGATACATATCATTACAATCTATTAGTCATTTTACCACATACTGATAATTTGTAAGGAGCCCATAACTTTTAACAAGGTATAATAAATACATATTTATATTAATTTTTAACAACCAGGGACATGAAAGCAAAGCTGCTATAATTATTTTTCAAAAGACTTCCCCTAGAAGTCTTCCCCATATCAAATGAAATTTTTAAAGTATTTTTTTTTCTTTTCATTTTTTGATGTGGTCAATCCTACAAGTTCAATATCTCCACAACAGAGAACTTCCTGCCTTACTTTCAGCACCTTTTAATGGAGCCGTCCTGCATTGCAGCAACTGTTAATGGACTTGCTGGAGCAGAAGTTGGTTGCAGAAACAAGGAAATTGTGGTGGCATAAGCTTTAGCAGCAAACAGAAGCAAAAACTTGGCTAAATTACACCAAAAGTTCAGGATGACCTAGGGCTTGGTTGATCCGGATGTGGAATTTGACTTCCTCCTACAGAAGGCAGACAAGTTCCTCCAGGTTCCATGATGTCTCCCGTTATATGAAGGAAAGAAAGGGAGAGCGCCTCACAGGAAGACTGTGTTAGGTTGGGTTCCCCCAGGAGCCGAGCCAGGGACAAGGATTCTAATACATGTCATTTCCTAGGCAGGTGATCCTAGAAGCACACAGGCAGGGGAGTGGGAAGTGTGACAAGGACGGCAATGAGGCCAGTAAAGGGCACATTACTGAGCAGGGAAATGCTGTGGTTGGTGGGGTTCCAGGCACTGGGGAGCGCCGGGAGGCCGTGGAGAATCTGGGGCAGGTGGGGAAATGATGAACAAGTTCCTCAGGTTTGATGATCATTGTGATTTGCCAAAATCTTCAAAAACTGAAGTTTTTTGGTGCTCCACTCATTGAATATTTCAATTAAAGAGTTTCAATTGGTTTTAAATAAAAACATAGTCAAAATTTAAAATAATTCATTTATAAAAGTGAGTAAGGTCACTTAGTTTGATTTACAAAGTAGTTTTTTGAAGGCTCAAACATTTCTAAAATTTGATGATTAGCACCAAACATTGAAAAAAATGAGCAAAATTAATTTAAAAGAGCAATCATTTGATCTAAACAAAAAGTCACCTTCACGGTGTGATCTGTAAATGCATGTTCTGTAGTTGCACATGTTGAACTGTCATTTTAGGGTCCAGTCTTTTTAAAATATCTACTTATTTTTAAAACGGATTTCTCAGCAGATTTTTATCTTTTTTGGGGTGGGAGGATCGGTGAATCACCTCAATGCCTACATGGAAAATAAATGGTTACACACATTTTGTGCAAATTCCACATTTGTCACCAACTTTCTGGAGAAACCGAGATTCAACATTTAATTTGCAATTCAACTTTGATTTGTATTTATTTGAGCTCATTGCTATCAAAAGGTTTATTGCAAAATGCAAAATCATTGCCAAACAGTTTAAGAAATAGTTGTAGATTTACATCATAAAGAAAAATGATAAAACCAGTGTAGCAAAAGCAATCAGACTACTCTTTGTATTCTCCATGGTATGATTTCTCAGCTTCCTGCTCTTTACCTGCAGTTTCCCACATTTCCCACCTACCCACCAACTGGAGTCCGGCTCTCTGCATTGCACATGCCAAGGTACCTGTTACTGTGCGTCTGGCCGGTACTCAAGTTGCTAGCAGGGACAGCAGCTGGGGTTGCTTTTATCACCATCTCAGACAAGTAGGAATTGACTGTCCCTGGGTCCTCACGTCCCAGCATACTCTGTACTTTTAACAAGTGCTCTGAATGATGTCCTTAAAAGGGAGGTGCTGGTTAAGCTGCTGCCTCTGGGAAGAGCAGAGGAAATCTTTCACTTAGCATGTCTAAGTGACAGTTCCTTTCACTTTCACTGCACGTGTGTCTCACATACCATGACGAGACAAGGTCGTGGCCCGAGGGGATGTACATGGCAGAGGCCTACCAGACCCACCCAGGGTTGCACTGTTGCAGCGGTCAAGAACAATACTTTGTCACAAAATGGAAAATCTTGGGACACATGATAAACCAGAAAAGGATACAGGGAAAAGAGACAGAAACTGCGCCTGTCACAGGCCATTGGGATGTTTGCTCACCTCTGTCGAACTTGTCACCCAGTTACAGCTGCTTGTGGGCCTTCGTGGAGTGTGGAAGCTGCTTTAGTTAGTATCTTAGTCTCCAGTTGCCATGTGACAGCGAGCACTGAAATCTAGGAAAATCCCATTCCGAAGCCAGTACTCTTCATTCCTTACGTGCGACACCACCGTCCTCTGAGCCGGTGATTACTTTCAACTGTCCCTACTGATTCCTTATGGCCACAAGGGGGCAATATAGTGCAGTGAATATGGAACAGATTGGGCCAGACTTCCGAATTAACATCACATTTCTACTTACTTTGTGACTTTGGGAAAGTTACTGAAGATCTTTTTATTTAAGTTTCAACATCTGTAAAATGGAAATAATGAAAATATTTACCTAATAGGATTGTTTTGGGGAATAGATGAGATAATATGCATGAAGAACATGAAGTTACAAATCACTTAATGATGGGAATACGTTCTGAGAAATGCATCGTTAGGTGATTTTGTGGTTGTGTGAACATGATGGTGTGCTTTCAGAAACCTAGGTGATACAGCCTGCTACACCCCTAGGCTATATGATATAGTCTATCATTGCTCCTAGGCTACAAACCTGTACAGCATGTACTGGACTGAAGACTATAGGCAACTGTAACACAATGGTAAACATTTGTGTATCTAAATATAGAAAAGATACAGACAGTTAAGATATGGTATAAAAGATAAAAAAAATGGTAGACCTGTATAGAGCACTCCCCATTAATAGAGCTGGCAGGACTGGAAGTTGCTCTGGGTGAGTCAATGTGAAGTGAGAGGTGAGTGAATGTGAAGGCCTAGGGCATTCTGTACACTGCTGTAGACTTTAGAAACATTGTACACCTAGGCTGCACTAAGTTTATAAAAATTTTTTTTCTTTCTTCAATGATAAATTAACCTCAGCTTACTGTAACTTTTTTACTTTATAAACTTTAAAAATTTGTTTAACTTTTTGACTCTTTTGTAATACTACTTAGCTTAAAACACAAACACATTTACAGCTGTACAAAAATATTTTCTTTCTTTTATATCTTTATTCTATAAACTTTTTTCTACTTTTAAAATTTTTTATTTTTATTTTTTACTTTTTAAACTTTTTTGTTAAAAACTAAGACACAAACACACATATTATCCTAGGCTTACACAGGGTCAGGATCATCAATATCACTGTCTTCCACCTCCACATCTTGTCCCACTAGAGGTCTTCAGGTGCAATGACATGTTGTCAGCTCCTATGACAAGAATGCCTTCTTCTGGAATACCTTCTGAAGGACCAGCCTGAGGTTGTTTTACAGTTTATTTTTTTGGTGAAATAAATAAAAAATAAATAAAATAGACTCTAAAATAATGATAAAAAGTATCGTATAGTAATTACATAAAGCAGTAACAGTCATTTATCACCATTATTAGGTTTTATGTACTGTACATAATTGTATGTGCTATACTTTTATATGACTGGCAGTGCAGTAAGTTTGTGTATGTCAGCATCACCACAAACACATGAGTAATTGTGCTATGACCTTACAACAGCCACAACGCCACTAGGCACTAGGCAAAAGGAATTTTCCAGCTCCATTATAATCTTATGGAACCACTGTCATATATTCATTTGACTGAAATATTGTCATGCTGTCCATGACTGTGTGTGCTTTAAATGAAACTTGTGTAAAGTTTCCGAGTTGCAAACGAAGAAATTATTCTTGTACATATATTGTCTGTCTCCCATTATAAGACCATGGACATTTTCCTGTTTTCAGATAGCTTTTCTGGAGAAAATCTGCTATTTTAATTTTGTAGCCCAGGACAATGTGAAGATTCAGCAGTGAGGCACAGAGTAGGAAACTACAAATATTGGATTCTTTCTCACCCACCAGTGTCCTTATTTACATTTATAAAAGGTAATGACACACAACTTCTTATAACATGGAGTTCAGAAGAAGAGGAGGCAGGAAAACTCATGTTTATTGGGCACTCACTGTGCGAAACACAGAGTACTAAGTTCCTTATACAAGGCTATTTAATCCTGTGAATAACAAGTTGACTCAGGATAACTAGTTAAGAATAACTAGTACCTATTAGCATCTCCATTTTTCAGATTTGGAAAGTGAACCTGAGGCCAAGTGACCAAGGTCAAATTGAGGATGGGAGAGGGTTGGAAGGAGGTCAGGGCAGTGGTGACAGCAGGAGGTGCCTCGGCTGCCCGAGGCAGTGAGAATGAACCTTTGGGAGTCCTGACTTAGGCAGTAGTGTCAACCCAGCAGAGGCCTCCTCTGAGACCCCTGGCTGCCAGCGGCAGTGACTGTGACAGCCTGGTGTGACTTCTGGCTGAGGAGGGCAGCTGCTGCTGAGAATGGAGGAGGGGCTGCCAGCAGGTTCCCTGGGAAAGGAACATAGTATAATATGCTGTTGAAATGGTGAACTATCTCAAGCCAGTGGTTCACGGGCTGTTGGGCAGAGGTTGAATACTGTGTTTTTCTTGAAATTTTAAATATTCCATAGCACCCCTGGGAGCTTGCTGTGGCTTCCTGGCAGAGTCTGGGAGTCACAGTTTAACATACTGAAGTGCTGCATGACATGTCATCTGAGCTCCACGCTGTGCCCGTCACAGCTCGTTCGCTCAGCTGGAGGAAACACTGGGTAAAGAACAGCAAGAGCGGTGGAGAGGATGTGGCGTGAATGCACTTGTGTGCGAATACAGCCTCTTTTTACTTTCCAAACATTTCTGAAACTTCTAACACAACTCTGAAGCTGGATAGTCACTCCATTTGCCATGGTCACTGTGAAAATATGGACAACTCAGTGTGAGAGGGGACAATGTCACAGAATGACATCACGCAACAAACAAAACCAGAGAGATTAAGTTACCACATTATTTTACCTGGAAAGAATTGAGAATCTTCCTTACAAATAACAGCTGCTTATAACAAATGTTTAATATACTGGTTTGACCAAGGACTGATTGCATTCTGGTATTTCTATTTATTAAGTGGAAAGACATTGTTCTTTACTTCAAGTATCGTGTGAAATTCTCTTTATTGCTAGATTATTTCAAGGTATGTGTATTAGTCAGGATTCTCCAGAGAAACAGAATTAACAGGATCTATCTATTGATATGAAGAGATTCATTTTAAGTTATTGGTTCATGTGGTTATAGAGATAGAGAAATTCCACGATCTGCTTTCTGTAAGCTGGAGACCCAGGAGAGCTGGTGGTGTAGTTCAAAGGCCTGAGAACTGGACAGTGGATGGTGGAGATTCCAGGCTGGGTCTGAAGACCTGAGAACCAGGAGCACCAAGGGCAGAAGAAGATGCATGTCGCAGCTCAAGCAGTCAGGCAGAGGGGGTGCAAATCCAATCTGCCTCTGCTTTTTTGTTTTATTCAGGCCCTGAATGATTGGATGGATTGGGTGATGTTCACCCACCCACAATGGGGAGGGCCATCTGCTTTACCCAGTCTACTGATTCAAATGCTGATCTCTTCTGGAAACACCCACACAGACACACCCAGAAATCATGTTTCAGCAGCTGTCAGGCATCCTGTGGCCCAGTCAAGTTGACACATAAGGTCAACCATCACTGTGTGTTTATCATGCATCCAGCTCTTAAAGTTACGGTTAAGTTACTGGCTGGTGGGATAATTAACTGTAAACGATCTATGATGAATGATTTCACATTTTTCCTTCGAAAAGCTCTTTGTAAGTAATTCTCCACATCATTCCCTCTTTGGGACTCAGTGGAGAATTCTTTAGGACCTGGCAAAATCTGCCTTGGGTGAAAATTCACTAGTCACTGGCCTCACCAAGCATGGTTCTCTTGGGCAATTTTAACTGTCAGGGACCCTTTGTATTAATATTAAAAACAAATCTTGCAGGTGTCGTGCTGTACTTAGAGCCCTCTTTGAGAAATCTGCCCAGTGGAGGCGACAAGGCAGGGCTGCTGAGAGGGGCCGCGCCAGCTCAGGAGAGAGCCTGGTTCTATCACACTGTGGGACAGGGCACAGGTCTTCCTCACATCAGGCCACCAGCTGAGAAGCGAAACGTCAAGCAAATGTGAGAGCGTCAATAGCAACTTGGGGTAAAAAAAGATTATATTAAAAACATGCTCTTCTCAGCTTAGCCACATGTGCTGTCTGTATCTTATTGTGGACTTCAGATCACCAGGATCAGAAATCAGATTTTTACTTCATCAAGGGGCAATATATTAGAGAAAGTAGCTTTTATTTATAGAGATCTATAGTGTCCAGTCAGCGTCATGAGCATTTTCTTAAAAACAGAGTCTGATAATTAATTCCAGTGTATTAACTTACAATGGCCACAGATTACTTGGGATCGATGATTTCTCAAGGCACTTTCTTAACAAACTACCAGATCACAAAATGGTAGATGCTTGGCTCCTTGGTGAGCATAGAATTAAAACAAAGATGATTTTCTTTTTTCAAAGATTATTTCCATTAATGTTGGGGTCCTGCTTCACTGTGTACATTTCCTGTCTTTGGATAACTGGTATCAGTAATTAGAATCCGGGCTCTTCCACTGCAGCATGCTAATGTCACATGGACACCTTCTTACCCTGAGTTTCTTCTTTTGCTAGAATCCTTGCATGTTGCTACCCACATCCACACTTTCTTTCTCTAATGGTAATATCACATGGAATACAATACATGGATTGGGCCCAGGAAGTTTAACAGCAGAGGTATGGCTCCTACAGAGTGAGTTTTAACACAGCAAATTGGATGAAACTCAGTCCCTTAATTAGGGAACATGATGTACATTATCACTCAGGTCACCACTGGCCAGAACACAATTGTGACTGGGCCCTAGCAGAGCGGAGGGAGAGACAGAGATGTTGGGTGCGGAGCTTGGGAACACACAGAGGCTTTGTCTGAGTGGCTGTCAGCTCAGTTGGTATCATATTCCTCTGTTTACCATTGAAAGTTGGGACTGTGTAGCTAAAAATTTGTGAGGCTAAGTTCAAAATCTTAGATGAGAAAGATTTACACTGAAAGTGAGGACTGAAGAACAATGGAGGAACTGCTTAGGTTTATTTCTCTCCAATTTGATCAACTAATTCATTATTATTTACCTTTCAATAATTAAATGGTCTTATAGTTATTTATAAAATAAAACCATAATTTTTTCATATTTATATAGGAAAAATAGCATTGTTGTGACTGAAAAATCTATGGCCTGTCTTTTAGCTTTATAATAAAAAAAACCTTTACAACACATATTTTGATACAAATTTTGTTAAATCAACAGTAATTATCTAATTGTGGATATGACTTTATGTACATTTAAGCTTTCAGGTGAAATATGGGAGATGTTCTTATGTTACCAGCAACATATACATCTCCTTTCTTAAGGTAACTTTTTTCTGTAAATAATTCACTCATTTTATACTAATTTTCAATAATCTCCCTAACATGTTTGCCATTCTCTCTAACCCTTTTTATGCTCGACTTTCTCTATATGTCCACATAAAATAGTATTGTGTCTGACTGCTTATGCGTTTGGGGTTTCTTTTTAGAGTGATAAAAATGTTATACAATTGCAGAGTGGTGATGGCTCCACAGCCTTGTGAATATATTAAAAATCCTCTAAATTTACAAGTGAATTTTACGGTATGTATAAATTATATCTCAATAAAAACAATGACTGTGCCCATTGGCAGACAGTGGCAGGTTAACCACACATACTTATTTTATCTATTCTCCCATGCAAAAAATTACTAAAATTATAAAAGTAAAATATTTTAAAAAGGCAAAGGATTAAAACTTATTTTACTCCATAAAGGCAGTAGGGCATTTAAAAAAAAGGTTTTAACTCCCATTGAAAAGAAGACACCAAAAGAAGAGATTATAACACAATTTTGGGAGATAAAAAGTGGATGGAGGATGGTAACTGCCTTGGAGCGGAGGAAGTTACCGTTCGGGGGCTTGCAGGGGCGACGCCAGAGAGAAGCACTCAGAAGCTGCGCTGAGGACCCCCGCGCGTGGAGGTTCCAGGTGCGGTGGAAAGCGAGGATGAGCCGTGGAGAAGCTGCACCCCCTGCATGGATGCTCAGGTTCACTGCACTCACTCGCTCTGCCACTGGAAGTTTATTACGGAGAAATTTCCAGACTCGGGAACAGTGAGGAGCAGGGGTGATAGGCGAGACTTACCACAAAAAACAAGTCCACACACTCGCGTGGGTCCTCAGGTCCCTTGTTCATTCTGATCACAGAATATTGACAGCAAAATAGTTAAGCTGCTCTACCTTCCCTACCCCGTCAGCCTGAAAACTAGATTGCTCTTCACCGAAGTAACTGAATGACCCAATGGGAAAATCCTCCCTCTCCTTGTATTCTGAGGTCGGCCCATGGAAGGCCAACGCGGCTGCCCCTGCGTCCCCAGCAATGAGCCCATGGAGCATCC
Source organism: Varecia variegata (assembly GCA_028533085.1). Classification (NCBI taxonomy): domain Eukaryota; kingdom Metazoa; phylum Chordata; class Mammalia; order Primates; family Lemuridae; genus Varecia; species Varecia variegata. The sequence continues at coordinate 123,628,995 of CM052436.1, forward strand.
AGTCCTGACCTTGAATGCCTGACTGTTAAACAGCAGTGGAGGCCCGGCAGGTGACTCACGGCAGTAATCCTAGCACTCTGGGAAGCTGAGGCGGAAGGATCACTTGAGGTCAGGAGTTCAAGACCAGGCTCAGTAAGAGCGAGACCCCCGTCTCTACTAAAAGTAGAAAAATTAGCCAGGTGTGGTGGTGCATGCCTGTAGTCCCAGCTACTCGGGAGGCTGAGGCAGGAGGATCGCTTAAGCCTAGGAGTTTGAGGTTGTTGTGAGCTAGGCTGACGCCATGGCACTCTAGCCCAGGTGACAGAGCGAGACTCCATCTCAAAAAATAAAAATAAAAAAATATAAAATAAAATAAAATAAACAGCAGTGGACAGTGAAAGATCACCGGACAAAGGGGAAAACTTTCAGTGAGAAGGGGAGAGACGAAAACAAATAACCAGGGTGAAGAAACCTGGAGTTAGCAAACCAGTTCAATGCAAGGTGCAAAGCTAACAAAGAAACAAATATCCCCCAAGAGTTTAGAGTAGGCGCTTTGAAAAAGGAAAACTCAGCAAACGAGAATGAGGTCTTAAAATTTCAAAATATAATTGTCAAAATGAAATATAAAATTCAATAAGAGGGGTATAATGAATAAAATAAGAAAACTTCACGCAAGACAAAGCGAGAAGTCAAAGAATTGGAAACTAGGGAAGGGGAGAAGGAGGAACAATTTAGAGGATCAGTTTGGATAATTCAATAGCCAAATTATAGAAATTTCAGAAAAAAGAAAGAAAATGGAAAGGAACAAATTAATAAGAACAATAACAACGAAACATTTACAGAATGGAATGTTATGAATTTCCAGATGAAAAAAGGTCCACCAAATGGATATGAAAAAAGACTCACATGGAGGTGTAAGGTGGTGAAGTTTTGAAACAGGGTTAAAATAAGATCTTGAGCATTTCCAGAAGTTCAGAAAAAAAAAACAATCATAGGCAAAGAAATGGGAATCTGAAAAGTCTAGAACTTCTCAAAAACAGCACTGGAGGAAAAAATATGGAAAACGAATGCATCCACCTTGTTTTTCTGAGGGAAAATCATTCTCAACCTAGAATTCTATACACAAACAGGCAATCAAGTGTGAGGGTAGAATAAAGGAGTTTTCAGGTATGCAAGCATTGAAAAAATTCCTTCTCTATATACCCTTTCTAAGAAAGGTATTGGAGGGTGTGTTTCAGGAAAATGAGGTGTGAACCAAAGATAAGGATGGCGTGGGATGCAGAACAAGGTGATCCATTACAGCAGAGCCCGGGAGGGAAGACCCAGGCCTGCATCAGGCCTGAAGAGCAACCAGTCTAAACCCAGAGCAAGAGCGCAGAAGATCACAGAAGGCAATAGACATAAAAGATTATTCAATGTATTAGAATGCTGAAAAATCATTAATAGATATTTGACAGAACTGTTGGAGTACTTACAAAAAGTGAATGATGAGTAAATAAAAAACTAAGCAGATTAAATAAAAGCAAAAACAAAACAATTATTAAAACTTCAGGAAAACGAAAATTGTACAGAGAAAGGAAGCAATCATAGTTCATTACAAGGTTCTGTAGGAAATAATATTTACATGTGCATAACAATATGAGTACTGACTGTTCTAACTACCTTCAGTAGGTGAAGAAAAGGGAGAGGAAAAAGTAGAATGTAAGCAAACTAACTATACCCTCAAAAGGAAGCCAGGAGCCTGCCATAAATGACTATGTAAGTGGCTGTTTGTGTGAATTATTTAGAATATGAAAATACATAGAGAAAAGTTAGGTGCAGTGGCCTCTGGTGGGTGGGATGGTGGAGTGGGGTGAGATGGCACAAGAGGCTATTGTTTTTCAACATAAGCCTTTTAATTTTGTTATAACTTTACACAAGTGTTATTTTGATAAATGTAAAAGCTAATTAACATAGTGCTTATTGGCATTGTGGTGTATTAGTCTGCTAGGACTGCCAAGACGAAGTGCCACAAACTGGGGGGCTTAGACAACAGGCATGTATTGTCTCACAGTTCTCAAAGCTTGAAGGCTGAGGTCACGGTGTGGGCAGGATTGGTTTCTTCTGAGGGCTGTGAGAAGAATCTGTTCCAGGCCTCCCTCCTTGGTTTGTGGATGGCCATCTTCTCTCTGTGTGTTCACATTGTCTTTCCTCTAAGTGTGTCTTTGTGTCCAATTTTCCCCTTTGTACAAGGACACCAGTCATACTGCATTAGGGCCCACCCTAATGACTTCATTTTAACGTGGTTGCCTCCGTAAAGACTCTATCTTCAATAAGATGCAACTCTGAGGTAGTGGGGGTTAGGACTTCAACATAGGAATTTGGAGGGTGGAGGGAGAGGGTGGGACACAATTCCACATGTAACATGTGGGGATTGTCAGTTGTAGCCAAAGTTTCTGTGGGGAAATCCTCTATAATGTTAGCCAGTTACTTAACTTTGACTGTGAGCCCACTTGGAGTCCTGGGGGGTCTTGCCCTGTGTGAAACACTTTAAGGGGAGTGATATCTACTCAGACGCTGCTTCCCCAGCAGTCTTCTGGGAGTGAAAGTGCCACCACAGGAAAGACAAACACCCATGTTTAAATAGGAATAAAAAGAGATGGCAAAACCTCCACACTTTGGTTGCATAAATTGTCTATCACTGCATGCATTATGGAGTAGAAGATCAAAGATGGGACTGCACAAAAATTTGTCATTAAGGATCTTTGTTGGGAAGGTTGGAGAAGCAGAGGGGTCCTAGTAAAGATGGATCTTTATAATCTATTCACTCAATCTTGTATTGTTTAAATAGCCTGAATTAGTCTCCAGTTGTTTTGTGAGTAGGAAGCAAATCCTTACAACTGCCACTCACCCCCGTTTGTAAGCTTCTTTAGGGCCAGGACCAGAAGAGCTGACATGGATGCAGGACTCTGTGTGCCAGGTGCTGTTTTAACCAATGCACACATCTTAACTGACTTAGTCCTCCCTCTAATCCTGTGAGGCAGGTCCTGTGATTATCCCAGTGTCAGGGACTCCAGAGCCTATGCTCTGAACAACCTTACTATCCTCAGCCCTCACTCACAGTCACTGCAACACAAGCAAAACACTGGCCTCACAGTAGGAGTGAATAAACCAGCAAAGGTTTATAACTCATTGCTCAGAGAAAGAATGTTCAATTAACTATGAAGTTAATGTATAGTGAGATTTATACTGAATGTTTGCAGTCTCATTGGAGACTCTTCAAGCTTCCCTGGCTGATTCTTTTTGTTTTGTTTGTTTTTGAGACAGGGTCTTGCTCTGTTCCCTGGGCTAGAGTGCAGTGGTGTCATCATAGCTCACTGCAACTTCAAACTCCTGGTGGCTCAAGCGATCCTCCCGCCTCAGGCTCCCAACTAGCTGAGACTATAGGCATGAGCTGATTCTTACTGCCTATACTGAGAAAAGAGCCTAAAAGGAAACCTGGTGATAATGTTGAAATTTATATTTCATCATCATGCAAGGTGCTCTGGGAATACAAGAGGCAAGGCTGCTTTTGGTTGAATTGGCTTCAAAAGTATCATTGTATCTTTCAACTCATTAGTGGGTAGCTCTACATATATAAAATAAAATAAAATTTAGCAGAAGAAAAGAGTTATAAGACCCATGACATTTATCAGAACACAGAGTTATGGGACCCAATAATGTGACTACTAAAATTTAGGAGAATAATAAGAAAATGCCAATGTCTAAGATTGAAGCCAGTATTACCATGTTAATTGAATGAGGTTCAACCATCCACCATGAGAAATGATTTATGAAAGTTTTCATAAATTTGAATGCAAAGAGTAATTGTCATGGAAACTTCAATCTTAGTTTTAACTAGACTGGATTAGAGTCATTTTAAATTAAGTGTGCAAGGGCACGCGTGTGTGGGGTGTGTTTGTATGTGGGTGTTTTAGGGAGGGAAGTGTAGATGGGTACTTAATCTGCATGGAGTAAGAAAACAGGAGCCTCAAGATATGAATTTGTCACTGTGACTCCAACTCTGTTCATGGCTTGTGGGTATGGCTTGTGATGTGTGGGGTGAGGTGTGGTGTGCTGGGGTGGGATGGTTACCACGGTGGCCTGGTGTGTGTGTGGAAGGGGTGTGGTTTGGTGGGGTGAGTTGGCCTGTGGTGTGGTTGGACCTAGTATGTGGTTTGATGTACAGCTGGTGTGGAATGAGCCTTGATGAGAGCTGAGGTTGCACATGGGTGTTGATTATGTGGGCTGTGGGAGGTGGGGGCTTGAAAATGTGGGTGTGGGGGAGGGCCTAGAGAGTAGATATGGGGCGTGTGTGTGTGTGTGTGTGTGTGTGTGTGTGTGTGTGTGAGATACGGTTGTAGCTTAGCTTAGCTTTTGTTTAGATTTTCTTTTGCTCTTTGTTTTGGTCTTTGTCTTTGTCTTTGGTCTTTGTTTTGTCTTTGTTTCACTCTTTGTTTAAACTTTCTTTGGCTTTTGTTTGGTCTTTCTTTAGCCTTTTGTTTAAACTTTGTGTGGCCTTTTTGTAGTCTTTGTGTAGCTTTTGTTTTTAAGTGGATCTTGGCTGAGGACCCATCAAAAACACCTTGTGTAATGAAAAACCCAGGTCTATAATCTCTCCCTATATATTCTGCATGCATTGAGCTAGCCCAAACCCTCAGGGACCTGGTACAGACGTGGAACCTGTTTCACTCAACAACTGCTATTTGAAGGTAAGAGGATTCCACTGGTTTTTGTTTTGCTCCATTTTGTACTTCAAGTGGCAAGTGTACATATATGTATGGGGCATTTCATTACATCCCAAGGAAAACTTGCTATAACAGCAGTCAAGATTGACAGGACATAACAGGATGGAGAAAACAAGAACAGAGGACACCAAGTTTATTTTGATGTGGGCAGATGGCCCTTCTGGAATGTTCCTGCTAAGTTTGGGAGTTGTCTGAGCCTCAGGAGAGGCTCTGAACCCTGACTCAGATTCCCTCATGTTCAAAGCCCTGTGTTCCTGGAGCTAGATCAATGGTGCTATAGACTTCTTCTCGCCACTCCCATTTCTTCTTTTACTATTTGTTAAGATTAAAAAATGAGTTTTTCTTCTTATCTAGGAACAACTTGTTCCCTCATACAGTTGGATTTATGTGCGTTGGATACTAATGGAACAACCAAGCCCAAATCTTCTTAGAATTCTGCTCCCTGTAGACTAGCAACCTTGCATGGAAAGACATTAATGCTTTGTCTGATACAGAATCTCTTAAAAAAATCACAGGGAGTTTTCAGTTCTGTGGTTGACAGACAAAGGAAATTATGTGTCAGGGAAATAAAGTAATAAATTTGGCTAGAGTATTAGGAGGAAAATGGGGAAAAGGATTTTTAATGATTTGTTTAAAAAACAGGGAGGCAGGAAACAAACTGCTCCCGGGTGTGCAGATATGCTATTTTGTGATTATTTAGAATAGCAGGGACTTGGTGAGTGGATTTCAAAATTTGTTTCAGATTTACCAAATAATTGCAAACAATACAAAAAATTCCAGGTGCACCCGGATTATGCAAATGTTAATGTTTTACTGCATTTATTGTTCACTTTCTCTTTCTGTATCCACATATACATACAAATTTTTCTGAGTCATTTGAGGTTAAATTGCACATATCATTAAAATTAGGAAATTGACCTTGAGAAAGCACTATTATTTAATCTAGAACTATCTAGATTTCATCATTTTCCCAGGAACCAATCTAGAATCATGTATTATCTTTATTTTTCCTGTCTCTTTCATCACCTTTTATCTGGAACCATACCTGAGACAGTCATTGTCTTCCATGACCTTGACAGTTTTGAAGGGTATAGATCAGTTATTTTGTTAAATGTCCTTCAAAATGGGTTTGGTATGAAGTTTTCTCATAATTAGGTCCAGATTATGCAGTTTTTGAAGGAATATGTTTGCATTTTAGATCATATATCTCCAAATTCATACTTGAATCTGATTATTTAATAGATACTAGGGATTTTAAATGAGTACCTAGACTCTTTGCACACAAAATTATAAAAAATTTAAAAATCTAGAGCTTTTACAGATAATTCCCAAGCAATCACCAAAAGTGTGTAAGTGCTGCCCTTGGATTACAAATGGCAATTATAGTGATATGTACGTGAACTTGATAGGCTTAGAGTGAGGTATTTAATTTAGATTCTTTGTGTGTGTTGGATTCCTGTCTACTGCTATTCGTTCCATAAATGTAATAATTTCTTTCTAAGCACAATCATCTGCTGCTGAAAGCAGATACAGTTCAATAAAGAGTGGCCCTGGGTAAGCTGCTCCAGGCTCGCTAGTGTCCTTTTGTAGTTGACAGGGATGTGCACACTGCTGGAGGAGGCGTACCTTTGGCAATGTTATGAAAAGGCTCCTGATCTAAAGTGTTTCCTATGTGTTCCAGCACCCACATCCCAGCATAGAACTCTCCTCTTATGGACACGGGAATCAAAACTCTGAGATCCTTTTTTTTTTTTTTTTGAGATACAGTCTCGCTCTGTCACCCCAGGTAGAGTGCCGTGGCATCAGCCTAGCTCACAGCAACCTCAAACTCCTGGGCTCAAGCAATCCTCTTGCCTCAGCCTCCCGAGTAGCTCGGACTACAGGCACACACCAACACACCTGACTAATTTTTCTATTTTTAGTAGAGATGAGATGAGGTCTCACTCTTGCTCAGGCTGGTCTCAAATTCCTGAGCTCAAGCAATCCTCCCGCCTTGGCCTCCCAGAAAAACTCTGAGATCCTTAAGCTGTACCAGGCATTCTTAAAACAAATCTTCTCAACAAAATCTGTGAGGAGGAGCTATTATCTACATTTTACAGATGAGAGAATTGAGATCCAGATACTAGGCCATGATTACACATAGCTAGTGAATGGCAGAGCCCAGAAGGCAAACTATGACACAGGCCTACTGAATTTTTATGGATAACACGCATCATCTTTTTTTACTAATATATTATACACCTTAAAGTTACAAAAATTGAAATTAAAAAGATGGACTGAAGATGAACTAAACAATACTTAAAAATAATTTTTACTTATTAATAGTACAAAAATTATTTGTTCTCACTAAAACTATCAGTAGTAGAATATTTTTCGTAAAAGCAATTGAGTTCAACATGTCAAATATACTTAGATTGTCCTTGTTTTTCTTCCTCTTTGTTAATCTAGCAAAAAGATCTTTCTAGTAGTAGGGATAGAGTGAGCTCTGCCACTTAAAAAATTAATTTGGGCTTATATTATTATTAGTATGATCTTCTTCTTCTGTTTTTTGAGACAGTGTCTTGCTCTGTTGCCCAGGCTGGAGTGCAGTGGTGTGATCATAGTTCACTGCAGCCTTGAACTCCTGGGCTCAAGGGATCCTCCTGCCTCAGCCTCCTGAGTCGCTGGGACTAGAGGCATATGCCATCATGCCTGGCTAGTTTATTTTTTTGTAGAGATGGGGTCTTGCTCTGTTGTCCAGGCTGGTCTCAAACTCCTGGCCTTTAACTATCCTACCACCATGCCCTCCCATAGTGCTAGGATTATAGGTGTTAGCCACCATGCCCAGCCATTAAAGTCTTAAGTCATCCATTAGTTCCTTATGTAAAAATAAGTTCAGCTAAAACAGCTAAAACCGGATGATATAATCAACAAATCCACTCTCCAGGTGCATTCTGCAATAATTTATGGTATCCTGAGAGGAAAGGGACAAGTGAGGGCACCTAGCCAGCTATCCATTGGTCAGGGAAAGTGAGGGTGGCAGGATCAATACATGTATTACATGTTAAATATAACAATCTCATTTTTATCTTTTTAGATAACAATAAATGTAAAACGAAAGTCTCATACTCCATCTTCCTTACCCCAGCAAACCATCTTGGGACCCCCTCTGTAGGATATGTGTACTTTGCTTTGAAGGCTACTGGGCTGTCCCATCCACTGTAACAATTCAATCACACCGGGACACAATGGACTGACATCAGCTTCTCTTGGTATTTCAGTCTCTGCCAAGCCTGGGACATCACCATTCCAATCCCTTTCCCAGCTCCTCCTCTGGTATGGGGCAGAAAGCATGCTGGCATGCCCCTCCTGCACTCGTTTCCATTCAGCTCTCATTACCTGCTACAACCGCCCAGTGGAAAACCCCCAGACAGCTAGTAATTACATGAGAAGGGATCTGACCTGAACTGGAATATGTACACCATAGCTCTCTAAAGAAGCAACAGGTGTACACAAGTATGACTCAGTTCCTAGATCCACTCCCTCTGCAACAGCAGAGCGGAGCTCACTTGTCTACAAAATGTTTGCATTCAGATGGATGAGGGGTTCTGGTGTCTTCAAGTACAATGGGGTTTTCTATAACTACTATATAGAACCTTTGTGTTGCTTTCCTCAAAATCACCGAGGTTAACTTCAAATCCCTACTCTTTTTTTTTTTTTTTTGAGACAGCGTCTCATTCTGTTGCCCGGACTAGAGTGCTGTGGCGTCAGCCTAGCACACAGCAACCTCAAACTCCTGGGCTCAAGCGATCCTCCTGCCTCGGCCTCCCGAGTAGCTGGGACTACAGGCACGCGCCACTATGACCAGCTAATTTTTTCTATATATATATTTTAGTTGGCCAGATAATTTCTTTCTATTTTTAGTAGAGACGGGGGTCTTGCTCTTGCTCAGGCTGGTCTCGAACTCCTGAGCTCAAACAATCTGCCTGCCTCGGCCTCCCGGAGTGCTAGGATTACAGGCGTGAGCCACCGCGCCTGGCCTAAATCCCTACTCTTGAGACAGTTTTATAGCAGGGTGCCTGGTAGAGACAGAACTTTCCTTTTCTTTGTAAGTGAGACAACGTCTGTCTGGAAGTGGCTGGCAGTTTTATCTTTCTGGAGATGGATACTGACTTCCCAGAAGACTTCTTTTATTTTGGAAAAATTACTAAAATGTATTTCTTAGATTTGCAAATATAAAGCATCCATTATTTCAGAGAAAATAGGGAAGTCATCAAAAATCTGAATGTAGGGCAGTTGATTAACCACATGATCTTTGTAGTACAGTGAATATACTGTGGCTTTAACAAAACTGTTCCCTGGATGAGGTAGAGAAATGTAGTTTTTTCCCTCCCCGCCCCCCAAATGTGGAATTAGGTTAAAAGTTGGGGGTTCTGCCTATGGTGCTCTTTAATGCTGAGGAACTCAGCTACTGGGAAAATGCAGAATTAGCTATTATGACTGCCTTATCTGGGGCATGGAAGTCACCCTGTAGTTTGATAAAATGTTTTCTACCTAAAGGAATATGAGGACTATCGTGGGGTGCAAAATGAGGGCTCACTTCTCTCACTCACACAAAAGAGTTGGGAGCCAGGACATGGAAGACTTGGAAGGCCAGGAGAGTCTTGTGGATGGGGTTAAGCTGCTTCCCACAACCTGGACGTCTGTCTGCTGGGCTGGGCTGGGTCTCTGGGATTAGGTCCCCTTATGTGAACCCCAAGAGTGACTTCTGTTGCAGGCCACTCTGGCTTCTGATGCTTCTATTACCCTGAAAGCATTAGGTGAAAACTGGTGTCAGCTGTGCTCTGGGTGGGTCACAGCTGTTTTAAGGAGCCAGCCTGTTGTGAAAGGTACCTGGGATTTTGTTTTTATTCGGGTATAGTGAGGCCAACAGATCAGGAGACGATTGTCATTAAAAAATAGTTTTTTACTCACAGTTCCCAAGAGGAGGGGGGAATGTGGAGAAGGGCCCCAAGGCCACAGGGGGAAGCCCCAGGGTCTGTGGTCGGGAGTGAGCAGGAGGGCGGGGAAGGCGTGGGTGTGGGCCTGCCTTGTGGTTTTGCTGGGAGAAATAAACTAGGCAGGGTAAGTGGGCCAGGCAGGTTTCGGATTGGCTAGTTGGAACAATTTCAGTGGGCGCTGAGTTGTAGCAGCTGTCCCAAATTGTCTGCTATCTGGCCCTGGGGTGATTAGGACAGAGGAATAGTGGTTCAACCTGTAAGAGCTCAATGAAGGGGGCAATTGCTGAGTTTGAGCTCCTGATTGGTTGGTTTGCATATGAAAGGTGAGCTCACAAGGGAGTCATTTGCTATCTCTAGGAATTAACTAGCCCTGGGTGGGGAAGTCTCTCCAGGATCAGCAAAGCCCCCATGACAGAGCATCAAGAATACAGAAAATAAATCATTTTACATTGAATACATGTATTAAAACACCTAAAACACATTTAATACATGTATTAAAACACCCATAAAAGCAAAGGAGAAAAAGCACAGACACTATAAGATTATATAATAAGGATGCTTGATAGTTAATCTAGATTAAGTGGCCAGGAAAGTTTTTTCAGAGGGAGGCATATTTGACTTGCAATCTTGTATTCTTAAGCAGGCATTACACAAGTAAAGCAAGCTGGGGAGGATATTTCTGGAAAAAGGAACATTCTTAGCATAGCAAATGTCCAGGGCAGAAGAAACCGTAATGCATCGATACAATTAAATATGGCTGGAGCACTGAGAGCCAAGAGCTAAATACCTTTTTTAGTTCCACTTTTCCTGACTTGGCTGGTTTTCTGTATCCTCCAAATAGGGATTTGGGAGTTCCTACTTCAATCACTGAAACTCCATGGCTTAGATAAGTTATTGTAATGAAAACATGGATGGCACTAACTTAAGCAAAACACAGACTCAAATTACAGTCCTGTTGCTTCACTGTAGAGATACATTCTGAGAAAGACATTAGGCAATTTCATCGTTGTGTGAACAGCACAGAGTGTACTTATTATACAAACCTAGATGGTATAGCCTACGACACACCTAGGCTATATGGAACAGCCTATTGCTCCTAGGCGACAAGCCTGTACAGCATGTTACTGTACTGAAAACTGTAGGCAATTGTAACAAAATTGTAAGTATTTGTGTACCTAAACATATCTAAACATAGAAAAGGTACCGTAAAAATATGGTATTATAATCTTATGGGATCACTGTCATATAAGCAGTCCGTCATTGACTGAAATGTCGTTATGTGCCTCACTACTGTGTACGTATCACCTAAAGTATATAGATCAGCCCCTTGGGTAGCCATTTTTCCATAAATGCTTCTCCTCCTCCATGAAATTTTAATACTACAAATACACTGAATATCTGCTTATGTATTGCACATATATATGTGCTTTGCACATAAAAAGAGTAAGATTTTTTCCCCCCTCAAGAATCACTTTTCATCTTCTTGGGGGCAATACTGCCCTCTTCCAGAGTACATGCAGTGTACCCTTCACCCAGCCTCCTTTAATTTAGCATGTTTCATAACTGTGTAGTACCACTAATAAAACTTGATACATTATTAATTAACTACACACTTCATTTGTATTTCACAAGTTTTACCACCAATGTCCTTTTTCAGTGTCAGGATCTAATCCAGGACTCCACACTGTGTTTAGTTATCAAATCTCCTTAATTTTCTCTAATCTGTGACAGACAGTTCCTCAGTCTTTCCTTGTCTTTCATGACCTTGATACTTTTGAAGTATACTGCTCAGTTATTTGTATGGGCCCAGCATGCTTCTGCTGCGCAACTCTGCTATCTATGCTCAGTTATTTGTAAAGTGTCCTTCCATTTGGATTTTTCTGATATCTTCTCATGATTAGGTTAAGGTCATGTATTATTGAAAAGATTACATAGAGATGATGTGCCCTTCTCATATCAAAGAATAAATGATGATGATCTGTCTTATTACTACTGATGTTAACCTTGATCATTTGGTTCAGGTGGTACATTTCATATTTCTCCACTATAAAGTTATCACTTTTTCTTTTTAATTAATAAATATTTCTTTGGGGAGATATTCTGAGACTATGTAAATATCTTATTTCTCCTTAAACTTTCACCTATGAATTTTGGCATCCATTAATGAATGTTGCTTGCAAAAATTATTATTGTATTGTTCTAATAGTGATTTTCTATTTCCCTCATTGCTTCTACATTTATTAATTGGAATTATTTTTTAAGGAAGAGTATCTCTTTTACCCCAATTTATTTGTTCATTCAGTTATTTATTTATATCAGTATAGACCAAATGATGCCTATTTTATTCCTTGGTTTATAATCCAGTACTATTCCTATTTATTAATATTTTCTTGCTCAAATGGCTTTGGACATTGGGAGCTCTTTCACATTGGCTCCTGTGCCCTTTGACACATCCTCTTCCTCTCTGAGCACTTTTTGACATTACAATTTGCTCCAGGATCAACTTGTATTTTCTCCATCTCAGCCTCAAATTAACCACTTCTTCAATGATCCATGGTTTCTTTTATTGGATACCTTACTAGTCTGGCCTGGTACTCGGATGGTAGTTAGAAACCAAAATCTGATTATTAGATGCATTCTTTGCTACTGGGTGTCACTTCTTCTAAGCTTTCTCAGTGGACAGAGCTAGGAAATATAGTTGTGTGTACTAACTTACATACTCACACATCTATATTTATATCTGTATCTGTAACTCCAATTCAGTACCAAAAGGTTCATTCTAGCCTTCCTCCTTTCCTCATTTGTAACTTCATTCTTTGATAACAAGAAATCTGATTCTCATTACCTATAATATATTTATTTATTTGCTCAATTATACTATTGTAGGATTACCCACACTATTTTCCAAAGTTACTTCAGTCATCTCCTTTTTACCCCTTCCCTTCAGTACGGTTGTGTGATTAATTTTATGTGATTTGTTTATTATGGTCAGATTCATTCATCACAGTCTACATTCCATCTTGGATTCCCTTTTCTTCCCAACATCTTGATTGATTTTTTAAAAAATTTCTTATTCTTTGTTGAAAAGCTACATCTTGTCATACATCGTTCATCTTTTCTCTGCTTTCTTTAGCATATCAATACTGATAATCTCTGGGTCTGCTTCAGTTGATCATTTTTTTCTCTTGAATTTCAGTATCCTTTTCCTGTGCCTTCAGTATCCTTTATTGTGTGCTGGACACTGTGGGTAATAGATTGTGGAGATTCCGGGTTATGTTAAATTACTGGAGAATCACTTTGATCCTGTCAAGTTTTGGTTTCAGGCCTTGTTAGGGCAGACCTATTTTATCTTTGCCCTTACTCCTAAGCATGATCCCTGCCCTAGGGTGAGATCTCTCTGGGGGCTCACCTGAAAGCTTGGGGTACTCATTAAGGTCTTACAATGTTTCCCCAGTAGTGTGTGGACTCTGATATTTCTGCTTGGTTATCAGCCACTTAGCAGATGTTATTTCTTAGGCTTGCCACAGTCTCACCCTGCAATTGCACAACTTTGGATTTGGCCAGATATCTGAGAGAAATTATATACATTCCTGTGCCACATAATATTTTGGTCAATGATCAGCAATGGACCCATAAGATTATACTGGATAATGATAATAAACGACTATGTTACTGGTTTCTGTATTTACTATGCTATATACTTTTTCTTGTTATTTTAGAGTGTACTCCTTCTACTTATATGTAAAAAAGCCTCAGGCAGGTCCTTTAGGAGATATTCCAGAAGAAAGCATTATTGTTATAGTTGATGACAGCATCGGCCCTGAAGACCTTCTAGTGGGACAAGATGTGGAGGTGGAAGACAGTGATACTGATGATCCTGACCCTGTGTAGGCCTAGGTTAATATGTGAGTTTGTGTCTTAGTTTTAACAAAAAAGCTTAAAAAAGTAAAAAATAATTAAAAAAATTAAAAAGTAGGAGAAAGCTTGTAGAATAAGGATATAGAGAAAGGAAATATTTTTGTACAGCTGTACAATGTGTTTGTGTTTTAAGCTAGGTATTATTACAAAAGCATCAAAAAGTTAAAAAAAATTAAGTTTATAAAGCAAAATGTTACAGTACGCTAAGGTTAATTTATTATTGAAAGAAAAATACAGTTTTTATAAGTTTAGTGTATCCTAAATGTAAAGTGTTTATAAAGTCTACAGTAGTGCACGGTAATGTCCTAGGGCCAGGCCTTCACATTCACTCACCACTCACTGATTCAACTTCCAGTCCTACAAGCTCCATCCATCTGTAAGTGACCCCTACAGGTGTACCATTTTAAATTTTTTATAACTTATTTTTACTGTATTCTATGTTTAGATATACAAATACCATTGTGTTACAATTGCCTATAATATTCAGTCCAGTAACATGCTGTATAGGTTTGTAGCTGGGCTGCAATAGATTATAGCATATAGCCTACTGTGTAGTAGGCTATACCTTCTAGGTTTGTGTAAGTGCACTCTATGACGTTTGTGCAGTGACAAAATTGCTTAATGACACATTTCTCAGAATGTACTCCTGCTGCTAAGCAGTGATACATGACTATAGCTTCCCATTGGTTTCCTACTGTCTATTTCTCTCTGCTCTGCCCTTCGAGATTCCTGCAGTCTTAGCACCCTCCAGCTCTTACCTCTGTTTCTTCCTTTCTCTGCTTTGACTCTCTTTTCTTGTACAGCAGTTTGAAAAGTATCTTCAGAGAGAAAACCAGGATGAATGTGGGCTTTGACTCCTTTGATTCCTTTTTCTCAGGGATCTTAGCCCTGCAATGATTGCCACACAATGCCTGAACATAATTCTTTTATATATTTTCTTCAGTTTTATTGTTTTCAGTGGGAGTGTAAGTTAGACACTTGCTACTATATCATAGGATTTCAATTATTCTGTCAAGCAGGTGGGAAAAGAGAAACATGCTAGTGATCTTTGTCTGATTTAACTTAGAACTCTTATAAAGATTTATATAGTTATTATACAGAGTTTTCAATAACATCATTACTACTAGAATAAAAATTATCAACTAAGGCAACCAATCAGAATTACAAGTTTCTTTTGGTGGGTATTTTTGTGTCTAGAATCCATAATCTTATAAGATCTTTTTATTCAAACAACACTTCCAAGATCTAATCTATATTAAGAAAGAATGGTCTAAAGGCTGATGAAGAGTCACGTAAACCTCCATATTGCATAGGAAAACCAGACTGATACCCTTTGGAAGTTCTCAATTTAATGCCTTATCCAATTGGACTCCTTCATCTAATGTATAATGCAAAAACACATCTTTTTTTTTTTTTCCTGCTATAGGGGAGAAGGACATTACTTTAACTCCTTTCTTGGGATGATTTATTTGGTTGTGAAGGTTTGCAGTTTTGGAGCCAGACTCTGGAATTTTGTTCACTGGTGTTACAAGCAAAAATCAGGCATGTAGAATTCAAATTTACTAGAGAAATGGAAAAAGGACTACAGACTTTTTATTTAATGACAGTGAATTAACTGGACGTGTAGCATTTTTCCTCTATAATGTTAAGTAAGATGGTTTTAAAGAGTTTGCATGTGGTTTTGTGACTAAATCCTCCTCCTCATTCCTCAATTGGCAGACAGCATGTAGATCAAACATCATGATCCCTTCTAGGATTGTGAGGGTGAAGCTCCATGTATAACATCTGAATTAAGTATAACCTAAGTAACCCAGGCACTAAATTAACCAGAACATATTCTACTGCTTCACTTTTAGGAAAAAAAGAAGCAAATGATACCAAGACAAGCTCATAAAGGAGATCTAATCATCAGATGTGTATGGACGAAAATACAGGTACAAACGAATCTCTTATAGCCTTTTGGGTCTGTATCTAAATCATTGCATAATGATTCCTAGTATTCAGAATGTCACAGTAGAATGTAGAATCAGCAAAAGACTGAGCAATCAAATCTTTCAATGAGAGTTAAATACTTTTTTTTTTTTTTAGTATGTCCAGGTGTCTCACAGTATTCTAGGTTTGGGGAGCAGAAATGTGAAAAAAAATATTTTTCTCTGCCAGTGAAACATTTTCAGAGAATTACCCACTCTGCTTATCCATCTATTGTCATGCTATGGCCCTTGTCAATACTTGAAACTACTCCATCAATCAAATAGTGCAAACATCTAGCATCTCAATTGCAACCTTCCTTTCTTTCAGCATGCCCTAAGTACCCTACTACAGCTATTCTTTCAATAGGTGCTCCTAATTGGCTTCCCCTTCCATCTCCCCATCCATTCATGAATCCATTCACCTGTCCATTCATCAATCACCCTTTTCTACCTTCTATTTTCTTCATATTACTGATAGATTCTAGGAGTCACCACTTTAATTATTCTCTTGCAAATTGTCTGGCACCTCCCAACCTTGGATGAACCTATTTTCTCCATATCTACACCCAGGCCGCTGAGAACAACTGGAGAAAAACACAATGGAGTAGATTCATCCCACCACAAATTAATGGTCAGTGACCTCAACTAGGCCCTTAAAACTGCCTGGTAGCCTGGTCTCCAAATTTCTGCAAAATATCTCTTAAACCCATTCTGTTCTTCTCAAATCTCCACTCTCTCATTCTCAGCTGGTAACCCTGCCTCCCATTTCACTGGGAAAATGGAAGCTATTAGATGGGAACTTCACACAGCCAACTGTCTTCTCTCTTCTAACAAAGGGCAACCATTTCACATGTGCCCTGCAGTCTGTCTCCTCAGGTTTTCCTCAGTAATGTTATTTCCTCTCTTTCCGATTTTATTT
>CM052436.1:123651177-123686455 GCA_028533085.1 Varecia variegata
TCCGTATTTTAAATGTTAGATATTTCATCTTGTTCTTGAAACCAATACATAAAAATTGCAATTCCTGGTTACTCCTATTAATATTTCTTCCTTACAATTATTTCTAATCATTTAAAGGCACAGAGGGTGATGGTGTGAGTTTTAAAGAGAAATTGCAGCCATCTATTGGAAGGAGTTAGGGAAAAGGAAAGGGAAGGCCTAGAGAGAACATGACCTCATTTGCTCGAGTCCTCTCCACTTTGTGAATTTATGGGGGAATTCTGTGTCCTATGGAGTACGTTCTTAGGTTGTTGAAGGAAATTCCTTTCCCATTCTATTCCTTAAAGTGGCAGCAAAGGAAGAGGCCTGGGGTAGATAACTTATTCTAACTATCTTCGCCCTTTCTCTGGTGTTAGGCACATCACAGTGATGTCACCCTCTGAACTGTGAATGACCAGTTGCTGATGTCACTGAGGCCCCATGTGCCTTGTATGGACAGGGTGGTATCGACCATAACAGACCATTGGTCTCACTGGTCACTCGTGGGTTGTGCTGATTCTTACTGACCTGTCATCTCTGGGCTTCAGTTTCCTCATCTGTAAAATAAGGATAAAGGTAATAATATCTACCCCCTAGGATTATTACTAGGGTTAAGTAGATTAGTAAATGTCATGTACTTAGAAGAGTGCCCACTTCATAGAGAGCTCTCAACCAATAGTACTATTATTAGCTATTTGTTAGTAACTTATGCTTCCCAATGGGTGTGATTTAAGGAATATTAAAATAACATATTTTTGTTCTTTGTAATCCGTAGTTCCAAACGGTCTGGTAGCTCACAAACCATGCCAAACAACGCAGATCATAGAGTTTCCTCCATAGTGTAAAATGGATGTCCTTTCTGCCAAGAAAGCTGAGCCTTGGGTTTGGTACCCTCAGGTAGAAAAATGATGTGATGGAGGCAGAGTCTTTGCCAGAGAGAAGAAGGAAGTGGAAAAGAGTCCTTCTACCCAAAGAAGAATGGGAAAAAATGGGAAAGGAGAGAGAGAGAGGGGGAGAGACAGAGACAGAGGAAGCAAAGGAGGCAGACATGTATGTGGGGCATGGGGGGATGTGGTATGGTGGAATCACCCAGATAGGTTTGAAATTGTGTGCATGTGTGTGAGGAGTAGTGACACACTTTGACAGGAGTAGAGTGGGGCAGGCTGCAAGCCTCTTGAGGAGGCCTGCCCTCAGCCACACCCAGTGTGACCCACAAGTGACAGCACAGCTTTGCTTGGGATGCTGTCTAGGCCAACGATCCCAAGATAGGGCTGTTAATTCTCCTTATGTAGTACATGGCATGCATGGGACCCAGGACTTTCCCAGAGTAAATGTGGAGGAGCTGAGAGGACAGCTGGACCAGAATAGGAGGCTACTGAGTTGGGAGCCTGATAACCAGTGGCTCTGGTCTGGTCAAGTGGTCAGCAGCGATGTGTGTCATTCATGCCAAGGGGCCAGTGAGGGCAGACAAGGCACCCATCTCAAAGTGCAGCAGAGAAGGACAACCCAGCCCAGCCACTTCCCTCACCACCATGAGGGTACTCAACTTTCCTACTCTCTTCCTCACCTTGAGAAGGAAGAGAGGAAGGTGAGAAATAGTCTTGTCTGGGAACTGGACTCTAAATGACTACACACTAGGGAGAGATGGCTTAAACCAGAAGGGATCAAGGTACCATAAATTCAGAGGTTTGGTTGCTCTCTCCCTTCCCCTTTCTTTCCCAGCCAATGTTCAGCATGGGATGGGCTTGTATAATACTATCGCATCTATTATACAATTACAGAGAAAAAAGTTGTGCTTCTTTTGCACAAGTAAGCTGAATTTGAATACATTTGAAATTTCTTGCTTTGTTAACTTTAAATTTTTTTCTTAAGTATATATTAAACATTCCATTTCTTAATCCATATAACATATTAATAGGTCTTGGCACTGATCATTGTCTTCCTTTGGACTTTTGATATCTGAAGCCAGAATATTGTTCTTGAATAGGGTTTAGGTCCTGGATAGTCAAAGTGAAAGCTTGTCTCCCGTCCTTCCCACGTTGAGTTCTTTATAACAAGAGAAGGGTAGATCCTTGATCTTGGTTCTGAGGAATCTGAGTGACAAGAACCAAAGAACTGTTTTGTTTTCCAAATACTGACCTGCATTTACTGTTTTTTTTTTTTTTTGAGACAGAGTCTCGCTCTGTTGCCCGGGCTAGAGTGAGTGCCGTGGCATCAGCCTAGCTCACAGCAACCTCAAACTCCTGGGCTTAAGCGATCCTTCTGCCTCAGCCTCCTGAGTGGCTGGGACTACAGGCATGTGCCACCATGCCTGTCTAATTTTTTCTATATATATTTTAGTTGGCCGGGTAATTTCTTTCTATTTTTAGTAGAGACGGGGTCTCGCTCTGGCTCAGGCTGGTCTCAAACTCCTGACCTTGAGCGATCCACCCGCCTCGGCCTCCCAGAGTGCTAGGATTACAAGCGTGAGCCACAGCGCCCAGCCATGCATTTAATCTTTATTCTACAGAGTCTATACCCACTTACACATTTGACTTTCTGTGGTGCCATGGAGATGTGAAGGGGTACTTGGGCTGCAATGTGGCAACTTACAACTTGTATTGCCTTTCTTTTCCAGAGGACTGCCCAGGACTGAGGGCCACCTGCAGCTTTGATTAAATAATTATGCTACATCTTAATTGCCTTTAAAGAAAAGATGACAGAAAGGAAGGAAGGAAGGATGGATGGAAGGAATAAAACTCATTTTATTGGAACTTATAGTTCCAATTTCCACCTGTGGTCTCCTTAGAGAATGGGGAAGCTGCGTTTAAAGATACTCATGACACTGGTGATTATATGGATTCCTTTTTCTTTCTTTTTTTTTTTTTAGACAGAGTCTCACTCTGTTGCCCAGGCTAGAGTGCTATGGCATCAGCCTAGCTCACAGCAACCTCAAACTCCTGGGCTCAAGCGATCCTCTTGCCTCAGCCTCCCGAGTAGCTGGGACTACAGGCATGCACCACCACACTCAGCTAATGTTTCCTGTTTTTAGTAGAGATGGGGTCTTGCTCTTGCTCAGGCTGGTCTTGAACCCCTGACCTCAAGTGATCCTCTCGCCTCTGCCTCCCAGAGTGCTAGGATTACAGGCATGAGCCACCATGCCCTCCTCCGTGGTTATATAGATTCTACTGCTATCTCTAGGATATGTAATCAAACATGTGTATACTGATTTAAGCTTGCTAATTAATTTGCATGAATTAGGAAAAGGTGTGGTCTGTTCACAAAATCTTCTTTTTTCCCCCTAAGGAGCCCAGTTTTATAACTTCAAGTTCAGTTAGAAAGGTCTCTTCTTGTGTTGAACAGACACGGTTGTCTGAGCCAGAGCAGAGTCCCTGATGGGACATGGGACTGCTTCACATCCTTTTCCTTCTCTGAGTACTTGCCTCCCTTTTCTCTCCTCTTTAGTTTTAGATCATATGGAAATGTCTGGAAAGCCTAGAGAAGATTATATTTTACAGTTTCAAATTCAGTTATTTTTCTCTTCATAATTATCTTTGCTCTGCAGTTAGGTGGGATCCTTTGTGAAAGTGTCATGTGGCGCTTCTAATGATTTGTTTTTAACCATTAAAGTAAACAGAGATGTGATTAATGCTTAAATTAATGTCATCAGAGATACACAGTGAGATAAATAGAGTGTGTCTACAGAATTTCACAGAATTAGTTAGCTTGAATGAATTCTCAGTCAGTGAAAGGGAAATGGAATTTATTAAGCAAGTTACTTACGTTGGCTACAGTGCTAGGTTCAGTTCTTTACCGACTTTGTTTTATTTAATATTTTCAAAAGCCCTCTGAGTTAAGTATTATTGTTATTTGTTATTCTTCACTTTTAGATGAGGAAACTGAGCATATCAATTAGGAATTGTATTTGATTGCTTGTAACTGAAATAGCAGTGGTTTAAACACGGCGGAAGTTTGTCTCACGTAAAAGGTGTTCGGAGTGCAGGAGTGCAGCCTGGAACAGCGAGTCCACAGTCCTGCAGGAGTCGGGGCCCTCAGTCTTTGTGCTCCACCGTGAGTCTTCCTCTGTAAGCTTGAGCCATGATCCAAGATCCTGCTGCACCCAAAGATAAACTGCTAGCTTGTAGTTTGTGCACATTTTAATTTTCATTAGATAATCCCAAATTGTGTCCAGAAATACATAATCTTTTCAAGCACATAGAGAATATTTAAAAATGTTGACTATGTACTAGGCCATAAAGCAGATCTCAATAACTATCAGAATCATTATCACACAAAATACTTTCTCTGACTAAATGCATTAAAATTAGAAGTCAATGTAATTAAAAATAATTCCATATATTTGGAAATTTTATAATGGATTTTAAAAAATAATTGAATCCAAGAAGAACTCATCCATATTTAAAAATGCAGATGGAAAATTTGTATTTATAATTGTGGTATGCAGCTAAATTTGTACAATGAAAAGTTATAGCCACAAATGTATATGTCAGAAGCATTTGGCTTAATAGATAAAAAGAACAAGAACATAAACTTAATGGAAAAAAATTTTTTTGAGATGGGATCTTGCTATGTTGTCCAGGCTGGAGGGCAGTGGCACCATCATAGCTTACTGTAACCTTGACTCCTGAGCTCAAGCAATCCTCCTGTCACCTTAGCCTCCCAAGTAGCTGGGACTATAGGTGTGTGCCACTGTGCCTGGCTAATTTTTTAATTTTTTGTAAAGATGGGGTCTTGCTTTTTTGCCCAACCTGGTCTTGAACTCCTGGCCTCAAGTGATCCTCCCATCACAGCCTCCCTAAGTGCTAGAATTACAGGTATGAGCTACCACACCCAACCATTGTTTTTGAAAAAAATAATGATAACCTTTGACAAGATTACTCAAGAAAAATGAGGAAAGATATAAATATGTAATATAAACTATAAAGGGGGTTATAATTACAAATTTATTACAGACTTTAAAAACCATAGAAGAATAATATGGATAACGTTATGTCTATAATTTTAAAACTTAAAAAATGAATGATTTGCCAATTATAGAAATTTGAACAGTATGTAAGTTATGTAAGGTATGTCCCACTTTTTATTAACTATATATTCACATGTAAATATTCTCAGAGGAAAAAATGTCAAAGTATTTTACAAGTGGTTAACCATGAGGTAAGAATTCAGGCATTTGTATTATTTTCATCCATCTGAGTTTTCTAATTTTCAGCAGTGAATATAGATTTTACATCTACTAAAATACTGGAGGGGCAGGAGCTGCAATAAGTCACACTCCCTCAGGAACACATCCCACGTTAACATTCTGGTCCCCCATGGTGGGCCTTCTTGCTCTGGCAGGGACGTCCTGGCCACCATCTTGTTGTGACCTCTGCAAACACCATCCTCTACCCTTTTCTTCTGGAGGGGTCTGTTTCCAACTTTCAGTCTTTTTCACTCTAGCACGTAGACCCACAAGTCTGTGCAGCCTTATCCCACCCCTGGGCCCATCTCTAGTCCCCTGAAGTCCAGTCTGGGCCGAGCACCTGGACCGCTGTCTCTAGGCGAGGAGGGTTGAGTACATGGGAAGTACAAAGTAGTGTTGTACTGGTTAAAGAGCTCGGGATGTTAGGGTCACAGATGGGGGTTCAAATCCCCTGTTGCCTCTTACTGGATTTGTGAACTTCGTCATGTTCCTTAGACTCTCTCATTTTTATTGATCATAATTCCAAACTATAAAGATGAGAAAAAGTATGTATAACAACCACCATACAATAGGTGCTCAGTAAATGCTACTTCTTTTCTCTGCCGTTAGTTATTTGCTTTGTTAAAAGAAAAACTTAAAACAAATTAAATTTAACAGACTTCAAATGAGCAAAGAATGATCTGAGAATCAGGCAGCCACAAGAACCAGAATAGGTTCAGAGTGACTTTGGGGCTGCCACGCAGTCAGATAGTATTTATGGACAGAAAAGGAAAGTGGTGGACAGTAACTGGAAGTGAGGCACAGAGCAGCTGGATTGGTTACAGCTTGGCATTTGCCTCATTTGAACACGGTTTGAACAGTTGGCTGCCTGTGATTGGTACAAGAGTAGGTTACAGGCTGTTTACACATCTAGTTATGTTACAGTTCACTGTATACAGAGACACCTTTAGGCCAAACTTAAAATACGAAAGGAGGCAGCTTTAGGCTAAATTTAATTTAACAGCCTGTATTTCCAATTAATTTACAATAATCCTGGTGTGTTGGGAAAGGGTGACTCTTGTGTATATTGCTATTGCTTAGCAGATGGGGTTTAGCATTCCTAAACTTGGGGTGGTGTCCGGCAGAGTTGGGGGGACAATAAATACAGCCAATTACCCATGTACCCCAGTTAAATGCTGTATTTCTGCTACGGAGGGAAAGAGTTAGTAGGCCAGAGTCTTTCCACAGTATAAAAACATTTCACTAAGGAAGGAGAAAATATTATTTTAAGAGCTGGATAAATTTTCAGGTGGTTGCCACAGGACAAGGACAGGGCTCTTTCAGGGAAGAGAATTGCGTTTTCCATTAGGACCAGGCATTGATGGATAGCAAGCGGTGAGGCTGCCCCCTGCCGGACGTGGTGGGGAAGGCGGGGAGGGAGGGAATTTGTCGTGGAATAGGAAACTGAGAACTTTCCCCTGACCTGCTGAGGGAAGAGATGGCCGGGTGGGGGTCCAGATGGGCACAGAGTGGGCCCCGGGATCACGTCGGCTGGAACAGTGGATGGGAATTGAGAATTCAGTCAGAGCAGGAAGTCAGAGTCACAGCGGACTTAAAATCTCCTTCTTACCCCAAGTTCGTTATTTCCTAGAAAGGTGGGGCAAGTGCTAGGTTTTCTGTCATTTGTGATGGGTGCCTGAGCCATTTGGGAAAAGATGACTCCATGAGGCTGGAGGGATTGAGGTTGCCTTGGTTGCTTGTGACAAGCTGAGTAACATAGTCTTCATGTGCCAGGCACCTGAAGAAATGACTCTTGCAGGGTAGTCCTGAAGCATTGCATTCCATCATTTCCCACGGGAGGAGAAACTCGAGCTGAATTCGTGACAGGTGTAGGATTGGGGGAGGGGCTTGGCAGATCTTTAGGGTCTTTGTCACGAATCAGACCCTGTAAGTCAGCTGTAGTTTCTCATTGGTCCATAATGCCCGTTTGGATAAAGGGCTTCTTGGGCTATTGCTGATCATCTCTTCCTCTGAAAATCTGGACATCTTTCTTCCAAGAGGCTGCTACCCATCCTACCTCTGTAAATAGCCCTGCTTCGCCTTCCTCCTTGGCGGCTGCAGCTTGAAGGTGGGCCCACTACTCCTCCTGGGAGCCTTCCCTTGCCCGGCTTCTCGCTTAGCTCACAGGCATGTCATCCATGGCCAGGGTTGTGCCTCTTCCCATGAGGTGAAAAATGCTCAACATGACGGCTGTAGCTCCTGAGTTTTGGATGCCTGTTTCCTCGTGGATGTCCTGGGCACCCTAAACTCACAGTATCCCACATCTCCCTCCCTCTCACCTGTTTAGACCTCTGATCAGCTGGTGGCTTGACTGTGTTCCCAGTCACTAGGGCTAGACACTTCCCAGTGACAGGTTACTCCCATCTCACTGCATCACCTGTTTCCTGGCACCGCTCCTTCTCTGACAGTGCACTGCAGACAAGGTGAGGGCTCTCAGGGAGACTGCAATTCACCCCTGTGTACCTGTGCTTAGGTATCAGCCATTCCCGTCCCTCCACATCCCTTATCTCTGGCTGGCCACGTCTCAGGGCTAGATGAAAAGTTTCTGCCCTTGGAGTTTTACCTGGTGCTCCAGCCCAACATAGTGTCCCCTCTCTTGTGAACTTGTCATGCCATTTTGTCAGCACGTTCTCATGTTCCAGAGCACACTGCCCTTGTATTGCACTTACTGACATCTGTGTAACATTCGTCTACCTACAGTGTGAGTTCATCATGAGCAGGATATCTATCTGATCCATCACCTTACTCAACCTCAGTGACTTGTACCTATTTGGGCTCAATAAATGAGCTTTGTGGCCATTAGCACACTATGTGCACTCTAGTCACATACTTGCCGGTGTCTCTAGCTGGTAGATAAGTTTCTGTGGACTGGACTAAGCATGATTCAGCTGGTGTCCATTATATCAACAGAGCACTGTGCCCGGCACAACCTAACTATATAATAAATGCTGAATTAAATGGGGAAAATAATTCCCTTAATCATTTAGTAACTCTAACATTAAAAGTTTTGGATAAAAAATAAATAAAAGTTTTGACTAAAGCAGATGAGCATATGAAAGAAATTGAGAAGGAGGGGCTAGAGATGGAGGAGGAAACCTAGCAGAATGTGGTGTCACAGGAAAGGGAAGAGTTAAGCTGGAGAGAGGGATCAAATAAGAAGAGGACTGGTTTAGCAGCATGGAGGTCTTTGGGGAGCTAAGGAGAGCCATTTTGTCTTGGAAGGAAAGGAACAGGAGCCAGAGTGGAATGCACTGAAGAGTGAATGGGAGAGGAGAAATGGAGAGAAAACATATTGATAATTTTTCAAGACCTTTGCTATAGAAAGGAGAGGAGTAATAGGGAGGCACATAGACGTGGGAGTGGGATCCAGTGAGGATTTTCTTTTAAAATGGGATATACATGAATATGTTTGAAAGATGATGGAGTGGGAAAGACCTTCCTAAGCCAAGCATAAAACTCTGAATGAGAACTAAGAAATTTAATTACATAAAACCATATTTTTGCATAAAAGCAGGTGACACGTTGGGAAAGAACATTTGTAACACACATAACAGATGTAACACATTACTTGGACTATCACAAATGGAGGTGCAAAAAAAATGTATTTGTAACTGCACTCTACTTGCTTCCCAGCTCATTCCCATTTGAAGCCGAGGACAACCACATCGACAAACAAAAAATTAAAATATCCCCTCAATGTAATTTAGTTGCTTTTAATGTATTCATCCTTAAAACTCCAGATCATATGTTCTGTCTTCAAGGAATCCATCTATGGATTCTCTGTGTTGTCCTTGACCTTTGCACGTACTTCTGTTGGTCAACATAACGTGGCTGTAATCACATGCTGCATGTCTGTGTCTCCAACCTGACCTTGAGTTTTTTGAGGTAGGGACATTCTCAGTGTCCAGTGTATGCCCATCACCCATGTATATGTGTCGCCCCTTGTTGATTAATAGTCACATAAGTCCCCTGCACGCATCAGTGTTTTGGAGTGTTAGGTAGGACTATTTCTGCATTTGTCACATTCCTAGAAGGTACATTTTCAGCTCCCAGCAACCTCTCCGGTGCCCCTTCTTAGCTCCACTTTCTCCTAATATAACTATGATTGCTAGCGCCTTAGATTAGTTTTGCCTCTTTTTGAACCTCGTATAAAATGAATCATACAGCTTGTATTCTTTTGTGTCTGACTTAGTATGTGCAATACTATGTGTTCGTTTTCCTTGTTGTGTAGTATTTTATTATATGAATGGTCTTGTGGCTTTAATCATAAATTATTTTTTGCTTCTTAGAGAAAAGGCCTTTCCTAAATCTAGAATATTATTTAGCCAAGGGTATGTTGGTATCGTAATTTTTTTCCCTATACTATATAAGTGCCTAAAACATAAGGAAAACAAGAGTCCACGTTCCTCTTTCTCTTAGAAAACACGATTTAAAACAGTACACGAACGTGAATGAACTCTTACTTGGGTTCTTTTCCACAGAGCTGGACTTTCGCTCTGTGGGAGCACCCTGAATGTTCATTTGGACTATGGGAGTAGCAGGGCGTGGCTCCCTGAGCAGAGAGCTCCCCTGCCTGACGTGCGTCTCTGTCCCTACCCCTGTCTCCCCGCATCGCATCGGCGATTTCCAGTAAGATGAGTCAGAAAGCGGGGAAGGAGGGTCCCCGACTCTCCAAGAACCAGAGGCTCTCCGAGCACTTCAGCATACACTGCTGCCCGCCGTTCACCTTCCTCAACTCCAAGCGGGAGATCGTGGATCGGAAATACAGCATCTGCAAGAGCGGCTGCTTCTACCAGAAGGAGGAGGAGGACTGGATCTGCTGCGCCTGCCAGAAGGCCAGGTGAGTGGTCGCACCGCCCGCGCGGCGCCGGGGCCGGGCGCTGGCGGCCCGCGGTCTCCGCTCCGTTCTCTGGGGCTGGGGCTGGGGCTGGGGCTCTGCAAGCCACTCTTCCCCCGGCCCCCGACAGCCGGCTCCCGGTTAGGCTCTCGCACTGGAAGGCACTCCGGGGAGACTGGAAGGTGGGAGGGGGCGCAGGGCCTTCCTCCCTGTTTCCAGCTCCTGCCAGCGTCCCTTAAGCGGCAGAGGAGAGCCACGGCTCCAGCCTCCAGCTTCTTTTGGCCCTCTCAGAACCAGCCGCCGTGCAACGTCCCCTAAGAAGCCCAAGCAACCGCCAGCTGCGCCCCCCGCGGTGGTCAGAGCACCAGCCAAGCCACGGTCCCCTCCGAGGTCCGAGCGTCAGCCACGCCCCCGCCCAGAGGTCCGACCACCACCGGCCAAGCCTCGCCCCCCTCAGAAGGCCAAGAAACAGCCGCGCGGCAGCCCCGTCAGAGGGCCAGGCGCCAGCCGTGGGGGGTCCCCCGGCAAAGCTTCTAGGTTCTGGTAACACCATCTCTTCCCTTTTGTTGCCCCAGCCCTAAGGTTAGTAGCTGGTTCCTGTATTTACTAACATCGGGCTATCTCAGTGGCCCTGTTTCGGTCTTACCAAACCTGTGTAATCAACTCCCTGCATTAAATCCCCTCTGGTTGAAATACCTAGTGTGGCTTCTGTTTTCCTCTTAAATGCTGTTGGTGCATACTTCAGATGGCTGTGTCCTTTGCTTCCTTTGTCTAATAGGATGGGAAGTCATTAATTTATCAATTCAGATGATTGACCACAGTGACAGATTGAATAAAGGACTACCTTGACTCCTGTGCCTCAGAGAGAGGAGGAATGGTGACTCTAACAGAATATCTGTATGTGTAAAAGGAGAGGGTCATCCTTTGTATCCTTCCATCCTCCCAACACATTTCATCTGATGTTAATCTTAGTGGCAATACCATTCATTCATTCATTCACTCATTGAGTTATTCAACAGTTATTGCATGCCTATAAAGTTCTGTAGACTGTGCTGGGGGAAGGGAATATGGCAGTGAAGAAGCCATGTTGTTTGGGATTCACCAGGTCCAAATAAGAGAGTAGTTGATCATAGTGTGTAAATGCTATAATATTGTCATGATCAGTATGCACATTGGACCAGGAGAGCCTTGAGCAGACAGTTATTGGCTCTGCCACAGAGGACATTAGGCTAGGATGAGTAGATGGCATAAGAAAAATGATCCACGTAGAGAGAAAAGGAGAGCCAGAGGGCACCTGTTCCCCTGCTCTATCTCAGGTAGGCCAGCTTTTTTTAAAATTTATTTTTTATGTTTTTAAGATTTCATTTGTTAGAACAGTTTTAGGTTTACAGCAAAATTGAGAGGCAGGTGCAGAGACTTCCCCTCTATCTCCTACCCCAACATATGGGCCACCACTTTTTAGTCCTTTTAATATTTGGAAATGAATTTGTTTTATAAGTTAGTAGTGGCTGTTGACTAAATTTGAGATTCTCTTATCCCCTCTGATACCCAGCACCTGCATGGCACATTTCTGTGTGTAGATGTCACACGATGTTTACTGATTTAGCAGGAAGGAGAATCAGCTGGGGAGCATGTTAAAGATGCTCCGAGAGCATCTGATTTATTGGGTCACCAGTAATGCCTGGGGTTCTGCATTTTCAACAAGCACTTCCTCCCCCAAGGTACAGTTACATAGGTGGTACACAGACTGCACAATGAGCAATATTGACCTCAATCATCCATATATAAATAATTCAGATTATTTGTGTTGTGTAGTAAAGAAATGTGGAAGGTGACAAATTTATGGTACTAAAAGTGAAAGCATTAAAAAGATGCAAGATAAGGTGAGTTTGATTTGTGAAGGAAGTAGCAGGCTACCCAGTCACTAAAACTTTAAAAGAAAATTGTATGCCAGGTTACCTAATCATTAGCTTAGTCCCTCTTCAGGAGTCTGGATAAAAGGGGCCTAAGACATGTAAGGATTGATATGTGGAAGTAGCTGGAAAATGTGCAGAGCAGAAGAAATTAATTATATAAGAGGTATGTCACCTATGGTGCCATGGAGGCATGTCACCTATGAAAGCCATCATCTATAGTGAGTTGAGTGATGGCTCTTTGGGCAACTGGAGTTCCAGCAGGACATGGAAAGGAGAAGCGAGACAGTGAGAGCAAACTCCGCCTCAGCCACAGATTTGTCTGGCTCTGCCTTACTTATTTTATTCACCTAATCAACAGTGATCCTAGTGCCCGCTCTTCTGACTCCCTCAGTTAGCTCTCTCAGTGGGTATCGGAGAAGTGCCTCCACAGGCTGTCATTGCCTCCAGACTTTGTCCCTTATCTAGGGACAGAAGGACCTGAAAGGCTCCATTCGTAATGTCCCATGACAAAGGCCTACTGGGTTCTTAATAACTCCCTTAGATAGGTCTTCTCAAAACCCAGAGAATAATTTAATCTTAGAAACCAACTGGTATGATTCCCAACATCCTGATTAGGCATGGTAGCATTCTCTTATTTGATAGGAGGAAACCCTGGCAT
Source organism: Varecia variegata (assembly GCA_028533085.1). Taxonomy (NCBI): domain Eukaryota; kingdom Metazoa; phylum Chordata; class Mammalia; order Primates; family Lemuridae; genus Varecia; species Varecia variegata. The sequence goes on from CM052436.1 coordinate 123,663,831, forward strand.
CTGCTTCTTAGTTTATTCTGCCCTCTCAATTCTTTAAGATTTTAGGATTTTCACAAGATTGTCCTTTCCCTTGGGGTTAACATGCATTTCCTGGGCTGAGCCTCTTGGTTCCTCAGTGCTCTGCTTTTGAGAGCTGGGGATCTGTGGTTCTTTGAAAACCACAAGGTGGCTATTTGGGGGCCAATCAGTCAGACATATTGGGCAGTTCTGTCTGTGCCTTTGACTCATTCTTTCAGAGTATGTTTTATATGGTATCAAATCGAGCCCTGCATAAAAGAAGCCTGGAAGACCAATTTATTTCTGTACGTATTTATCAAGCTTATTAATCAAGACCATGTGCATAGGACAGCATCAAGTTCTGTTCTGATGTAGAAGAGGTAGATTCTACATTTTCTCCCTCCAGAAAACCATAGAGCATCCCCCCTTTCTTCATGCAGGATTGGGTGAACTAACCCTTCCACTCCCCTTTTCTGGGCCCTGCTTTTATTTCCCTGAGTAAAAAACACTGACTTTGGGGTCATGTCTCAGAAAGGGTTTCTTTCTTACATGCTTGCGGAAAAATCCCCATGCAGGACTATATTATACTTAATTTCATCCCAGTGGTTATGCTCTGGCAATCTATTGTTGGTCTCTTCAGCCCAACAAAATCAGGAATTCAGCTATCATTTTCTAGGTAACAGCAGAGACAGGAAAAGGGCCTGAGCTCTTTGCTCTTCATTCAGGCTCTTGCCCTGGTGGCCTTTCCAGTTGCATTACTGCTTTTATAGGTTTGGGTGACTGAACTGTTGAATCTTGATCTACCTAAGCCATAGAGTCCCTGTGGGAGCAGGCCTTTCTGCATCATGGTGGTCCCTATGGCACAGTGTCTTTGCAGAGCAGATGCTTGTGCCGAAGCCTGGGATAGCCAGAAAGGCCTCCAGCCCTGGGAGCTGTGTATTTTTTCCCAGTCTGGTCTGCAGCCTCTGCCTGGTCATAGGTCCTTACCTGGTCTAGACCACATCGTTAACCACTTCTTCTCTAGTTAACCACTTCTTAACCTGGCTGTTCTCCATCCTCCTGCAACACTCATTTCATAAATCCCTAGTTCTAGATCAAGCGCATGACCTGCTTTTGTTTCTCTGGTTTCCTGGCTGCTGAGTACAGTCATGCATAGAGCTGCTGAGCATAGCTGGGAGAAGCATTATAGCCTCATGGGTTGGGGCCACCACAAATGGATGAGCCCCAACCCTCCCCAGACTGGCCTGCCTCCTCCAACCCATCCTGGTTATCAGGATGTGTGTCTGTCTTTAAATACTTGCCCTTAGCCTCAGAGGATCAGGCCAGCCTCTCTCCCACCACACAAACCCCACTGTGGTCTTCCTCCTTCTGCTCCTGTCTCCTCCAGGGTCTTGCTGCACAATTTATCTACCTCCCTAATCACTTTGGCCTTTTTATACTGTCTCTTTCTCTTTTGCCTTTCAACATGTTTAGCTCTCTTATATTGACTGTGAGTTCACCTCTGGCCCTGTCCTATCTTTTTTCTTTCCTTCTCTGACAAATTTTAAGAAGAAAATCCCATTTACTCTTCAATGTATTGTACTCTGACTTCTTTCCATAGCACCCCACTGGAATTGTCCCTGTGCAGACTCCTCCAGAAGTAATGACACAAGGGCAAGTGGTTTATCTGGGAGGCGAAGGGAGCACTGGGAGAATAGGGAAAGTGAGACAATGGAGGGAAACAGTCAATAAGAAAATGCATCATCCATCAGCTCTCGCTGTGGGCTCCTGGAGCTTAGGCCTGCTGGGGACCACAGGGAAGCAGTACAGGACATGTACATCAGTTATCTCATCTGAGGGGTGAAGGAACTCGGGCATTTATACACCAGTTCTTGTCAGTCAACCAATGCTGCTCTGAGAGTGGGGACATTAGTTCCTTGACACTTTCAGTCTGCCAAGTAGGTGGCAAGTGGGCTGTGGCAGCCAGAAAGAGCCCTCAGGAAAAGAAAGGCAAGCGCTGGCAACTGGAAGTCGGGCTGTGTGCAGAAATGGTGAGAGGGAGGAGCTGTGTACAAAGCCTAGGCTTTCTACCAATGGTGCCATGTGTTGAATTTGTTGACGACTCATTCACTCAGTCTTTAAACTCTCTGTCCTCTTGATTTCTATGACTTACCTCTTGCTACTTCTCTTCAAGAACTTTCCTTCTCAGTCTACTTGTGAGTGTTTCCTTTTCTGCCAATAGCTTAACCTTGAGGTCCTCTAGGGTTCCACACTGAGCTCCTGCTTGTGTGATTTTGTCTTCTCTCATGGTTTTTAGCCATGACCTGCATGCTGATGACTTTCGAATCTTAATTCATCCCTGACGTTAAACTCATACATGGGTCTGCTCACTCAGCAGATCAACTTGATGTTGTGAAACTTAATCTGTCTACACTTGACTTCTTTCCCATGAAAGATTGCTCTTCCTCTTGTTTGCTATCTCAGCAAATAACAGTACTGCCCCATCCAATCACTCTAGTTGGAAACTTAAGCACCACCCTAACTTTCAATCTTTCCCCTCACACGAATGTCTGCCGATTTGACTTTCTGATGGAAAGGAGTGCAGAACTGAGAAGAGGCTACGAACAAAGGAGAGGGAATGGAGAGAGCCGATAAAGTAAGTTTCTTCCACAGTTCTTGTGGAGGGACTGACTTAGATGGGAGCAGAAAAGCTGTTTAGCTGTGCACAGTAGAGAGAGCTCCTTTAATATGCATTAAGATGGAGGTAAGTCATGTCCCGAGAATGAGAGAGCTATAGGTTTGAGAAGGTTGGGGTAAATTTGGGATATTAGAGACCAGGCTGCTAGGCTGTACTGAGGGCTGGCTGAACTCAGCTCAAGAGAGCTGCATATGAATCATTTGTTCTTAAGGAGCTCATTCTCCAACGAGGGAAACAGATAGTCACCTCCAAAATTACCAGTGAAATTATCCAACTCCACATCCACATTCTGCTTCTCTTCCAGCTTCTTTTGCCAAATGCCCTCATGGCAGTTTATGTGCACACACACACTCACACTGGCACACACATATCCTATGTATATCAGGCTTATTGGGTATAATTTATATATGGTAAAATTCAATCCTTTCAGCATACATTTCTATGCACATAGTCATGCAACCATTGCCACAAATGAGATATAGAATATTTTCATTACCCCCCAAATTCCCTCATACTCCTTCCTCCTTTGTAGTCAACTCCCCATCCCCTAGTAGCCACTGATCTATTTTTTGCCCATATAGTTTTGCCTTTTCCAGGATGTCATATAAATGGAATCGTATAGCAGGTAGCCTTTGAGTCTGGCTTCTTTCATGCACCCAGTATAGTGCTTTTGAGATTGAATCATGTTGTGCATGAGTCAGTAGTTCTTTTCTTTTTATAGCTGAGTAGCATTTCATTATATGGATGCACCTACCATGTGTATACACCTACCTCGTGTATAAATGCCCAAGTTCTGAGTTTGCTACTCACCAGGTGAAGGACATTTGTTTCCAGTTTTGGTGATTGTGAATAAAGCTGCTATAAACATTCCTGTGAACATTAGCTTTCCCTTTTCTTGAGTAAACAACTAGGACTGGTATTGTTGGGACATATAATAGGTATGCATTCAAACTTATAAGAAACTGCTAAATTATTTTTCAAAATGGTTGTACCATTTTGTATTCTCACCAGGAATCTGTGCTTCTTGTCAGCACTTGTTATTGTCAGCTTTCAAAATTTTACCTGTTCTAATAGGTGTGTAGTGGTATCCTGTTTTAGTTATAATTTTGCATTTTCCTAATGACTAGTGAAGTTAAGCATCTTTTAATGAGATTATGGATCAACCATCAAAGACACATATTTGATGTGTCTGGTCAAATCTTTTGCATATGAAAATTGAGTTGTTTTTCTTATTATTGTGGTTTGAGGGCTTTAAAAATATTCTGGATGTAAGACCTTTTTCAAAAATATGTTTTGCAAATATTTTCTCCAAGTCTGTGACTTGCCTTTTTATTTTCTTAACAGTGTTTTGTGAAGAACCAAAATTTTAAATTTTAATAAATTTTTAATTTAAGAAATCTTTTCTTAACCAAGATCACAAAGATGTTCTCCTATATTTTCTTCCAGAAATTTAAAATTAGGTTTTACACTTATATTATTATCCATTTTGAGTTAATTTTTTGTAAATGTTGTGAGGTATGAATTGAGGTTCAATTTTTTTTCTCGTATATGGTTATCCAATTGTTCCGGCATCATTTATTGAAAAGATTCTCCACTGAATTACCTTTGTAATTTTGTAAAAAGTCAGTTGATCATACATTTGTGGGTTTATTTGAACTTTCAATTTTCCCATTTTTAATGTATTTTTCATTTCATGAATAACACATTTGATTACTGTAGCTTAATAGTAAATATTGAAATCAGTGTGAATTTTCCAACATTGTTCTTCATACTACCTGGGATGCCACAGTGGCTGATTTCAGTGATATCTGCACAGGGTGACATCTGGAATCTGTGGGCTTCTATGCTAGTCTCAATATATGGGTTTTATATTTAGCAGGATCTATGGGGAATTCTAAAACACACAGGCTGCCCTATGTGGGGGGGGGGTCACAGGGGCAATCCAGAAAGTGTACAGAGATTCCCTCCCCCAAATTCAAGGAATGCATTCCACCACTCCAGGCTATAATTCACTCTATAAGTTTCAATAAAATATTTCTGCATTTATTTATTATTTTTTGGTATCCTCAATCTAGTTTGAAGGGCATCAATATTGTTAGCTTAATATATAATTTGAGATTTAAAAAATGCTACTATTAATAACTGAATATGAATTTTATTTCTAATTTAAAAATCCCAAATTATAAGAAAAGCTGTGATCCCCATAAGTTTGGTCTCTAGAATAAAGATTGTGCCATATTTCTAATGCACGCATCTTGTTTTGTGTGTGTGTGTTTGTTTTTTAAATTAAAAACTTTGATGGTACTCTGAAACTATTCAATGTGTTCTAATTTCAAAAGCAATCACATGGAGTTCTGCTATCTAAATAAATTGAAGTTGATCTCATTGACTATTTCAATTGGATAAATTTGCAAGCAATGCTTATCTGTGGCCACATATTTATAGTGTCTTCATTGGATGTTGTTTATCTCCTTCTTGAATACAGTTTGTTACCCATCAAAATAGAAACATGTTGATATGGTCACAATTTTATAATTTGAGTGCATACATTCTATGTATATATGTATGTACATTCATATCTTTATGTATAGTAAAACTTTCTCCCAGAAGTAGGGTGTACTTTGATTTTCTTTGTGTTTTTCTGTTTTAAAATTATCTACAATGATTAACCAGAAAAGCAATAATCATTATACATAAAAATAGGAGAACTTTTAAAGAGTATCTTTCTTAGGCTCAGGCCAGGAAAAAGTTATTATTGTATTAATTTGGGCCAGACTACCAGAATTGAGAAATTAAAGGGAAGGATTTGAAGTCTGGATTTCTCAGAAGAAAAATAAGCTCAGAGGCAGTCTCTAGATTCACAATTATATTAATTGAGCATGGAGAGAGAGTGTACATCACTTACCAATGTTGCAAATTTTTCTTTTTCTCTTTGTAAATCAGATTGAAAAGGAAGACCAAGCCAACCCCAAAGAAGAAGTGATCGCAGAGGAATTTCAAGTGAATGGACGGCCTCAGCTCCTGGACCCACTGCTTCACAACCCGTCTGCCCCGGGACAAGTTATCTGGCTGCTTCAAATATGACGCAGGGGCAAACACCTGCCGATGTGGCAACTGCTAATGCCCATGGCCCCCGTGGCGTGGGGGCCTTGAGACAGCCCACCTGGAGGTGAGCAGGGGCATCTCTGTGTGTTATTCTTCAGCTGGGGGGGTGGTCCCAGTAGCACCTATGGGCTCCAGAGGTCAGTGCACAGCTCTTTTGGTTTCACCTGCAGTCCTTTTTCCCCCAGGATGTGCACAAGCCTCCAGGGTCTTTGGGTCAGGATGGCTCAAGAGCCAGCCCACATGTTGTCCTCCAACCGTCTTCCAGCCCTGGCATCCTGTTGCTGAGCCTGACTTTTGGTTCTTTACCTTCTTCTTTGTAATTAGTTCTCTATCTGGGTTCCTCTCTTTCCCTGTGCCATTAGTCAGTTCCCTACATCCGCCCATAGTCAGAGCCACTGTTGGCTCTGGGGAAGATTCAAGTTATTTTCTGAGCAAGATGTTAGGCTGCCACCTAATCCAGAAATGCAAAGAAATCCCCAGAGAGTGTAGGAGTTGTCCCGATCTATGTGTCAGATGTGGCTGTGTGCTATGTCATAAGCAGAGAGAAAAGGCATGAGGAAGTAGCCCCCTCCTACTCCTCAGGTCCCTGTCTCCAACCTCACATGGAGCTTTTTGAACATCTTGTGGTCCCAGCCTGGGTGAAAGCAAACACTCCAAGGTACTGCCTTTGAGCCCCGTCCAGCCTATCTCTGGATGATCCCAGTTCTAGAATTGACTGCTTTCAAACTGTGTAACCTTGGGCAAGTTATCTGGCTCCAACCACAGGGATGCCCTGCCTCTATCCCCTCTCCTGCGTGGTCCTGGACACAGGGCTGCTGCTCTCCTACCCCTCCCACCTTGAGACCCAGGCCTGTGGCCCCAGGGCATTTTCATTAGACCAGAAGGGGTGCTCAGAGAGTTTCTATTTCTAGATCGTGACCTCCCAAATTTCCTGGGAAGGCTGAAGCCTGGTTCCTCAGTGCTTTTCCTGGCTGTCCCCTCCACATCTCCACGTGATAGCATAGTGGGATCAGGAAAAATAGAAGAGGAGCTTGGCCTTGAGGAAGAGGAGAGTTAGGGGAGGTTAAGCAGTTCAAGACTTCTCTTCCTATGTAGGGGGCCTTTTCACATTGTGAAGAGGTCTGAACCCAATTATAATGGGAAAGGTTTGGGGGTTGACTTCCCATCTCTTCTCTCTGTTTTGCCCCCACTATCTGTAGTCCCGAACCTTGGGAAGGACTATGAGCTCAAGTATGGGCTCTCGATCAGGGTCATGAGCATTAACCCCCGCCCTCACTCCACCTGGTCTACCACATCCCCTACACACAAACACAGACTGCCTGGAGAGAGTTTTCCCCCTGGGTCAAAAGGAGGAAACTTAGATCATCTTGTGCTCCCGAGGACGGGGTGTGTGTGTGTGTGTGTGTGTGTGTGTTGGGGAACTTAGCTTTGGGAGGATATCTCTGGGCTCTCATTTTCTCTCCCAGGCACAAATACTGGAGAGCTCCTCCAAGTCCATGTCAGTTCCTACCCACTGCGGACTCTGACCACTGAAGCTGATCATGAGAAGACTGTTCTCTAATGCACATCCCTCTTGGGGCCTGGCTTTGCCTTAGGGTTCCATGGTATCCTCAGCAATAGCCTTGTAGGAAGGAGCCCCTCTTTGGACACTTTCCTTACTCAGCCTAGAGTTGGGGAGTAGGAGAAGAGGGTTTGGAGTGGGTCCAGCTAGGTATACTCCAGAAATTTTCCCAGCTTGTTTTAAGACCAAATTTGGCAGATTTGTTTACTGGCTCCAGAAGTTGGGATTGAAGGGTGAAAGATGCAGGCAATGGATCCTTCTCCCAACTCCTCCCCAACCTCTCCAACACTTTTCTACCTACAAGCCCAGTGGAGGGAGGAAAGGTCATGCTCCAGGATACAGGCTCATTGTTCTTGCAGGTGTGGTCCACTTCACTTGTGATTCAGAAGCCCTTTCCCTACCCAGCAAGACTATACTTTCTTGCCTTCTTTCTGTTCTCTCTGTTTGTACGTGTAAACAATATGTTGTCGTACATTCTCGGCACTTGTGCCCATCTTGGTGCTCTCTTCGTACTGTTCATTCTGCTTGTGATACTCTGGCCTGAGATCTTTGCACAGGTGTCTTCAGCTCAAATATCATCTCGGAGATGCTTCCCTTGAAAGCTCAGTGCCGTTTCCATAGTTACTCTCTATTCAGTCACTCTAAGTTTTGTTTGTCTTTGTAGCACTTATCACCCTCTGGAATTATCTTGTTCATTTATTTACTTGTTTAATGCTTGGCTTCTCTTCTCCTCCTAATGTAAACTTCGTGATTGCCAACACCTGTTTACTGCTGCACCCTCGGTTCCTGGCACTGGGAAGAACTCAATAAATACTTGTTGACTGACTGAATGAATGTTTGTTTGTTGTTTTTTTATAGGGGTAATTTTTCAAAAGTTTAGATACTTTTAAGAAGTCAGAGGTGTCTGTTGTATTTAGCAACAAGGAACTGTTGGTGACCCTGTAGGGTACTCTCTGTGTGGGGCAAAGGGGAGGACAGGAAAAGGAACTTGTGAATGTAAATGCAACTCTCTCAACTGGCTTGAGCACGAAGGAAATCAGAGGAATAGAGCAATGGCTGGGTTGAAAGGAGGGGCATGGCGAATGCAACTGAGGGAGGTGGCAGAGTGGATGTGTGACAAGGGAGGAGAGGGTAACCGATGGAGCCAAGAACTCAGGAGTTGGAAAGGGAGGAATTGGGGCCCAGGGAAGGAATCAGGCATGGAGCAGGGCTGCCTTTTCACTAGAAGAGAGGGAAGGAGAAAAGGAGAGTGTAGATTCTGGTAGATTTTCAGGGCAAGTGGCAGGAACTTGAGACAGTTTCCACCTGTGGCTTTGATCATCTCTGTAAAGTAGGAGATGAGGTGGCTTATTCTCAATGGGGGTGCTGGTGTTGGGGGCCAGAGGTATGAGGATGGAGGCGAGGATTATAAAGAAATCACTTCAACCCATGTCTTTGAAATCATCATAATCTTTTCTCCAGATGAACTTCCATTTTCTTTTTATTTATGTAAAATTCAAGACAAATGTTTTGCCACTACATTCTTGCCTACAGGTTCGTGTTTATATCTAAATCCTAGTTCTTGAGACTCAGGGTTTCAGATGGAAGACAAAAGAGTTGAAGAAAGAAAGGCAAATAAAGATTCATGAGAAAACTTTGACTATGGGAAGCTCCAAAAATTCCAGCAAATTACAGAGAGATGGGTCTGTGCTCTGAGACAGTAATTTGCTCAATGTCCATCTGTGCTGCTGTTCTTACAACAGAGAATGTGGAAACTCCTGGCTGGAAGGGTTCTGGGGGCCTTCCTGCCTGACTCCATGGCACGTCCCAGTCCCATTAATAACACCGTTAACAGGTGCTTACTGTTCCTGCTAAGTAAAATGAAGTATTCTCAGTGGACAAAGGTGATACTGTTGACCCAAGAGTATGGTGTACAGTTGTCATTTGGAGAGATTTTGCATACTCACTCTTATTTGTAACACAGGTATGTACTTGCAGGCATGGTTGATTAAGGGTAGTGATAAAAATAACAGTTTAAAATTCAGCATCACCTGTGCAACCCTCTTACACCACAGAGTGTTTTGTGTTTGTAAATGGGAAAGGTTGATCATGGCCCCACAGCCATTGAAATCATGACATTGACCTTATTGCCATCATGCTGCAGCCTAGAAGTTTCTAAACTGAGCTTGGTGGAACCCTGGGGTACTTGGAGATGCCATCTTCTGAGATAAGAGGGAGGTGGAGCCGACAGGACCCCAGGCCACACCTCCACATCAATGAAAGTAGCTTTTAGGTCTATGTTGACTTCTAATTTTATGTAGATAAAAGGATTCCCCTCGAGTAAAAGAGTCTGACAATCTACACTTTCACAACTGAAAACAACCATTGATAGAATCCTTATGTTAGTGATTTTCTAAATGATTCACTGCATCAGAGTGTAGCATTTAGCATTACATCATAGGTTTGGGGTCAGTTGTCTGTTATTTCGTGACTACTCATTTCCTTTAGGCAACAATTTCTGTTTCATAAGCTGCATTAGCTATATAAACTACATTAATAATACATAAAATAGGCTTGAGGAGAGTGGAGAAAATGGGAGGCAACAGCTTAAGTAGTGGCCTTACTTCATATCAAATCAGCTCTCTATCAGATTTGATTCATTTGGCTCAAAAAGATCCCTTACTAATAAAACTATGTTCTAAAAAAGTGTTAAGTCTAATGACCAAAGTAACATTCATGTATTGGATTTTGAAGCATATGAACTGTCTTTAAGAGTTAGTTCGTAACCTGAGGCTGGAAACCTATGGGACCCAGTGGCAGTATCGGGAGAGGCTGATGGGCCCCTCTCTAGAACCCAAAATCTGCAAGGACTTTGTAGAGGGAAAGGGAGATAATTTCAAGTAACTGGGATGCAGAAGGAAGGTTCTCTCTTGTGGCAAGAGGGTCTAAGTTTCTGAAAGTTCCTTCAGCAAGGATGTCTGTCCTTTAGTTAGGCGATATAAAATCACCAGGGAGAAAGGGTGGGGAAGAATGTCTGGGTCCGTGTTTGAGAAAGTGGCAGATGGTGGTGGAAATCCTTTTGGTGGTGAATTAATGATGGATATTCCCGATAAAGATGGAAAATTATTTACATCAGCATTAACCAAACCTTCCCTCAGTGTAGAAAGAAAGAGCTTTTGGGGCCATTCTTTATTAATGAAGCCACAGTGGGGTCAATATTAGAGGCAGATATTTTTTCAGACATTGAAAACACTTCCTCGGCCCAGGAAGGGCCCGTACTGACCTCCAGACAAACCTATTTGATTGATGATGAAATGGAGATATACTGTCGGGGCCGCCATTGGGGAGAGTTGGATAGTCTGTCTTTCAGAGTGGGTGGGACTCAATAGACCTTCTGGCAACTGTTTATTAATTATTAAAATAAATTATGCTTGCATGTAGATCAGAGGGTAAAGTTTTTCCTGACACCACATTTGTCACTGTCTCCCCAAATGCAGTCCATTCACAACTAATTCGCTGCAAAGCATGCCTCTTCCATAACTGGAACACATGACTCCCACGGGGGTCAGCCGGCTTCCAGGACCTCTTTTGATGGGAGTTAGTGGATCTTCCTGGATTTGGTTTTACTTCTCTGGTCTCTGAATTACACCAATCTTTGGGTTTGCTACCTGCAATTTCTGTCTCCGGAAGGCAGCATCTCTCTCCTCTCCAGGAAAAAATAGTGATGCATCAAGAAGAAAAATCCTGATTTTGTGGCCTGTTTTTGTTCTCATGGTGATCCAACAGACTTTTACATAATCTGTTTTCAATGTAACTCACCCTCCATTTCTTGAATTCTTTCTGAACATCCCTTTTTCCTGCAGCTGACAGATTCTGTTCTTTCTGGTTTATAAGCTTTCTGAGTCAGATCCTTTAGCAGAGCCTTAGTTCTCTGCTGACGGAGATCATTAAGGATGTCTACTGCCAGCTGCAAGATTCTGCATTTATTTTCAACTAGAGCTTTGGCTGCCAGAAGTTAAAAAAAAGAAAAATCATTTTCCAAGTTTAACATTTTTTTCTTCCAGCTGATACCTTGCTGACACCTCATTATTTGGCTTAGAATTTAAATGGTTCCTGTTTTCTTCAACTCTTTTTTTAAATTTTTAAGTATTATGGGTACATAATAGTTGTGTATCTTTATAGGACACATTCGATGTTTTGATATAGACATACAACATGAATTAATCAAATCAGGATAATTGGGGTATCTATCACTTCATGCATTTATCATTTCTTTGTGTTATGAACATTCCAATTCCATACTTTTAGTTATTTTAAAGTATATCATAACGTATTGTTGATTAGAGTTATTTTGTTTGTGCTATCAAATATTGTTTATTCTATCTAACTGTATTTTCTTCAACTCTTGTTAATGTGGATTTTGGCATCACTTGATGTCCCTGACTTTTTGTCTTCTTACCATGGTAATCTGCCAGCTAATTCTTCATTTTCAAAATCATCTCATCCATTTCTTTTCCTGTGAGTTTTCTCCTCTTATTTGAAGATCAAGATGAAGCAGTTTCAGCTGCATAGCATAATTATTCAGAACTTCAGTTCCGTCATTTTCCTAAGTCACAGCTTCTTTCTGAGACTTGAGATCTTATCTGATTTGCTTGATTTCTCAGTAGGTGGGGGTAGGGGTGGGGGTGGGAGTAGCTGGGGACAGAAGGAGACGGCAGGCAGCGTCTTCTCCACTCCAATCCATCTGTCCTGCCACCTCTTCCTCTTCTCCCAGCCCCCATCTTTCATCTCTTTCCTCATTCATCATCCCAAGGTCACAATATCTGTTTTTCTACAACTTAAATTTACAGAAGATCTTGGTTTTATAGATTTCTAGCAGAGCAACTAACAACCTTTCTACATTTTTATTGCCCTGCACTTTATACCCTCCTCACTGCCTTCTCTCTCCAGATCTTGTCCCTGGCTGCTAACTGAGGTTCTGCCCAAACCAGTACCACTCTGAATCTTGCAGTTTCCTACCATCAAGCCACCAGCAGCGGCCCCTGATGAGAGTGCTGACCCACAGCTGGCTGCATTCTGGCTCCAGGTCTCTCTAATCCCCAAATGGCCTGGCGCTGTGGTTATATTAGGTTACACTGGGTTGGTTCCATCATTGCTGAATGTACCTCCTTAACTCGCTTTCACCTACAGTTTTAATTTACTATTACTGCATTGTCTTAAGTCTTCAAAACTCCTCAGCCGAAACTTGAATCCAGCTTCTCATGGGACACATGTCCTCTTCTGTGGTCTAAGTTTATTTTGGGGAGCTCTTGGGGTCTTAATAAAAGAATCTCTGGAGTCCAGAGAAAGAAGTGGGAGTATTTGGTACCAAATGTGTTCATGAGTGTGTGTGTATGTGAGAGAGAAAGAGAGAGAGAGAGAAGGAGATTCTTCCCTTTGCGTGGCTTCTTTGCTTCTGCTGATGCTTCACGTGCTCTGGGAGAGGTGGGTGCCCTCCCTTCCATCCCCTGTCTCCCCTTTGCTCAAAATCAGGCCAACAAGAGGTCATGGCTTCTGCTCTGATAAACCTCGCGATGGTCCTTATCCATCTAGGAGGAGATTTGGCTTCCTCCCTTCTGACTTGTAAAACTCAAGTGTCTGTGAAAATGAAAAAAAACTTTAACGTACATATATCACCCAACAAGGCTTTATAAAGCCACTTCTTAAGGCAGCTCTATTTTCTAAACATTTTAAACCCCTATTGGGATAGGACTGATTTAGAACAGTGTTACATAGTGACTTTCTCATACAGGGAATGCCAACTTGGTTAGACTAGGACATTATTTATACAGGGGAAAAATCAAGCTTCTGTGTGTTTTTTTCTTCCTAAACATAGAATTCTGTTTTTTTTTTTTTTTTTTTAGAATTCATTTTGTCTTAAAGTCTGATCCTCTATTTAAAGTTTTTTAGGGGACTAACCAACTTTTGCTTCTACTCTTCATGTTTTGTAGGAGCCCACCTTTCATGGAACCCTGGAGCACTAAGTACTTTTATAGTTGTATCTAAAAGATAAAAAAGTAACTGCTCTCAATTTCATGGGCAAGTCCTGTCATCAGTGTCACTGGCCAAGAGGGTCAATATTTGCTGACTGAATAAATAATGAAACTATATTGAAGTATAAAACCATTTAGGGATTTATTGGGTATATAAGTATTTCAGAAATGAAAATCCCAACCACCAGGCAGAAGGCCCAAACCATGGGTTTAGATGCCCAAACTCATGCAACAATGCCAGAGGACAGCTGAGCACACTTAGGTATATGCTACCATCTTCTCCTCTTACGCTACCATCTCCTCCATCCATGTGAGGCTTGACGCCAAGACTCACAGGTGCATTGCTCTCACCTTACAGTGACAAGTGCTCACTTTAATTGGTTGATGGTCTTATTATGGGTGGGTCCAGGGGTAGGCAGGGGTGTGAGCTCAAGGTATGGGATCAGGGAAGCTCTCACATTCTCACCAGAAGTGGGAGCTGACCATGGCAACTATCCCTTTTCCATCATTGGGAGAGGTGGCATGTGAGGTAGTTCAGAGAGAGGGATCTGGAAACAGACACCCTGTAGTGGAACTCCTGGCTGAGTGTTACTACTTGTGTGACATTAGACAAGTGACTGAAGCTCACTAAGCTTCATTTTACAGGTGAGGACAATTAAATAGGAAACACATGTAAGGCAATTTGCAGAGATGGCATGTAGAAAGCACTCACACAGCAAAACAGACAAACGTGATGCTTATTCTCATAGTCATAGCTCTTATCACTATTTGCACTTCTCTTGTACTTATTTGTGTCCTTGTTTCTTTCTGGTCCCCACCACTAGCATGTAAACTTCATAAGAGCAAGAACCATGGATTTACACCCCTATTCCTTCCCCCAACCACAGTTATTTGATGTGGACAACTATCATCCTCCAGAATGTATAAAAACAGCTTTGAAAGCATGGCTTCAAACCCCCTCCTGGTCCACTTTGTAAGCCTTCATACTCATCATGCCATTGACTCAGCAGAGTGTGGACTTGGTATACTTTCCACTCTGCTATGATGAGCAGACTTTACCTGGAAATGCCCTGTCTTTACAATTCTTTTTTAAAAGATATTTATAGTAAGAAAAGTAATTATCATCAAAATAATGAGAAAGAAATATCTCATTCTCTTTCCCAGAATGAACCCAGTAACAACTTTTACACAAAAGGTCTCATATGCTGCAAGACTTGCAATGTTACCAACCCTTTTTCCTAAAACTTGCTGGTTGGTCTTGCCCTCCAGCTCAATTGGTTATTAAAAGATTATGTCTGTGATTTAGACAAAAATGTGACTGTCTTACATGCCCCAGCCCTAATAGGGAAGAAAGCACTTGAAGGGCTGCAGCCAGAGACTTTGTGCTAGCCTAAGACCACGTGTGAACTAACGTCATCCACTCAGAGCAGAATAAATGGGCAGAGTCCTTTCTCTGTCATCAATAGATTTTTGAGTGGATTACAGTCCTCTGCCTTCATTAGTCAGAGTATCTAGAAATAGATGATACAATGTTGAACTTTCCACATGGTCCCTTGCCACTATTCCACAGAGTAACTCTCATGAACAGGTGCTTGGTCTTATTTAAGCCAACAAATAATGGTATTTCACAAAATAAAAATCTATTGAACTAAAATTCTTGGATGTTACAAATTATTTTTCCTCTTCTCTGAGCAATATTTCTATTTAGGCTTTTCCACAATTGATATTTATAAAGTAAGATTTCATCTGAATATATCGGCCTCTTAGTATAATCTGACTTGATATATATCTTGATTTTTAAAAAACTATCTGATTTCTAAACATATACTCAATTTATTGGTATTTCTTCTTACAGTTTAAATTGTGGCTATTTTGCTAAATTTAATACCTTCACATAAGAACAAATATAATAGATTAATAAGTTTTTCAATTGTTGGCATTTCGAAAGTAGAGGCTCAAAAAATTTCAGGAAAATGGGTAAGAACACTGGATTCTTAGAAAAGGCATAGAGTTATGTAACAAAAACTGGGCTGGGACATAGTTTTGTTTTTCACTAGCTATATGACTTTGGACAAGTCATTTAACCTATTTATGCCTTGGTTTCTTGATTTGTGGAAGTGGAATGATTCCTGCCTTGCTTTATCCACAGGGATATTATGTAAACCAAGGGAGATATAATTTTAGAATCTAAAGGTTTAGCACACTTAGACGGAAATAAGTTTTCAGAAGCAATATTATAAAGGGCACACATTTACAGAGTTCTGCTTACCTGTGTTTAGTTGTACAGAGCTCCAGAAATATGACTATTGTGATCAAGTAGAGTATAGTCATTCTATTTATTGATATAGAACAATACTTGAAGCCATATGGTGCTGAGAAAAGAAAATGTTGATTCCATACTCTGGACAGAGAACCACGCATGTGCTATACTTACACCTTGGCTGAATGAACTGAGCTTCCCGAGTGGGGCAGGCTTGGGGGAACATGAGATACCTGGCAAAACCAAAGCACTTTTGCCTTGCTAAGTGGCATTACAATCCTGGCATAGAGGCAAAGGGCTCTGGACAAAGGAAGGGGATTTTGGAGTTACCAGTGGAGAGCAGGAGGGAGAGACCACCAAGGAATAAGACATATAAAGAGAAAGACTTTGAAAATAGAACAGAGAAGCCTTGATAGCTACATCTAATTAAGTTTTACCATGTGAATCACGATTCCTTTCTGCTCCACTGTCTATTGAAGTCTTCATTTTCTGGAGTTAAATTTTCTTTGTGTGGGGGATGTTTTAAAGTGGTAACTGTGAACTCAAGGAGGGCTTAGTCTGGGACAGAGTATACTCCAGATTTCTGGTCACATTTGGTTTTCTCACATCAGGGTACTATCTGCTCCAAGCCATCTTCCCCCAATTCCATTTGACTATTACAATGGTGTGATAGTAATATACCATTACAATGGCCAACCCCTTCCATATCCAGTCTGTGGGCTCTTCGGTATAATGGCAGGGTTTTAGTTCATATGGATGCAGAGATAGTATGGCACAGGGGAGTAGAAATGACTTAGGAGTTAGGAGATCCAGGTTCTGTCCCTAGATCTGTCAATGACTAGCTATGTTACTCCAAACACTCGTCCCGTATGTTTGATTCACCCATCTATACAATGAAGAGTTTGGATTAAAGAGTCTTTAAGAAATTTTCCAGTTCTGAAATTCTGTGATTTAAATGGACTACTTGTCTTTACTTTGAATAAAAAGAGCACAGATGTGCAACATATGGATACTCAGGTCCATGTGGTTTCTGTGCTTGTGGTGGGAGTGTACACAGAGAAATTGAGTTGCTCTATTTTCTGAGCTGAAAAGTTGTAGGTAGATGGGCCTATCAAAGTTCATCCACTGATGGGCAATGCTTTTATTTATTGCTTTTTGTAGTTGCCTCTGTCTCCCATCCTTCTCAGAGGTCGGGCTACACCCCTCTTCTGCTCTCTACCACTCCTATACCTCCAGTCAGTTAAAACACGAACTCTGATTAAAATCTCTTAAGTTGCTTTTCTCTGTCTTTCTCTTGTTTTCTCTGAGTCCCATTTGACCCCTCCCCCACCCTTTTTAAATCTCAGGAAAAGCTTCTTCTCAAGAATCTCAGATGCAAGGGACAGAAACAAAGAAGGGGCATTTCCAAAGCATGAAGAGGGCAGGTTTGAGCTGGTCTAAGCTTTGAGAGTGTCCAGAGCTCTTTCTGTCTTTCTTTGTTTATGTGCCTACTTTTTGAACCAATCATGTTACTGGAGCCATGAAGTGCTAGAATTTGCCAAGCCTCAGACACCTACCCACACCTTTGTTCAAGGAGCAGTATCTATTTCTGAAGAAGGTGGGGAGGCCACTTGGGATGCAGAGATACAATCACTGAAAGAATAACTGTGGGCTGAACAGCTTCATATAATTGTAGTTTAATGGGTTTTTTTCCCCCCTCAGCACTTTGAAGATATCATCCCATTGTCTTCCAACCTCTATAATTTTCAATGAGAGATTTGCTGTCAGTATACTTGTCCTTCCACGGTAAGTAAATTGTATTTTCTCTTTGGTTGCTTTTAAGATTTTTGTCTTTGTCTTCAGTGTTCTGATGTTTCACTATGATGATTTATTTTTATTTATTCTGCTCAGGACTCAAGTTTCTTCAATCTGAAGATATATGTCTTTCTCCAGGGACATGCAAAAATAAAAAAAGATATTGTTGCACAACCATCAAAATGGCAAAAATAAAAAAAAAATTATCAAGTATTGGCAAGAATGTGGGGAAAATTCTCATAAGCTACGTGAGAATTTATAAACTATTATAACATCTTTGGGTTGCAATCTGGGGATACTAGCAAAGCAGGATATTATACAACCTGTGATCAAGCAATTATGACTTTAGGCTCCCATCTTAGAGAAAACTTGCATTCATAGAAAAAGGAGATACCCATAAATCTGTTCAATGAATCATTGTTTGGCACTGAAAAAAAGAGGAAGAGATAGAAAAAATTAACCAAAACATCCACCAATAGGAGAATGAGTGAATCAATTGTGGTATCTTCATAAATAAAATCCTTAACAGCAGTTAAATAAATCAGATATGCCCACATCAGGTAGATCAATTTGGAGAATAAAATGAGGAATATAAAAAGCAAATAGTAGATGATACATGCAATATTATATATTATGCATAAGTTTTAATAACCCACAATACTATCTTGCATATTGCCCAATAAGCAGAAGCCATAAGGTCTCACACTTTCCCTATAATGCAACAAAATAAAAAAAAACAACAAAGTAAAAGGAAATAAAAAAAAATTATCCTCTTGGAAATAAAAAAGAAGATTTAAAATAACTCCTGTTTTGAATAAATAACAGAAATTGAAAGCTATATAGAAATGGTTAACAATATTAGCCTGATGCATATTTGTTTGGAGAGACAGGTGGGAGACTGATGAAAAGTCTGGGTTGTTTTCAAGGTTACACATCTTAGAAAACAAAAATACTTGTTTTTGGGTCAATTTTGGATCTGGACTTGGGATCGTGGCTTCTGATGATTTCTGACATGGGGAAAAAAGGGAAATAGTTGGAATACACCCTTACCCCTAAGCCTTCCTCTAGTAATAGGTAAGAAAACACAGTAGAAGAAAATAGAATGTTGTAGAATGTGGAGGAATGTAAATGGACAGTATTAGGGTAGAGGGAAACTCAGAGTAGAGGAGAGAGAGAGCATCAAGTGCAGTCTTGTGCTGGGAGCTGGTGTGTCCAAGCAGTCAGATGCCCAAAGCTCCAACAAGACCTAGCTAATTTTGACGCAAGTAAAAATGTGGGGGCAATGTGAGAGGAAGTCTTGTTCAAGGTGTGGGGTTGTGGTGAGAGAGAATGCCAGGGAGCAGGGAGGAAGACTGGTAGACTCAGATGAGCTATGGCTCCGAGTGCCATGATCCCAGAAAGAGGAATCAAGTCAAGTACTGTCCAAGGCAGCTTAGGGTGAGGCTAGAGCTTCCTGGCTTCCTCACTTGGAGAGACCATGGCTCTCTCTGGAAGTGCCAATAAAAAGGCAGGAGAATTTAACTACGTGGAATCTTCAGGTAGAAATGTTTCTCTTGCCTAAATTCAGGTGCTAAATAAACAACAAACCGAGAACCTCTACTATGAACATTTTCCAATGGTGAGATATCTGAGGCCATTACACTCTTGGGAATAACATGGTGGGGCACAGGGTAGTGGTGGTGGTTGTAGTGGAACACATGACAGACTACCGGTAAGTGAGGACAAATTACCGGTCCAGCCCCAATAAGGAAACATAATATCCCTTCAGCCTGTTCTAGATTTTGGCCAAGCCAGACCCCATACTCAGAGCTTGCTGGGCTCTAATCCTCCATGTCATCCCGAAGACACACATTTACTGTGGAATGATGGGGAGGGGAGAGCATAGTGTGTATTAATCCATGCGAAAAGTTATATATTCACCCAGAAATGTTAATAACCAGAAATTACTGAATTCTCTATGTTTGTCTGTTGTGGAAATAAAACCTTCTGGGGATGGATCAAAAATATCTGGAAATTACTTGAAACTGGTGGATAGCTAAATGTAATGTGCCTTGGATATTACAACTAAAATGTGCTACAATTCAATTATATTTTTTGTCTTTTAAGAGGATTGGTGTTGGGGAGCACTACTTAGTAAATATTGTAGAAAGGATATAAAGTCCCCAAAGCTGTTCTATGTAAACTTCTTTACAGAAGTGGGAAATTTTAACCATAATGTTTGTCATATGACTTTGATAATTCTGGATGTTAATTGATTTTATGTTCGGACATTTTGGCTGGTTTTGGGAAAAATGAGATGTGTACCCAGAGTTGTACTGGTAAATGCTTAACAATTGGGTCTCTGAGTAAAAAGTCCTGATTTATAGTGTTTGCTAATTTCCATGGTGTAAATATTTCCACTATGCCGATTTCAAGCTATGAATGCAGAATTGGGAAGAGATATGCACAACTGACTCTGGTCCATCAGCACAAGTTGATGCCAGGGCACCACTGTATATACCCAAGTGCCTCTGTGAAGCTAGAGTTTACTACTAAAAATTATGCTCTGTAGATATACAAAGGCACTAGTAAGAGAAAAAATATAAAGGGGATGACTATAAAATAAATTCAAATTGGGTAGTTTAAATGGGGAAAATTGGCAGAGAACTTTTTTTGAAACTTTGAGAAGTGGTATTTGGCTATATTCACCTTTTATTATCTTTTGTTAAGCAAACAGGGTATCTATGTATCAGAGATGTTCTGAACTCTTAGTTTCTTTGGTGTTCTTCTAGATGGAGGCTGGGGCTTCCTTCTTTTCAGATATTGGTGCTAAGGTGATGCTGAGCAAAGAATTGATAGGACCTGCAACCTGTGAGGCTGGTTTCAGGATGGCTGAACTGAGGGTCAAGAATGAAGAAAAAATATGGAGTCTCCCAAATTTTGGGGTAGCAGCACTGAAATTTAGACCCATGATTTGGTATGACAATATATAGCTTTTTGTGGTTGTTAACATTAATGAAAACAAGAAAAATTAGTTGCTCAAAAGTTGAAAAAATGGATTAATAAACTCTCTTATTAGAGTAAAGCAAAAGAACTTATTAAAATAGTGGTGAATTGGAAATGTCAATAAGAATCCATGGGTTTTTTTTTTAAAGGAGAATTTATCTATTCTGTCCCTACAGTGATTTGTGCTGTTGAATATTTTTGCTGTCATCTTGCCAAATTCTAGTTCGAATGTGGAACAAGCTTACTGTAGAGCCAGTGCCTGTGGCTTCTAAAGCAATCCTCTGGAAAAAAGGAATTAGTGCCCTTTGGAAGATAGTTAATTCCATATCTCAAGGCAGGGAAAAGAATCAGAATTAGTCTGTGAATTTTAGATGTTGAAAGAAAGTAGGGTTTGCATTAGGGCATCAGAAAGGCATAAGTCCATTATGATGCAAAAAGAAGATAAAATAGAATTGCCTAAAAAAACACACCTGAGTTTCTGAAATTGTTTGCTGAAAAAGCTGTATCATGATTAACCCAAATATGTGAGGTCTTCATTTAAGTATTTATAAGCAATAGTTTGAAAATGTGAGGTGTCGAAAATGCAAGGTGGTGCAAATGCAAGGAGACAAACCTGTAACATAACATAATCAGAAGGGCATATCACAGTATGCTATCACAATTCCAAAAATTTCTGTGAAATGTGGTTTATTTGCTAGAAAAGGATGCAAGCACTTTGGAGAGAATCAGGATTTTTGGTGATGCTAAGTATGACCTGTAGAGTTGTTTCTCTCTTCTTCTCAGCAGCAACTTACAATTTTTCCTTAGTGCTTCCAGCAACAGTTGCATAGAGTAGGCAACTTCCCTCCAAAAGTCATGCTGAGTTTTATCAACTACCAGTGCATGGGCACTATTGCAAGTTAGGTCGTGTTATTCATGGCCATTTATCCAACCACAGTTTACTCTGTGTGGGGGCCCATGCCCAACCTCATGCCCCATGCTATTTTTATTATCATGTGTCTGTGCACCTCACATGACGAGGCAGAGCCAGCTTCTCTACCCTCAGCAGGGCTCACTATGACTCACTGCAAGGGGAGAGAATTTTATAGATGTCAGAAAGTGTTAGTTAAGTGGACAGTGATAATAAACAGAAAACATAGAGTGGGCCACACCAAAAAGAAAAAAACGTGTTGGTGAAGGGGAAGTATCAAAACTAGTTTAAAAAGTAACAGAAGAAAAATAAAGATGCAATATGCCATATTGAGCTTCTTCTCCTAAGGAGATTTTAAAATTAAGGAAGTATGGGAAATATGTGAAGAAACAAAAATTAAATGCTGAGGGACAAGTTTGACCATGAGTATCTAAGGAAAAATATGCTTGCACTAAAAACATCCAAATGATCAAAAATCAAGTGGAAAAACAGATCTATATAATGCCAGTTGATGTCCATAAGAACTAAACATATGATAAAATAGGTGAGAAAGTGGCCAGTTTAACACCAATTGGTGCCTAAAATAACTTCTGGTCCTTTGCAAAACCCATATTTTAGACACATACTATGGTTTACACAAAACTGGAAGAAAATCAACTAAGAACAGGTTTATCATCAACACAGGATGGCACAGTGCAAACACATACAACAAGGAGATCAAACTACCTTTCCCGGAGGAGGTGGTAGTGGGGGCCTGATCAGGGCAAGTGAGCCACGCTGTGGGACCATCCCGTGGATGGCATGTTGTAGGCAGGATCCGCAGGACCAAGGAAGGCACACAGGAAGCAGGGCATTGGTGTGGCACACTGCACAAAACCTGAATGTGTGTCTGAGAGATGCAGCCCTGCAGCGGTCAGTGTGGCACACGGGGGACTGGCAGACTTGCCTTGCCTAGTCGCCTGCTCTTCTTTCTGTGGCGTCACTGTGAGAATGCACCCCAGGGCTTACGAGTTGAAAGAGTTGAAATTCCCAGTGATCAAGACAGCCTCCTGCTCTAGACAAATGCCTCTCCTTGTTCCAACATCTGTGAAGAAAAGGTGAGACCCTTGGAGGGAGGGTGAAACAGGAGGCTGCCAACGTAAGAGCACCCTCCTTACTGGCATGCATGCATTTATTTATCTATTTATCTATCTATTTATTTATTTATTTATTTATTGACAGAGTCTCGCTCTGTTGCCCAGGCTAGAGTGAGTGCCGTGGCGTCAGCCTAGCTCACAGCAACCTCACACTCCTGGGCTTAAGCGATCCTACTGCCTCAGCCTCCC
>CM052436.1:123686555-123706532 GCA_028533085.1 Varecia variegata
ACCCACCTCGGCCTCCCAGAGTGCTAGGATTACAGGCGTGAGCCACCGTGCCCAGCCTGGCTTTTCAAATCACTGCAGGTAATCTGTGGATTTGGGAGATTCTACCCCAGATACCACTGAAAACCTATTGCCTGGATGTATGTAAAAAAAATGCAGAAGGCTCTATCTCTGGATCATCAGTAAGCAGGAGAAACAGGGCCTTGGTGAGACTTCTTGCCCTTACAGATGGGGAATGTCGACTTGAGGAGAAAAGGCGGACTTTAATGGTAATCAATTACTGGGGCAGTCTAGATGTTGTTTGTCAGCCTCGTTGTGAACACCCAGAGAAAACTTAGGGGTATTTTGAGGAGTTCAAATTTCTCTCTTCACAGGTTGGAGACTTGAAGTCATTCTGGGAGCATAAATATAAATGTTACCTAATTTCTATAGTCACAGGCTGGTGAGTCCATAGTCAAAATGATGTTCCACCTACAATTCACTCATATCTACTGCTTACTCTTCTGCTTCTCTGGCTTTGCTTCCTTACTCGGGAGTAAAGGATTTTTATCATGTAGCTTTCTGATGCTGCTCTGCTAATTCCTGGCTCTTGCCATCCCATATGGTTTGGATGTTTGCCCTCCCTAAATCTCATGTTGAAATGTGATCCTCAGTGTTGGAGGTGGGGCCTGGCGGGAGGTGTCTGGGTCATGGGGGTGGATCCCTCACGCCTGGCTAGGTGCCCTCCGTGATAATGAGTGGGTTCTCACTTTATTAATTCACACAAGAGTCTGGCACCACCTCCTCCCCCTCTTGCTCCTTCTCTCATCATGTGACATGTTTGCTCCCCCTTCACCTTCCTCCTTGATCGGAAACTCCCTGAAGCCGTCTCCAGAAGCAGATGCTGGCACCATGCTTGTACCGTCTGCGGAGCTGTGAGCCAAATAAACCTCTTTTCTTTTTAAACTACCTAGTCTCAGGTATTTCCTTTATATTATAGAAATGCAGAATGGACTAACATACCATCACTATCTGAACTTTATGTATGCCAATCTTGCATTCCTTCTAGGTCCTAGGCACTGGCTTCTTCTGGATACTAAAAATTTGGGCTGTCTCCTGCTAGGGTCTTTGCTACTCTAACTAAATTCTAATACCTGAGGGCTTCCATCCTAAGATGCAAGCACACCATACCCCTCATCTCTCTCATCCTGTGGTCAGTCTTTCTCTATTCTCTTATACACCCAAAAGCATTTTGCCTGAATTAATTATCGACTAACATTAGTTTTATACAGAATGTATTCCTTCCTCCCTCCCTCTTTTCCCTCCCTTCCTTCCTTCCTTCCTTCCCTTTCTTTCTTTGACATAGTCTCACTCCGTCACCATCACTTGTGCTAGAGTGCAGTGGCGTAATCATAGCTTGCTGCAACCTCAAACGCCTAGGCTCAAGAGATCCTCCCTTCTCAGCCTCCTGAGTAGCTGGGATTATAGGTACATGCCACAATGCCTGGCTAATTTTTCTATTTTTTATAGGGATGGGGTCTCATTCTTACTCAGGCTGGTCTCAAACTCCTGGCCTCAAGCAGTCCTCTTGCCTCGGTCTCCCAAAGTGCTAGGATTACAGGCATGAGCCACCATATCTAGCCAAGAATGTATTCCATAGTTTCCAGTAAGAGCAGATGAAATTTTGGAGTCAGAAATGCGCCATGCATGGGCATCATATGAGCCCGTAAGACAGTGAAGGTTGTAAAATGACTTCTTAGAATCACAGACTTATAGAACAAGTACAGATACTAGACTTTATATAGTCCAACATGTCTAATTTACAGGTGAAGAAACTGAGTCACTTTCTGAGTCACAGAAAGGGTAAATAACTTGCTCTGAGCCTTACAGAGAAGCAGTGCTGGAAGCTGCACTTCTGGACACAGTGTTCCATTTGTCCCCAGAGGGGACAATCATTAAGAACAATTTAGTAAGTGACATCATTCTAGAGGCTGTGGGGATGGATTTCAGTGGGGAGAGGCTGGCAGGAAAAACATTTAAGAGGCTATCATAAAAGTCCAGGAAAGAGTTGATGAGGGAATGGAGTCTAATTGTCAAAAGAGTAGAACTTTATCTGTTGGACTTACAGTTAATGTCCTCACCTGCAAAAGACCCATCTGCCCCACCCCTCTACTTCCCAGGGACCAAACATTCCAAGCTGAGGCCATTCCGTGTATGGCTATATGGCTGTGCAGGGGAACGAAAGGGGTCTCCAAGCAGTTCCGCATGCATGGAGTGCAGGGTGTGTGTGGGCAAATCGGGAGATAAGGCCACTTCCATGGAGCTGGGCTTTCCTTACAAGGCTGGCATAGGTGCTCAATTTATGGCAAAGCCGTGGTAAGTTTTCAAGAGGAGGGTTCAACACAGAGTGGAATTGTTGAAATCTCAGCACCAAAGAGGGTGCAAGTGTAGCCACCCATGGGGAACCAGGAGTCATAACACAGGGCAATGGCCTGTGACGAAGGCCGTGAGGAGGCACCTGGAGCAGGGAGGAGCAAGGAGTTCCAAACTGTGGCTGAGAGTAGCCCCTCTGGGGACAATGGAATAATGCTGAGGGAATGGGAGACAAGAACTCAGGGAGCAGCCCCTAGGGCATAACGGCCGAGGGAGGCCCAATTGGATGGAGCGTGCCCTAGTTCACAGTCTCCTAAAGGTGCTTTACAACACCAGAACCTACCACCACACACTGGACACTGCTAAGTGTTTAATCACAGCCAACAGTGCTCACAAGTGTGGTTTGGGATAAACCGAATTGTTCCCATGCCCACCCAGCCCAGCCACCTGCCTATCAACACAGATCATGTAAGTACCATTTGTCCCCTTCCACTGACATGTGTTACAGATTGACTTTGCTATGCCCTATTAGGTATTTCATAAAATAATACATTATCTTATTTAGTCATAATGCACAGTATCTTACAGATGAGAAAAAAATAAGGTTTAGAGACCTACCCAAAATTCACACAGCTGATGTTTAGAGGACATGAGATTCTGACATCTATGCAAACTCTACTCCTCAGCCCTTATTTCCTAGTAAATCTCAGTGAATTGAAACTGCCTGATGTTCCTCACAGTACTGGCAGGCCTTGAGGGGCCACCCCTCCTGCTTTTGCTGTCCTCTCCCCAGGTTGATGGCCAGGACGTTCCTCCATGCTGTCTGGCTGGTAGTGGACATTTGGTGAGCTGCCGGGGGTTGTAGGAAAAGTGGCATAACCAAGCTACTCGACATTTGGAACCTGCACATCCAGGTGGGACAAGACCAAAGGTGATCGGCCACAGCTGCAGAGGGGACTCTCTGTATTGAGCAAAGTCCTGGCTCTCACCTCTTTCTGGCTCCTGGTTTGTGCTGGATCCTGACTCCTCCAGCTTTACTCCGTGATCCTTCTCATCCATCTTAATAAAAAATGGCCACCATTTATTGAGTGCTTACTATATGCCATACACTGAACTAAGCCCTTTAGAGGTGTTTGATTTTCACAACAACACTTTGAGATACATAGCTTTATTGTCCAAATTCTATAGAAGAAAAAAGAAATCAGCCCTGAGACATTAATAACTTCTCCCAAAATTCCATAATTAGTAAGAAGGGAGGCAGGGATTTGAATCCGGCAGCCTGAATCACTGGCTTTCTTGACTTCCATGTTGACCTGATGTCCCCTAGGGTCCTGGATTTTGCCATCTTATCTGACTCCAGACATTGACCACAGCTCTTCCTCCTCATTTCAACTCAATGACAAACAGGTAATGTGGGCTCCTCAATTTCCAGCTAGTTTTGTGCTTTTTGAAGTGATGATGTCCTTTCCCTGGACATTTCCTGATCCAGAAATTTCCTGAGGCTCACTGGCCAACACCACCCAAATGTTCTGAGCCTAACCCTTTGGAAAATGAACCAACCCCCTGTTCCAGCTGAGGCCTATTCCAATGTTGAAAACCAGGACTAACTCATTTCTAAAGTCAGGCATGGCCTGAATTGCTATTTGTTGGGTAAATATCTGTCTAGACAATTTCCTACCTGTTAAAAGACCTGCTGAAGTCCAAATATAAAATATGGATTTATTGTTCTTTGTGTCAGTGGCATGTATTATTTTGGCTATGCTAAGCTAAAGTAACACATATACCTAAATTGATTAGTGGCTCAAAGATGATCAAAATTTGTGCCTAGGCAAAGGTAACAGTCCCGGGCAGGTACATAGGTTTGCTGGACACCTCTCCTCCACACAGTCATTTAAGGACCTAGGAGGACAGAGGCTCTGCCATCCCCAGTACAGGGCTTCCAATGTCACCATTGCCATGTCCTCAGTCAAGCAGAAAGAGCAAAGAGTGCGGAAGAATGCACAAGGAAGGTTTTTATGAGCCACAGCCAAAGGTAGCACATACTACTTCTGCCACACGCCATTGGCTGAAATTCAAGCAAATGGCCCTAACTACAGGAGAGGCTGGGGGATGTAACCTAGTTGTGTGCCCAAGTAGAAGGAAAACAAATTTTGGTGAACATCAAACTGTTTCTGCCACCCTCCTCTTTTGATAAGTCATAGTCTGCACGTTCATATTCTACTTTCTTTTCCAGTTTGCTCCTCTGCATTTTCCTAGACTCAACCTGTATATATTTGTAGTTTTCCACTTTATTGAGTGTTTTTATTCTTTAAGTCTTCCATGGAAGGTGGCAGGAAAGAAAGTAAATGAGCAATAATAAAAAGAATGTAATTGAAAGTGACAAAGTGTAAAATGACTTCTGTCTCTTCTATACCTAAGTGGAAGAGAAAATGGGAAGATAGCAGGTTATTTTGGTTTTGAGGAAAGGCCTACATTTGGGTAACATATGCCAACATTTTATATTGTTCCCTTCTATATAGGTATTCCTATGATTGTAACGAGGATGACCTAACGCCCTTCTTGTGATAGGCACATTGTAGATGTAGCTGACTGGGGAATGTAGGCATCAATGCTTACCTGGAATTCTGGTTATGGATTTTTTTCACAAAGACGGAGCAAATAAAAATCACCATATTAATAAACATTTTGTATAATTAGAACATTAAATGCAAGCTCTTTCACATTTATCTTTAAATGTTATTCATCACTAATTAATATATTCCATTCTACATTCAAACTTGAATAAAGATTTCTTGGCTTGCATTTTATTAATAAAACTTGTCAAATTAATTATTGGAAATTCATATAAAGGAATAATATGTAGTATTTGAAAAATGAATGAAAACTCTGCTTGTTGTTACTGAATAATTTCTAAGACATGTAAGTAAAGAAAGCAAGATCCAGGGAAACTGGGAGGTTATGAAAGCCTAGTTTTAAGAGCAAGTCCTGGTTTATATTCAGAACAAAGCCTGCTCATTTTCAAGTGAAGGGAAATGGTGAGATGTGTATCATTTTTGCTCCCTTCCCAAAGACAAAACCAACTCTTTGATGAGAGCCATATAATTGGGTTTCCACTCAAGGACTTCTGGGAGAGAAATACACCTGGAATTCCAATATGAACATGTTTGTGTGAGATCGTAATCTTTTCCTTCTGCTTCTGTATGTCATAAGAGGCAAGAAATGACAGGGAAATCTATTAAACACCCTTGTCGCAAAACTAGAGACAGATAAGATCTAAGATGCAAAGATGTGGAAACAACCCAAGTGCCCATCAATACATGAGTGGATTAATAAAATGTGGTATATGTATACCATGGAGTACTATTCAGCTACAAGAAACAATGGTGATCTAGCACCTCTTGTATTTTCCTGGATAGAGCTGGAACCCCTTTTACCAAGTGAAATATCCCAAGAATGGAAAAATAAGCACCACATGTACTCACCATCAAATTGGTTTCACTGATCAACACCTAAGTGCACATATAGGAATAACATTCATTGAGGGTTGGGCGGATGGGAGGGCGGAGGAGGGGATGGGTATATACATACATAATGAGTGCAATGCACATAGTCCAGGGGATGGACATGCTTGAAGCTCTGACTTGGGGGTGGGGCAAGGACAATATACGTAACCTAAACATTTGTACCCCCATAATATGCTGAAATTAAAAACTACGCATGTATACCTATAAAAAAAAAAAAGATCTAAGATTGAAAAAGTTAGGGCTGCCAAAAGCAATTAAAATAAGCTCAGGAGCTGCTTGAGGGAAGTGAGTAGAAAGGGGGCCCCATGGCAGTGAATTTCAAAAGTATGCTTTCTGTAGATAAAGGCACACTCTGCAGTGATATCAAGAGCAGAAGGATCTGGGAAGGCAGGGTGCAGATTGAGTAGAAACCATGTGGGAGTGGGAAAAGGAAGGCAATGAAAATGCATGTTGAATAGCAAGCAATGACAAATCTCAGAAAATACCAAAACAAACAAACATAAAAAACCCAAAACAACAAAAATATCCACCTTCTACAAACAAAGTTAGGAAAATCCAGCTAATGCAATGTTGAGAAAAATGATGAGTAGCTGACCCAGCATCAGTGGAAAGATACAATTTTAAAAGGCAGCAAAACTTACCAGGTAAAGAATACCACAAAAACTTGCAATGCATCAAACAGATGCTTTTCTATATTGTATTTTATTTTTTTTCCTGGGTGCTCTACTCAGGAGCCCTGTGCTACCATTAGCTAGTCCATTGTGCCCTGAAATGAAATTCTAATGCAATGAAATAAAATTTTACCTGTTGAAAGGTAAAATGTCTACAACTAAAGTACTTTAAATAAACTTGCAGAAACTGAGCCTGGGCTTCAGGATTTAAAAGACAAATTTATTGAGGTTTCTTTGTTTCACAAATCAATATTTTATTTTAACTAATGTAAATAATAGTATTTACCATTTTTATTGACATTTATTACACTGCAGGCAGTGTTCCAAGATCTTTACAATTTTTTTTTAAATCCCTCAATTTTCCTTCAGATCTTTACATTTTTATATACATAATCTCTTTCAATCCTCTCGTCAATACCATGGTAGGTCAGCTATTCTTATTTTACAAATGAAGTTACTGAGACACAGAGAAGTCACACAGCTAATGGGAGGGAAAACAGATATCCTAAACTGAGTTTTCTCTCAACCGCTAAGCCAAACTACCTCACATGCAAACTACTTTTACAAGGAACTGTCTGTTGTGTGATTTGCAATTAATGCTCCCAATGATGGAGTGAACTTCCCAAGATGTATCCATATGCTGTAATATAAAATCAACTCTTCTTTTTTTAGATGAATGATTTTTTTATTCCAGCATATTATGGGGGTACAAATGTTTAGGTTACACATATCGCCCTTGTCCTCCCTCCCCGAGTCAGAGCTTCAAGCGTGTCCATCCCCCAGACGGTGTGCATTGCACTCATTATGTATGTATACACCCATCCCCTCCTCCCCCCTCCTATCCACCCGACACCCGCTGAATGTTATTCCTATATGTGCACTTAGGTGTTTAAAATCAACTCTTGAATCAGGAGAAAGGAAAAGAGTTTTGGCAGTTGCAGTCCTCAGGCCCTTGGCATGTATTGTCCACATTGACTGAAAGCTCCTTTATGAACACTCAGCATGCAGGCCTCTAATGGGGAGCTGTTGGTCACGTTTTCCTGGAATTCATTCATCAAAGACAGGCAGTTCCAGGAAGAAGTGCCCTGCACATTGATTTCCTGATGGATGGTCCTGGTTCACAGGTTCCCTGTGTTTCCATAACAAAGTACTGTGAGAGAATTCTTAAGCTTTTCTTGTGGCATAGGAGCAGGAAAAAAAAAAAAAAAACCCAAAACACAACAAAACTTGCAATGCAATAGATAAACATTGTAATCCAGTATTTTGCCATAAGTTAAAAAAAAAAAACTTAAGAAATCGATTGCCAGTATGAAGGAAGATTACCAAGTAGAAACGCAAGGATCCAAGGGAGGAGATAAAATGTGAGCTGTCAGAAAGAAAGAGAAGAAAATGAAAAGCAGTAACTCAGTACAAACCAATCCTGCAACACTTTCATTTAATTTTAAGTTAGTAAATTCCATCAGTCAATATTTGTAAGAGTTCTGGCCAGGGTTAAAACTACCCCAGGGATCCCCAAGGAGGGAGGGACAAGTTATAGACCTGCTATGACCGTATCCTTCCCACAAACCTTCTCAAGAAGAAATACATACAAAAAGTAAACAGACCACAAACTGCAAAACTTAAGTAGAGAGTACCTACAGTTAATAATAACAGGACATTGGCCAATTGTATTTATTATATTACTAAGTGTAAATGGGCTCAATTAACCTATTTAAAAAATATTTTCAAAATGGATCACAAAGCAAACTGTACATAAGAGAAACATCTGGAACAAAGTGATTCAGAAAGATTGAAAATAAAAGGACGAGCAAAGGTATATCTGAAAAATATCCCCCTTCACCAAAGGATGGCAAGGAAGGTCACAATCTTAATATCAAGTGAGAATATTGCCAAAAAGTATGAAATGAGACAAGTGTTCTTTATATAATGCATATGCAATTGATTCAAAAGTAATGAATATCTGTGCAAAAAATAGCATGCTAACATTTATTAAACAGAAATTACAGGATTTGAAAGAAAATAAAGATCAAAATATAACAGTAGATGGCTTTAATTTGCTTCTTTTAGTCTATGATAGAGCAAGTAGACAAAAAATAAGCAATGATATAGAGGTCTTAAAAACAAAAGTAGTAAGAAACGTGATTGGCATGTATGGATCTATTTATTATTCATGTGAATATAAGTGACTGTGGAAGATTCAAGAAAATTGACCATATTTTAGCCCTCAAATAAAACCTCAATAAATTCCATAATGCAAAAAAAAGAAAGAAAAAGAAATGAATAATAACAAAACTCAGAAGGACCTTTTTTTCTAAATATTAAAAACACCATCACATCTCTCTCCAGCAATTTTGTAGTGCAAGAAGAAATACAAGCCAAAATTACAATATTTCAAGAAAGCATAGAAAATAAAAACACTACAAATCATAAGGAATACAGCCAAAACTGTGCTGAGATGAACATTAATAGGCTTAAGTTCTATTAATTAAAGAAGAGCGAAAGTACATGAAATAAGCACCCTACTCAAAATGTTAAAAAAATAAATAGCAAAATACTCCAAAGAAATGTAGAAAAAAGGAATAGTGAGTGTAAAGGCAGAAATTAATGAAGTAGAAAAGAGAAAACCTAATAAATTTGGAAGTTTTATTTTTTCAAACCAAGTTCTTTGACTTCATCTCCCAAGGTACCATGCTATACTCTGGAGCAGCCTCTGAGAAAGGCTGTCCCTGTTGAGGAAAGAGAAAATTTGCCACAACCCTGAGTAGGGAGCACATGCCGGCTCCCTTAGGGAAGAGCCACTGTCTCAGCTTCCAAACTGCCACTCAGAAAAGTGGGTTTAGTGGTTAGGACCACCCAACAGCCCCTCCCTCCCTCCCTCCTTCTCTCTCTCTCTCCCTTCCTTTCTTCCTTCCTTTTTTATAAGAACTTATGCAAAAGAAACTACTAGTTGACATAATTAAGAAAAAAGAGAAGAAACACAGATTCATAAAATAAAACCTGATATGAGGGTAATAATGACAAAAACAAAAGAAATTAAAACAATCATAATAGATCACTTTCCTCAACTCTGAAAAAAATCTTTGAAAATCTGAGTAAAACAAAAATATTTTTAGAAAAATATGATTTACCAAAACTGACCCCGAGGAATTAGAAACATAAACACATTTTTCCAATTGAATAAATAAAGAGCTATTAAGTAGTCAGTCAGGCATGACACTTTGACCATGTAATTCTACCACACCTTTAAGGCAGGTAATCTCAATGCTCTGTAAACGATTCTAGGGTTTGAAAGAAAAGAAAACCTTCCAAATATTATTTCTAGAGATTATAAGATTGATACTAAATCCTGACAAATATCACACAAAATAAAAAGTACAGACCAGTATCGCTTAGGAATAATCATGCAAAAGTAATACATATTTACAAGCAGAATCCAGCTTCCACGTTTGCATCTCCTGCTCAGATCCACTTCCTGGGCTTCAGAGAACAGTCCAACCACCTTGCAGTCACACCCAAACAGAAGTCATCCTTTTTTCTCCAATTTCATTTCTCTTGCATTAGCAAGCCAGAAATCTGCAACCCCGTCTCGGGTCACCCAGCTAACCAATTGTTAAAGCTTCTGAGTTCCACCTCCTCTTTGGTTTCAGCTTCTTCTTCACCTGCCTCTGTTCACAGCCTCATAATTTCACCCTGGATTTTTGCAGTAGACTCCTAACTAGTATTGCGGGTTGCTGTGCTCCCCCTCCAATCCTAGCTGTAATATAAAATGTTATCTTAGCGCTCTTTCCAGATTGCAAATCTATCACACCTCTCCTCAGATTGAAATCCTTCATTGAGTCCCCAACCCATTCAGGTAAGGTCCAAATTTCTTAGGTGTAGCACACAAGGTCCGTCATGGTGTACATCATCTGTCTCCAAACTCTTCTCTCAGCTCTACCCAGCATCCCAGTGACACTAAAACTATCTGTGATTCCCCAACACGTCATGCCTCTTGGTCACCTCTGCAACCAGTTCATGCCATTCCCTTTTCCATGGAGCATACTTTTCAGTCTTTTTGCTCACAAACCTAGAATAATTTTTTAAGTATATAACCCCCCCATTTTAAATAAGTTTAAATAGTTGCAAAGATTATGATGGAGCAAATTTTAAATGTTGACATTTTAAGGTAAAACTTTTATGTCACTCTTCTATGTGTGTTAAATGGAATCTAAATATCATAACAATTTGATAATTCATTAAAAATACATGGATAATGGAAGGGGGCTTGAAAGGAACATGAGTCTTTGAAGATGCTGTGGAACTTGCTAACCAACCCAACTCCTTGGTAATAAAAAGTATATATAAAAAAATACATGAATAAGCTACTCTTTAAGAGTTAGAAATTTTATATCACTTCCTTTTTCCTTTGGCCTACTGTTTCCATTTCACTCCTTTTGTATATTTTTTTAATGCAATATATTCAATGTTTTACTGTCTTTTTTTCAACATTCTACTACACTTCTGTGCAAAACACATATTACACAAAATGAAATTTAAAAAGTTCTAAAAATGTAAAAATTTCTTATGATTGAGTCATTGTTGTAGTTATTAGTACTTTCACTTGATAAAACAGTATAGATATACTATAATTTAAAACATAGTTATTAAACACAAGATCTAAACTTTTAAAAATCAGGACTATATATCTATATATAACAATAAATATAGTTTTTTTCAAGTAGTACATATATCTGTAGATAAATATTATAGTCAGAATAAGGCAGGATTAAGCATCAGTTTGATTTCCATCTTTTGCTTTTATAGAGAAAAAAACAGTGATAAACCTCATTTATATAAGTAGATAGAAAAAAGGAATTTTTAAAATATTGACACTCAATTTTTTATATTTTTTTTTTTATATTTTTTTTTTTTTTTTTTTTTAGAGACGGGGTCTCGCTCTTGCTCAGGCTGGTCTCGAACTCCTGAGCTCAAACGATCCACCCGCCTCGGCCTCCAAGTGCTAGGATTACAGGCGTGAGCCACCGCGCCCGGCCGACACTCAATTTTTTAAAAACTTAAATTACAAATTAAAAATTACATTATGATCTATCAACCAAAGTATTTTTAAGGATCTATCAGTAGTCAATTCCATGAAATTCTCCTTCAATTTTTTTAAAAGTAAAGAATAGGAAACTATCTGAATTGCAAAAAGTTTTTGGATTAGTAAACGTTTGCTTCCTCAATGAAACACTGATACTTTACATCATCTCTTGTTTGCACTATAGTTAATTGGTGTGGCAGGCAGACTCTAAGAGGATCCCTATCAATCCCCTCCTCCTAGTACCCATGCCTTGTGCAATCTCCTCCCCTTGGGTGTGGCCTGGCTTACAAACTTGATTCTAACCAAGACAGTATGGCAGAAGTGAGGGGATGGACCATGATAGGCCATGTAAGACTATAACTTCTCTCTCTGTCTGTCTCCTTGTGTTTGATAAAGTATGCTGCCATATAGGGGAGGTCCATGTGGCAAGGAACTGAAGGTAGCCTCCAACCAACAGCCGCCAAGGTACTGAGGCCTTTAGTTCAACAGCCCTTGAGTAGCAGCATCTTGCCAACAATCATGAAAGTGAACTTGGAAGTGGACCCTTTTCCAGACAATCCATTATCATATGAGACCCTAGTTCCCCCTGAATGATATGGTGATTGCAGCCACAGGAGAAACTGTGCAGCAGGGAGCCCAGCTAAGAACTCAGTGAAACCATGCCTGATTCCTGACCCATAGGAACTGTAAAATAATAAATTTTAGAGTTTTTGATAAAGCTTTTAATAAAATAAAATTTTAGAGTTTTAAGTTGCTAAATATCCAGTAATTTGTTTCACAGCAAAAATAGACAACTGTTACAGTAGGGAATGCAAATAAACAAGAGGAAATTAGTTAAAATTGGAAATGAAGATAGAAAACTATCATTATTTCTAGATGATACCAAGAAAATCAATACTCTTAATATCAAGTGAAAACTATGTACTACCAACAATAGTTCAGACAAGATAGTTGGATACAAAATCAATATATAGAAATCAACAGCTTTCGAGTTGACAAATAATTTGATATAAAATAAAATAATAATTTACATAATAATACCACTTACCATAGCAACAAAATAATAAAATACCTACAAATAAATTTAACAAAAATTGTGTGAGAGGTATATGAAGAACACTTAAAAATACTCCTGTTGGAAACAAAAGAAGACCTGAATAAATGAAAAGATATATTTGTTGATAGAAATATTGAGCATAATACAGATGTAAATACTATACTTGTTAAAGTATTCTTTCTCTATGGTTTCAATAATAAAGAGAAGCATGCTCTAGCAAATTAAAATTGCTACATTTTATTTATGGTGGCCGTGTAAATCGATACAGTCATACTGAGAACTTTTTGGCCATAGCAATCAAAATTACAAATACATATAGATTCATCAATTGCACTTTTGGGAATCCTACATGTACAAGATATTCACAGCAGAATGTTGAAATAACAAGATTAGAAACAATTCAAATGTTCATCAATAGAAATCTGGTTAAATAAATTATGGTAAATCCATGCAAGTGGAATATTATGAAACTGTAAAAAATGAGGATTCTAACTATCATCATGGAAATATCTCCAGGATATACTGATAGTGGGAAAAAAAGCAAGCTGTAGAACAATGTGTATAATATGCTACCTTTTGTGTAAAGAGGTATTAAGAATTTATATTGTCCATTTTTTGTATTGAATAAAAAACTCTGAAGGGACATGCTAATAAGAAAGGATACCTATTTCAGGGTGGGGTGTTAGAAGGAACTAGGTGAAGAGTGGGTAAGGTTGGAAAAACATTTCGTTGTATGTATTTTTATACTTTTT
The DNA here is from genome assembly GCA_028533085.1 of Varecia variegata. Classification (NCBI taxonomy): domain Eukaryota; kingdom Metazoa; phylum Chordata; class Mammalia; order Primates; family Lemuridae; genus Varecia; species Varecia variegata. Next base: position 123,699,989 of record CM052436.1, read on the forward strand.
ATTTTTGAACTTTTAAAAGAAAACAAGAAGGATTCTGTGAGTTAATAAAAAGTGAAGGAAAACTCCCATGTCCTAGTGATTCATTCAGGTACCAGTACAATGATTTGGATTATTCTTTTTTATTTAATGATGTTTAATACCAAGCTAATTCACATTAATACATACATTATCAGTTTAATAGACTGCACTTCTTAATGATTCCCTAAATGGGATAATTTAATGTAATTTATACTCTGACCTGAAATTATAACATTATATGCTCTTAGCTTTAATTAATTCATTCCTTAATTTAAAATGTGGATATATATGTACTTATATATAAATTATATATATAAATATATCATACATAAATATATCCACATAAACACACTGATTTTTATGAAGGAAAATGTACAGGATTAACTATGGTGACTTGGATTGGTTGAATGATCCAAAGACTAATTGAATGACAAGGGCACACATTTGTAGGGGAGTGGTAGCCCTGCAAAGACTAGTCCTAAGGCTTAGGGACTGGTTTACCCACATTTAAAAATGGCTGCTTTTAAAAGAGCCCTATGCTTGGCCTAGTTATTTTGCTTCAGGAAATCAATTCTAAGATTATTCGGAAAGCTTTTTCTGAGGGAAAATCTTTTGTGTACAAAAGGAAAGAATACAAATTATCTAAATGAATGAAAATAGTGGTAAACTCACCTCTACTTAGTGGAATATAATGACATTGTTCACAGTAGAAGAAGCTTGTGATATAGTGTTAAATGAAAAATAGAATACAAAATCACACACACACATACACACACACACACACACATTTCTTATTCATAGGAAAAAAAACACTGAAAGATACCACCAAAATGCTAACAGTGATTATGTTAGAGTAGCAGAATGGTGTTTTTTTTCTTTTCTGCATTTTTCCAAATTTCTTTCATTGTGCATATCACTTCAATAAACATTTTTTTTTTGCTTTAAATAAAAGTGATCTGGCTAAGGAGACCATAGGTTGAAGACTAAAGGTGATTGCCTAAGTGATTTCCCACAGAATGCTTAAATAATGAGTGGGCCCCAGGCCAAAGTGTGCTGCAAGCTTATAACAAACGTAAGAAAAATACCAAGATAATTCACTTTGCCGCTTGCCAGCTGAAACTCATTGTCAGTTGGCAACTTGCTTGATTATGAAGAGAATGTACTAGGTCAGCAACACTTATCAATTTTGTCCTGGTGCTTTACCACAGCACCAATAGAACAAGGATGCTGTGGGCTGAGGAAAAGGAGTTTCATTAAAAATCAAGAAACCAATTGGATATCGGACAGAGGTAGGGAGTCGGGGGAGGGGATGGGAGTATCCCTACATGATGAGTGCAATGCGCACTGTCTGGGGAATGGACACGCTTGAAACTCAGACTCGGGGGGAACTTCAAAACCAGAACTTTTGTACCCCCATAATAAGCTGAAATAAAACACACACACACACACACACACACACACACACAAATCAAGAAACCTAAAAGCACCTTTTGTAAGGGTATTTTATAAAGTCTGGCCCTTCCTCCCACTCAATTATAAACAAATTTGTTTTGAGATTGAACAATTTTGGGCAAAGCTATGTATTGTATTCCATTTCTATAGAGTAATGGTGCTCATTAGCATGTTAGAAACTCTAAGGATTCTACCTTTCTAAGCAACTAGGGTTTTACAGTATTTCCCAAACTGATTTGACCACAGAATCCTTTTTACACGTAACACCTCTTAATACTCCATGGAGCACATGTTAGGATATGCTGTCTGAGAGTTTACTCATTTTATAGTTGATTAGAAGAATATAAATAGTTTTAAAAATGCTGATAAGTATTTGATAAATGACCCACTTTCTATATATTTTAGTTAATGATTTCTCTTAATTGTCAAAAATAACCTTAAAAAGCTATATTGTGAATTCTCTTCTCCAGGAAGGACAGGTCCTCTTTTGGTCAAATTTTGTTCTCAAGGTATTAATATGATTTCAAAGACAGTAAAAATGTGCTGACCCTTGCTGATGGCCATAACCTTGGTAGCTAAATGTGATTAGGAAAGGAAAGGTTAGAAACCAAAAGATTACTTAGTAAATGAACATTGAAGATGTATGTAAGAGTCCCTAAATAAAGCTGGATTTACAGGTTGTAAATAAAATCATAGAAACTGAATATTGTCTTACAAAGACCTTCTCTTTTATATTATAAAGTAGAGGTTCTAAGAGCAACTACCTAACACCACAGGCAGCACCACCAGGAGCATTCAGACCAGGTGAGCCAGTGAAGACCTGGGGCACGCAGCTAGGAAAGGAAACAGACCCTATCCTGTTCCTGGTCCTTGGAACATGTGTGGTGTTTCTATAGCCCAGGGAGGATACTTAACCTTCCCCTTGGTGTTCCAGCTCTGTGCACAGCTCTCACACCATCCTTAGGCAGATGAATCCAAAGGAACAGCTAATCAGGGAACTGAGATCTGATAGGATAGCTCTAGTCCTGACTCATGAGATTATTTGGTTATTTCTACAGATTATATACTGACATGATGCTATTAATCTACTTCCTACAGGCTGTGAACTTTACATTGTTTCTCATCATTAGTGGGCAATTTTCAGGGTGGTGCTGAAACTATGTGGGCTTTAGAACCAAACAGGTGAGGGATTGGTCTTGGCACCGTCACTTTCAGCTGTGAGATGTTGAACACATCCCCTAACTTCTCTGAGCCTCACTTTCTTCATCTGTATAATGAAAAATATTACCTGCTCAAGAGGATGGTTTAAAGAGTTAGAAGTAATGAATGTAAGGTGCTTAGCACAGGTCCTGACATCTAGTAGGTACACAACAAATGATAACCAGATAATAGCTATTTATGCATTCATTTATTTATATAACAGTGTTTACAGAGCACTCGCTCTGTGCAAGGGCTTTGGAGAGCGAAGACCACTAAGACAGGCCTCGACTTCTAGGAAGTTTCATTTTAGTTGGGGAAATATAATTTAACTGTTTTACCCAGACTGTTGTGATCCAAATCACCTATTTGTACAGTGATGGGGTATATTCAATGTCTATACAATGAGGAAAGTAATTTTTTCTAAACAGAAATTCCAGCTCTAAGCCTGAGATAGTTATATCGTGCTCTAGTCTATTGAGCCAACTGAGTCAGAAAATAGCCATCAGTTTGCACCGTTTAGACTGAAAATCACCAATAGCCTAAGTGGTTAGAGAACAACTAGAGATGCTGTCTTGCTGGATTGCAGCAGGGAGTGACTCAGTGATGTTGCCGTTGTAAGGGAAAAGGCACAATGTTAGAAGCCAGTTACTATCTGTGGGATCAGGTTATGAATCTGTATATTGAGCTTAGGGTATTTGCTCTATCTTTCAGAATTTCTGTGAGGATCAAATAAAATATGACAGTAAATGTGAGATGTAAAATGCAATCTCAGTAGAGTCAATGTGACTTTTATTGAATATACTTTTATGTTTTATGTCCTTTTTATATAATACTTCTTAAAATCAGTGATCACAGATCTCAGTTTTCTTGTGTTCTTCACTGTCAGCAAGACTTGACGACTAATCAGTCAAAACCTTCCATGATGGTAGGTAGCCTGCTGCTGCAAGGACAACTGCCATGCAGTTACTGTGCAACAGCAGGACCAAAACATTAAAAATTTTCATGTTTTCTTTAAGTTCCTTGAAATCAAACATATTAGTTAGGGTTCTCCAAAGAAACAGAACCAACAAGATGTGTGTGTATGTGTATGTGTGTGTGTGTGTGTGTGTGTAGAGAGACAGATTTATTATAAGGAATTGGCTCATATTATCAATCCCGAGATCTGTAGCTGGCAAACTGGGACCCAGGAGAGTCAATGATGTAGTTCCTGTCCAAATCTGAAGGCCCAAGAGCTAGGACAGCTGCTGTTGTAAATTCCAGTCCAAAAGCTGGTAGTCTTGAGACCCTAAAAGAAATGATGTTCCAGTTCAAAGGCCATTGATGTCGCAGTTCAATGTAGTCAAGCAGATGGAGTTCCCTCTTATTTTCAGGACAGTCAGCCTTTTGTTCTATTCAGGCCTTCAATTTATTGGACAGGGCCCGCCCACATTAGAGAGGGCAATCTCCTTTACCCGGTCCACAGACTTAAATGTTAATCTCATCCAGAAACTCCCTCATTGCATAATGTTTGACCAAATATCTGGGCACTGCATGACCCAGTCAAGTTGACACATAAAATTATAATAGACATCACATCAAGTAAGTTTTGTTTTCACTTACACTGATGTGATTTTTTTCAGAGGTGAAAATATCATGGTTTTCTAGAAACTATAGAGTGGGATACAAATGGTTTAGTTGTAAAGACAAATAATGACTCATTAAACAGCAATGATAATAATAAAATAGCCCTTCTCAGTTTCAAATGAACAAGGGTATTTCATTTTCCAAAGAATTTGATGTCCAAATAAACAGCCATTAGAGGGAGCTCTGGTAATAAAACAAAAACAAAACAAAATCATCCTCTGTGAATTGATAATGTTTACTTGCTTCATGGAATACAAGAGCCAGATGACACAGAGACACAGCTGGGTAGAAAGGGAAAGGCATGTGGTCTGAGCCTTAGCCACACCACGAATAGCTGTGAGCCCTTGAGTTAGTCGCCTCCCCTCTCTCCTGGTCTATTTCCTCTCCTGAATAATGACAGTAACAGAGATTAGTGTTTATCACGTTGAGGTCTGTAGACATTTCGTAGGGGATTGGAGAATTCTAGGAGAATTTAAAATGTTTTTCAGAGACAATAATCTTGAAAACGTTAATTCTCAAAAGCTGAGGGTCCTGAAAGGATTATTTTAACCATATTCTCAGTCATGTGGATGATATACTCAAAACCAGTTCTGCCACGAGCTTTCAGGGCTGTGTTGGCATTTGTGTTGACAATTACGTTGGTAGCAAGTGATCCCTGTCTTGAAGTGACAGCCGTGAACTTTCAAAGTGTTGCTAAGTCTTTCTTGCTGACATCAGGTTGGTGTTGTCAAAATGACAATGGTTGACTTATCATTACCATTGTACTCATGTTATAAAGACAAATTTTCTCTGCAGCAGGAATAATACGCAAGTGAAAGCATTATCACAAAATAAGGTTTTAGAGTCATAAGTCATTTTGAAAACTGACATAATGAAAACTACTGCAAAAGAGGAATGTATTTGGTGCTTTCATTTCTTGGGTTCTAGAAGAGACCACAACAATAATGCTCAATTAATGCATCCATGCAAATGAAAAGTGCATGACAATATAGTGTGCTCAATAAGCCACATACAATGAAGAGTTCTGCGTGGTTTAGAAAGGAAAAAGAGGGAGAAGATTGAGTCCTTACCTAGAAGGCAGACAAGCTGAACTCAAAAGGCCTGGTCACAGCAGGCAGAAATCTACCCATGGAAAGCAAAAGGCTTGTGCAGATCCTGTTTTTACGCTATCAACTCCAAACAGTGTAGTAGCAGTAGCTGTTAAGATTTTCAGTACCATCTCATTATTTTGGACTGTATAATTTCATTGATTGGTTCATTACAATAATGGATCATTGTTAAATGAAAAAAACAGCAATGACTCATGCTCAATAATAGAAGGACGAATAAAAAAACCCCTAAATTCCAGAGAGCATATCTGTTTATTCTTAAATCAACATCCATATTTTGGCCTTAGCAAAACAGCGTCATCTATTACATTAAACTTGTTAATTTGAATTAAAGTAATTTTGTGGTTTTGCCTGTGGACGAGTGTCCTGAAAACACATCCTGTCCAGGGGATGGGGTTAGTCAGGGGTTTCACTTCAAGGCTCTTTGTAGCCCATTGAGAGTACACTTGGTGTGGCCCCAGGGAGTCCCTGTTCCCTGGTGTCAGCACTCTTCCTACTCCGGCACAGTCCTAGAACCTGCTAGATGGAAGGGAAAGAGGAAATACTGGGATCAGCAGGAAAGTTCTGCAAAGTGGTTAATTCATTTGCAGATCACTGGGAATGAATTGTGTTGTGCTAACTCGGCACTCTGGTATTTTTTGCCAAAGCACATGATTCTGTAGATGACAGTTGAAGGTGTTTTGCTGGCAAATATAGCTTTGAACTCCTTTTGCTAACTTGGTCCTAACTCAACAAAGTCTGGATACACACAGAAATGTTAAGAAGAGGCTACTCAGGAAGGTGTTAAGCAAACCTTGGAATTAGAGAAACAGCTTTGCACCTTCCTTTCCCCTTCTAAGTGTTAGTAAGGGTTTAAGACTGAGAGGGAGAGGACAAGTGTAGGGGGCCACAGTTTACTGGGACTTCCTAAGTGCAGTGACATTTACATTTTAGGACAAAAGGGGTTTTCTCTCCCTTTTGCTGCCTTTACTCTTCCCCATTCTTTTTCTTTTTTTTGTTTTTTTGAGACAGAGTCTCGCTTTGCCCGGGCTAGAGTGAGTGCCGTGGCATCAGCCTAGCTCACAGCAACCTCAAACTCCTAGCCTCAAGCGATCCTACTGCCTCAGCCTCCCAGGTAGCTGGGACTACAGGCATGTGCCACC
>CM052436.1:123707032-123764853 GCA_028533085.1 Varecia variegata
TGGTGTCCACATGGGCCAATGTGGGCTCTTATTTCTCTTTATATATTCAGTGATAAAAACCCACCTTTCTGCGGGTCAATTCAGACTCAATGTCTCTGGATCACCACAGCACCACCTATACCCTAAAATTTCCCCTGTGTGGCACCTTTATAGTCAACCCTTCTCCCCCAAAATGTCAACTTAAATCTTTTTTTTATCAAAGCAACAAATTATTTTTTTTTTTTTTTTTTTTTTTTTTGAGACAGAGTCTCACTCTGTTGCCCGGGCTAGAGTGAGTGCCGTGGCGTCAGCCTAGCTCACAGCAACCTCAAACTCCTGGGCTTAAGCGATCCTACTGCCTCAGCCTCCCAAGTAGCTGGGACTACAGGCATGCGCCACCTAGCCCGGCTAATTTTTTCTATATATATTTTAGTTGGCCAGCTAATTTCTTTCTATCTTTTAGTAGAGACGGGGTCTCGCTCATTGCTCAGGCTGGTCTCGAACTCCTGACCTTGAGCGATCCACCCGCCTCGGCCTCCCAGAGTGCTAGGATTACAGGCGTGAGCCACCGCGCCCGGCCTCAAAGCAACAAATTATTAAATCAACAAATCATTATAGACTTTTTAGAGGTCAAAGACAACCTTCATAGACTATAGTGACAATTATGGAAGTTCCAATTTCTTGCATAACTTTTTAAGTTAAAAATAACATCTGCAAGAACAATTTTATGAAGCAAGATAGTATCGCTTTTCAGCAGCTTTTGGATAAAATGAACATTTTCTCCTTGTTGAGATTTTTCTCACCACTTATTAGAAAAACCTGTGAATACCAAGACCAAATGCTAGAATTCCATTAATTTGCACCAAGCAGAAGAAGTTTTAGAAGAAAAAAATAACATATCTGAGAAGCTCAAAATTTACAGTATAGAAAGGAAAAGGATACAGACTAGAATTATTAAAAATTGAATATGAGTTATGAAATGCTTTCCATCTGTGATGCCAAGATGATGCCCCTAGGCTAGATCTTATTTTATTTTATCTTTATTATTTCTGGTGATTCTGTTAACTGTCTCAAGAGTATTTTTCTGTTTCTTTCCAGAATCGTCAACTGCTGGTGTTTGCTGATTTGGTTCAGTCACTTTCTTGCTATGTTCTGCTCTGCGGAAAGGTGAACAGTACTAGGGAATCTAATTGAAAAATGGTTTTAGAATGAGCTGGACCTGAGTGTAAATCTTGACTTGGTCACTGGCAAGTTATGTAACGTCCTTTGTGAAATTGCCATAGTAATACTTTGTCCATGCTTCAGGGTTCGTAAGAACATTGATGTTTTCACGGACAAGGCATCTTATTTTACAGCTGGCAGAATGCTCGCGCACACGCACAGAGTGCCTGGTACAGCGTGAGCCAGTTTGCCACACCACAGGGCAGTTCTGAAGCAGCAGTTCTACCACGGCCAGAGCAAAGTGGCTGTGGCACACCACCTCCTACAGACCTAGCCTGATCCCAGGCCCAGGTCAGGGCAGAGGCCCCTCATCAGTGCCCCCAAACCATATTTGGCCTACAGATTCATTTTTTTTTAACCTGCATAGCATTATTTTAAAAGTGAATTCACACCAGTTTGTAAAAATTAAATGCTTTCTTCTAAAAGATGGAATTTCCCACTTCTCTTGAATAGTTAGAAGAAAGTGATAACGTGGGTGCACAAGCTGCCGTGGGGACAATCACTGGCACTGAGGAGTGGCAGCTTCTGTGCATGGCACATGCCCAGTTCATCACAGCCCACCCAGCCTGCAACTCTTATTTATTTTATCTGGAAGGAACTTGACTTGCTAACCTGAGTTGGATAAATATTAAATAGATAAGCTACACAGTCTCCAGGTAAACTGTCATTCAAAATAAGTTACTTTCACACCCAGACCTGAGAATTTTGAATAGTGATGAGTCCTTGGTTCTGTGTCCTGGGAGGTGGTGAGGGCAGCTCTACTCTACTGTGGGCCAGCCAAGGTGGGTGCACTGCTAGCCAGGCTGGGCTGGAGATGACATTCTGGGCATCATTTGGCCGTGGTGAAGGAGGGAAGGCAGTGTTGGCCCAGCCCTAGGAGGAGATGAGTGAGGTCATTTACTCTCTGTAAGGATGGGCCAAGGCCATGTGCACAGGCAGCTTTTCTCACTTTCCAGTTTATAAAGTGCTGTCAAATACCCTTTCTTCCCCTAACATCCTAGGTGCCAGGCCACTTACCCTTTACTTTCTCTTCTTTCTCCAGGAGACTTCTCCACTCCTGATGCCTACGTCACTACCAAACTGTAGTGGCCAAACCACTGGGTTGAAGGGAGCATGGTCAGTGAGCAAAGGGTCCCTGGATACTGCAGGATTAAAATGGAAATTCACATCTTTTACCCATTCAACTCTATTTGAGCTAAAATAGTCACATCTCCTTCCCCAGAGTGAAGAAACCAGTGGATCTGTAAACAGGTGGAAAATTGGGCAAGATTTTCACCATAGGAACTCAATGGGGAAGGACTACCATGAAATTACGTATTATTTCACACATATTAATCACAAAATTAACCAAGATCTCAAAAACAGTTATTTAATAGCCTCTAATAGTCTAAAAGAGAGAAAAGGTATCAAACTAACTTTTAGTGGATAAATGGCTTTATCTTTCTCCAGTATCACAGTTGGTAAATGTAGGAAGTTGTAGTTAATAAAACAGACTTGAGGTGATTAATTACCCAGAGTTGAGACCTGACCCTTCCTGAAATGGAGACAAATTCATAGGTATTTACTTTCTATTAATGTACGCCCACCCTCCTTAGTTGTCTTCCCAACTGCATTTATGTTCCCTGAAATATACATGGGGTGGCCTCTTTGTGGTGGTAGGTTGAAGGGCAATTTCCACCAAAAGTTTGCATGAGGTGTGTTTTAATTGGGGAATGAGATGTAGCATTTCCTGGTTACATTAATGAAAATTCCCAGAAATGATTATGCTCGGAAGGAAATATGTGTAACCTTCAGTTGTGTCTGCAGTGCCTGGAAGTATGGACCAGTCCATTATCAAAAGCAGAGTTAACTGATCACAAGATGATTAAGACCACACAGAGGCTAGAGCTGCACGTCCAACACAGTAACCATGAGCCCTGTATGACTACTGAGCATTTGAAATGTGCCTAGTCCAAATTGAGATGTGCTCAGTGCAAAACACACACTGGATTTCAAAGACTTAGTATGAAAAAAATTGTAAAATATTTCATGAACAATTTTAAAATATGGATTACATGTCAAGATAATATGTTTTGGATTTTTGGCTATATTAAATAAAATCTATTATTAACATTAATTTTCATCTTTTTTTACTTTTAAAAATGTAACTGTTAGAAAGTTTTAAAATACTTATATGGCTTGCATTATATTTCTGTTGGACAGCAGTACTCTAGAAGATGGGAGAAAAAACTACTCTTCTCATTGAGTCACCTTTCAGCCCCCCTGAAGTCTACCTAGGATGGGCACTCAGGAATCCACCACTCTCCCTTCTGCCCTCCTCCATGCCAAGCTCCTTGGGTCTTTTCTAACCTCAGCACCTCCACTACCTTCCTATCCATCATTACAGGTGATGGTCTTCAAGGTGCTAAAGACTGTATTGATCATGGTTTTTTACTCTTTCCTGGAAGGGTCCTGGCAGATCCACAGTCTCTCTTATAGGAGAATTGACTTAGATCTTTCAAAGTCTTCAGGTAGGTACATCTACAATACAAACAAACTGTTCTTTTGCTAATTTTGATGACCTTCCATGGACAAACTTTGAGGAGTTCTTATGCTAATATGGTCTCTGCCTCTTGACTTGATTCTACCAAAGATCCTGTCCTCTATGCATGCAAAATAACTCTCCATAAAGCCCACTGAATGCTTTTCAATGTGTTTCACCCATTTTTCTTATTTCATCCTCATAGAATACATTGAAGAAGGTAGAGCTCTTACAAAGTTCATTTTACAGCTAAATTCCCCAAATGTAAAGTGCTTGCATAAAGACTCAGCAGGCGTTAATGGTAGAATCAGACCATGAGCCCAAGTTCCCTTCCAGCCCTGTTCTCCACAGCAAGTGAAAAAAATCAACAGAAAATATACTCATGCTCTCGCACAGCAGCTCTAATCAGTTTTTCCTTTAATCCAGTTTCCACAACATTGGTACGGTCATCTTTTGAAAATGCAGACTTCATTGTGTTTATTCCCTACAAAACAAACAAAAACAAGCAAACAAAAAAAATCTCCAGTGGCCACAGAGTTACCACCAGTCCCCTTAGTCTGCATAAGCGGACATTGATATGCCTTCCAGCCTCATGTCTCTCCTCCCCACCTGCAATCTCTCCCTCCCCTCTTCCCCACTGCACCCAGCACCTGTACAAATGGCACAGCTCAGCACTTCTTGGGTCTTGTTTTCTCAGTTACTCTCTTCTGGCTCTTTCCATCACCTCTACATTTCTCACCCCCTTCATCTCCTGGCACAGCCTTTGAGCCCAGAGCAAATGTCAACTCTATTGGAAGCTTTCTCAGACCTTCCCAGGCAGAATTAATACCTTCCTTCTCTGGGTTTCCACTATACTTTGTGCCCTCTTTGTGCACTATACAGTACTATTATTACTGTTATCATCCTACAGTCAATGTGTTTGTGTCCATCTCCTCCTCCAGACTGTGAACCTCATGAGGGGAGAGACCATCCATCCCTGTATCTCTATGCATAGTAGATGCTCAGTGGATGGTCCCATTCATTTCCATCTATATGTTGGTGTTTCCCAAGTCTATCTGCCAGACCCAGCTTTCTCCTCCAATTCCAGACCCAATTATCTGACAAATGTCTCTCATTTGATGTCCCACAGGCACTTCAAACTCATTGTTAACCTACTTGAAGTCACCTCATTGCCTCCCCAACCTGCCTCTTCCAGGGTCATACCTCTGTGTTTGGCATCGTTGTCTACCCAGTTGCTCAATCCAGGAAGTGGGAGTTGTCCTTGACTCCATCCCTCTTTCATCAACACCCTCTCCCTCATCTAAACAATATTATCCATACTTCTGCTTCCCAAATATCAATGACGTCTGTGTATGTTTCTTCACTCCTGCTGCCATTATCTTGGGGCATCATCATTTCTTGCCTGGATTATAGAAATCACAGGCTTTGAGTCTCCCTGCCTTCAGACTAGCCTCCAGCTCCTAGAAAAGTATTTGGTTTGCAGCAAGCACTCAATAAATGTATATCGAATGAATGAAGCAATGACTGTACATAGATGAAGTTCATGTCTGGCTCAGCCGTGCTAAAAGGAACCTCAACTGTTAGATTATGCCCATTCCCTTCCTGGTCAAAGGACTCAGGAAATGACTTTAGGGGTAGTTCTCTTTGAACTGCAGACTGGAGTAACTTTCTTAACACGCGCAGCGCCCAGAAGCTTTCAATGCATTTGTATATCAGTCTTGTCAGTAGAGTCCCACATTACTCTATGAGATAGATGCTCATGAGAACTCCCTTTTGGCAGCTGAGCCTCTTTTATCCAGATTTAGAGAGGCGAAGTAATTTTCCCAGGTTTTTGAGGTGGTAAGGAGGCAGGGCTCCAAAGCCCAGCCCAGCTGGGCTAAATTTGGCCTCATACTCAGTGGAATAAGTTTGGTTCTCTTGCTCTGTGAAAAGCTTGCTCCTCAGAGAGTAGATCTGGAAAGGGGATACTGCAGGCCAGTGAAGTTGAGTGAAGAAAGCCTCTGAACCTCTGCTTCATCTCAGGGGCCCAGCCCCATCTCGGCCCCACACTGCTGTCTTTCTGTTCTGAGAAAGTCCTGCAGAGGGGAAGCTAAAGGTCCCTCCCCTACCCACCCTGCTTTTTCTCCATGTTTAACGATGTCTTATCAGTATAAGCCACATTGGGGCTGGAAGGCACCCCAACTTGATTGAACGCATTTGGTGCTGAGGCAGGGCTCAATGTGGGGCCAAGTTAAGGGTCAAACCAGGCGGCGGGATAGCCCATGATGTAGAGGTATCATCACAGTGTGTGACCTTGGCGAGTCCCTCAGCCTTCCTGAGCCTCAGAGTCCTTGTCTTTGTAATGGGAAAGATAATCCAATGGTCTCTTGCTGGGATTAAGTGAGGTGAAGTTCAACAGAGGTCTGACACCCCATCTTCACAGCCTGGGACGCCTGGGAAAAGGGCTGGAGTCGAGGCTCTTCCTTGACTTGCTGTCGCCAGTAGTCACAACTGCCCCTTCCAGACTATTGCTGGGATGTTAGGGAGATGAAGCTCTCTTTTGTGCTCTGTCCTTAGTTTGCTTTCTGGAAGCAAAAACTGCTAGAGATGCAGAAATGTGGTTGATGAAATCTACTTGGTCAGGGTAGAAAATTCAGAATTGTGAGTAATCACAGGAAACGAGAAGAACTGCTGCAGTCAGCTTTGATGCCAGGAAATGAGCTGTCGATGGGCACAGATAGTGGAAGAAAAGAATGGGAGCGCATCCCAAATAACCCTGCAGGTGGCCTGAGCTCCGGAAGGGGCACACATCTTCCCTAGTCGACCATGTGTAACAGTGCTGATGGGGAGCGGGAGGACTTCACTCACATGGCTCTTAGCGGGTGCTTACTGAGTACTGTTGTGTGCGAGGCACTGTGCCAGGTGCTGGGCCCAGAGCCGATGCGGCACAGCCCCTGCTCCCCAGCAGCATGGTGTAGCCGAGCAGGTAAGACATGGCCATAAATAGCATAATGCAAAATACAATGTCATACATTTCATGAAAGAGATTCTGACAGGGTCCTGCGGCCTCCAGAGCTAAGGGGACTAGGATTTGCATCATGAGGGAGGAGGCGTGTTATGATCTGTTAAATTAGGTATTTTAGTTAGCGTTGGTGTAGCCATGTGTGACACAGTGAGGGCCATTCAGACCAGAATGATGAAAAAATTACGTTTATTACTCACATATTTGGAGAGATGAGGACAGCACTCCTTGCAGGGCCCATGGAAAAGGGGAGGGGATGTCCAGAAAGCTTGAGCCCAACCAGTGGATGGGGAACAAGAGAGAGAGGGAGGGAGATGTGGGCGGAAGCCTGTACGGGGGTCTAGGGCATTACCTAGGTGAGTTTCTCGCAACAGGGCTGGATTGGTTAATTTGAAGGGAGTGTGAAGATAAGAGTGGGAACTCAGGAGTCGAATTATTGAGCTCACCATGCTTGAAGCAGAAGTAAGGTGGTCAAGTGGTTTAGGGTACAGGGCCTTATCTATCTAAAATAGGAAAGTGGGAACTGAGTGAAGACTGTAGATTAAGGGTGACAAGCCAGGGAGAAGAAACAAGGTGGATGCTGGGGCAGCAATCACATGAATGGGAATTATTACAAGGCATCTCACCTGGGCTTAGCCTCATGTGTAGGATTTGGATAATCAGAAAGCAAGAACATTCCAGACTGAAAGAATTGCATACACAAAATCTAGACCTTGAATTCATGGTAAGGAGTCTTTTGCTAAAGGCTCTTGAAATCCTGGGAATGGGGACCCCAGCAGCTCCAGGGGATCCATCCAGTCTTCTCTGCTGCAATCTACAGAGGTCAATCCATGTCCCTGTGGCTGGTGGCTAATGGTTTGTGTTTCTGTGTGATTCTGGAGCTTTATTGCTACTTGGTTCCTAGCCTGTTAGTCTCCCCAGAAGTAATTCTGCCAGAGCTGATTTCTAGAGCACTGGGGTCCTGTTACCTGCCGGAAATCCTCCGCAGAAAAGTTGTCTCTCTTGGTGCACTCCACCTGAATCCGCTCCATGCCTTTACCATTCTTGTGCGTGTTGGCTCCCTAGTGCTCTACCTCCAACAGTCAGCAACTTCACCTCTTCGTCAACGGCTGCCCTAGGGCTGTGGGGCCTGCTTGGCCTTTGCCCCAGAGGAGCTAGAAGTACCCGGGAATTTATGTCCCCCACCACCCCACCCCCATCAGCCCTTGATCAATGGCAGATGGATGCAGGGTAGAAGTACTCCACTGTCCCTGTCCCTGAGGTGTGCCCAGTCTTTCTCCAGAGCCCCTGCAAGGTTAAGCCTAAGTTCCCCCTGGGGGACTTTGCTGGGCATCCCATGTTGCTTGACTTTTTTCCTTTCCTGATCCTACTTCCCTTTCACCTTTCCATGTTTTTCCTGGAAACACTTCCTAATAGATTACTTTCACTCAAACTCTCATCTCAGGGTCTGCTTCTGAGGAGCCAAACTAAGATATAACCCAAGTGTGGTAGGCAAAATAATGGCCCCCCCCAAAACTGTCCAAATCCTAACACCTAGAGCTTGTGAATATGGCAAAAGGGACTTTGCAGATGCAATTAGGGTTACGGATATTAAACTAGATCATTCTGGATTATCTGAGGGGCAATCTAATCACTTTTATTTTTATTTAATTAGACTTTTAGCTAAATTTTATTAACATGGACTTGGTTAATGCAAGCTCTGTAAGTTGTAGATTTTTTTTTTTTATTTCAGAGTATTATGAGGGTACAGACACTTTGGCTACATAGATTGCCTTTGAACAGCCCAAGTCAGAGCTATAAGCATGCTCCTCCCCCAGACAGTGCACACTGCATCTGTTAGGTGTGAATTTACCCATCTCATTCTCCCCCCTCCCACCTGCCCGGCACCCTATGACTGTAGCTTCCCATATGTGCACATTGACTGATTAGTACCAATTTAATGGTGAGTACATGTGGTGTTTGTTTTTCCATTCTTGTGATACTTCACTTAGAAGAATGGGCTCCAGCTCCATCCAGGATAATACAATCGATAGTTCACCATTTTTTTTTTTTTTTTTTTATGGCTGAGCAGTATTACTCCATGGTATACATATACCACATTTTATTAATCCACTCATGTATTGATGGGCACTGGGGTTGTTTCCACATCTATGCAATTGTGAATTGTGCTGCTATAAACATTTGAATGCAGATGTCTTTTTTATAGAATGTCTTTTTTCCCTTTGGGTAGATACCTAGTAGTGGGATTGCTGGATCATATGGTAGTTCTACTTTTAGTTCTTTGAGGTATCTCCATACTACTTTCCATAGAGGTTATACTAGTTTTCAGTCCCACCAGCAGTGTATGAGTGTTCCTATCTCTCCATCCACGCCAACATTTGTTGTTTTGGGACTTTTTTATAAAAGCCATTCTCATTGGAGTTAGGTGATATCTCATTGTGGTTTTGATTTGCATTTCCCTGATGATTAGAGTACTCATAGGGCAATCTAATCACTTTTTAAAAGCAGAGAACTTTCTCTGGCTGGAGGCAGAGAGATGCAGCAGAAGAAGCAATCAGAGAGATTTCAAGCACAAGAAGGATTTCACACACCTTTTTGGCTCTGAGATGCAGGGGAAAAAAGATGGATTTTACGCACCTTTTTGGCTCTGAGATGCAGGCAGGACTCAAGAGTGGCTTCTAGGAGCTGATAGCCAGCAAGAACAGGTCCCAGTCCTATAGCTTCAAGAAACTGGGTTCAGGCAACAATCTGAACTAGTTTAGAAACGGATTCTCCCCAGAGTCTCCCGACATGAGCCTGCCTGCTGACACCTTGATTTCCACCTTATGAAACCAAGAGCAGAGAGACCAGCCAAGCCAACTCATACTTCTGACCTACAGAATTGTGAGATAATAAATGTGTGTTTTTTAAGCTGTTAAATTTGTGATAATTTGTTACAGTTAGTACAGTAATTGTTAGAGTAGCAATTGAAACTAATATAACAAAGTTTCACTTGAATAATGTGCATACCTATATAGTGCATGCACTATATATCCTGGTGGTAACTAATTTTAGAAATGTCATGGGTTTTGTCCATACAACTGACCATACTTCAAATCCATATACTCATGCACAGATTTATGAAGTTTGTTGAGCCCTCTGAGGGTTATCATTTCTTCTGTCCTCTCCCTGACCTCAGTCTGGTTGCACTAGGGGTAGAGGTCTTAGTTTTCTGTTTTCCTCCTACCTGTGTTTTACCAGTGAAGCAATGCAGATGGCTGTGGGGATGGGGCCTCTGGCAGTGCAAGGGTAGAGGCAGGAATGGGAACTAACTTGGCTGAGCCTGCCACCTTTGGGATGGGGGGGATCAGCGCAGAGGTGGCTCTCACCAGGGCACTGTCCTCCCACCTTATGTTCTCCAGGTTGAGGTACGTGAGTGAGGAGTAAAATTGCATTTGGAGACCCCGAGGTCCTCAGGGCTAAGCAGCTTGGCTTTTGTCATATGGGAATTGTTGAAGGCTCTCAGCAGGGGTCTGATGCTCAGGCCCATAGCAGGGCCTCATTAAGAATTGGTTTGCGTGAATAAATGTGTAACTCAGACCCAGCGGTCCTCTTTGCCAAGCTGTCAGATTCAGCCACTTTACCCATTTCTATACCAATCCCCTTAAGACTGTGGTCCCCAAGCCCTGGGCCACAGCCCGGTACCAGTCAGTGACCTGTTAGGAAACACGCCGAGCATCACCGTCTGAGCTCCACTCCACACCCCTCCTCCACCATGCCCCACCCCACCCCCAGGCCGTGGAAAAATTGTCTTCCTTGGAACCGGTCCCTGGTGCCAAAAAGGTTGGGGACTGATGCAAGATGTTTGTTATCTTTGCTTTTAGAAGCAGAGATATGAAGCTATGCAGGAGTCACTTTGCATAGCTTTTGGAAGACCATTTAAAAATTCCCATCCAACATTTTAATTCTCCCAAGGCCTTCTGCTTGGCTGCCAAGTTGGCACAGTTCTTTCTCCTCCAGGTATACAGAACCTGCCGTCTGAGGCTTCTCTTCATCCTGGATTCTCCAATAACATGTTTACCCTTTCCCTGCTGCATCTCTGTTGAAGCACAAGTGCCCTTTTGCCAATTAGGAGATGTTGTTTCTGATCTTCTAACAATAACTCACTCTGAGCAGATTCTCTGTATTCTCGTTATGTAATACTTTATCAATGTGCAGCTGCACACCTGTGCTGTAGCCTCAAGGCCTGGAAGCAGACTTCTCCACTGGGAGGTTTTCCTACCTCACCACTCTGTGAATTAGGAGCTTCTCTAGCCCACTGCCTGACTATCACTGTGAGCTGATGAAGGGCAAGGGAATGATAAAACCCCCATGCTCTTTTTCTTTCTGCCCCCACCTGTGGAGAGGTACCTCCAGGTGTGGATATGCTCCCAGGCCTGTGGTGATGTCAGGTTGTATTAAGGGATGGAGCACAGGTCCTGCCCAAAGAGGCCCCACTTGGTGGCACTCTTCCCCTTGCTCTGTCCTAAGCTTCTTTTTTGTGCTTAGTTTACTAGCACCCTGAAAATGGATTCATCTCTCAGGCAAGCTTACTGTTAATACAACTCATGAATGGGACTGAAGTATAATATAAATAGGTCAGGTTAATAATTTACAAGAACTGTCTCAAATCAGTAGCACACTTTTTCCCTGTAGCAGAGTTACCTGAAAGTCAAACCATACTCAGAGTCCCAACTCTGATTTGCAATGAAGTCTCTGCCATGAAGAGAAAATTCAGAAGTCCAAGGGATCCACAAGCACTCCCTGTACAGAGTCTTATGCAGGCATTAAAATAATCCAGAGGTTGATTGGTAAGAGTAGAATCAGAACAAGGGGAGTTAATTAAAGAAATGTTCAATGTCACCATGCTATCATAGCTGGATGCTTTTGCCTTGTGGCTGGGATGGTCTTAGAATGGCACTGGAATACTCAGAGTCCACCAGCAACGATTCACCATGTCTCTATCCATCTTCATGTTAGAGATGTGTTTGCACCACAACCCAAATGCTCTGCTTCGGTTGGGTATTAACTTCTCTCCACTGGACAATGTTTAGCTTCTCAACATCCCCAGTGTTCAGCTGGTTTCTCTGGTCTCTGCATGGCTGATATAGGCCCTCTTCTGAGAGAGTTCCTTCTTTAGATAGTATTAATAATATATTCAGTCTGTTCAGAGTGAGGGCTTGCTAAATAGAAATCCATTCTGACTCTTTAAATTTTCACCATTTCATTATCCATTGAATTTATAATTTGGCTGTCCAGGAGAAATCTTCTCTCTCTCATTCCCTTGTTCTCACACTCTGTACCCCAGACTTCTTAGAAAGCCATGAGCCTCACCAGTTTCCCTCTACTACCTCCTGCTCTGATGTTTTCTAGAAGTTCTAGGCTCCAAATGGGTACATAAGTCTTACATGGGATAAAGGCACAAGGACAGGGTATAACACTGGCCCCAGTTAACAGACAGCTACTCAGATGTCTGATTGCTGCAGAAGACATACGGTGGGAGAGGGAAAAAAAATTTTGATTTCTATCAAAAACAGCATGGCTGGCTCATGGGATGAGACATGGGCCACCTATTGACATTTCTTTAGCTATATTCATCTGCCTTATTGTTCAGCAAAAATTTTTACTAGATTCTGGCAATTCACTACCTATCAAATTCTGGCTTCGGTGTGGTTGTGAGTTTCCAAGTTCAGAAGGTATTTATAGGTTGGGAAAATCTCTATCAAGTGTTTCTACCTAGATTTGATCATAAATAGAATTCCCAGTTCTTCAGCATATCTTGAGGTTTATAGCTACAGTGTCCAAACCTAAAACTATAAATATCATTTGACAAACGAAAGGCATTATTACTGTCCTGGCTTCTCTCTCACTTTACACTAAATTTAGGCAGGTAAAGCTTTGGACATATAGCTCTGATTGTTTCAGATTCAACTAAAATAGCTTAATGATACAAAGTGACTTCATGATAAGAGCCCTCTGAAAAGGTCAGTATTTATGTTGGCATCTTTCTAAAGAGTCTGTTGACTGTAAAATGAACTGTTTGAATTTCAAAAATAGGTCAAGTTTAGTAGAACCTTTAATAATTTCAAGACTCAGAGTGTGTCATGGGAAATAAAGACTCAAAAAATATTAGAAGTATATATTTTGGGGACAGTGTTCTTAGTGGGGAAAACTAAATAGTTTTCTAAAGTATTTGTGCTCTTGGCTTTCTGTTTATGTTCTTTCACAGGTTGCGATGTGTTAGAAAGTGGATGAGCTTGGAGCTGGTCAAAACAAGCATGGGATCCAATCAAGGGAGTTTTGATAAATTGATTTTACTTCTCTTTGAACTTTGCTTAACAGTAAAAGTGTGGGTGATGTCAGGATTCAAGGCATAACATATGCAAATTTGTCAGCAAATGTTAATTTTCTCCTTTTGCAGTACCTTTACCTTCTTTTTTTACTCACTTCGATTCTTTGATTCTTCAGTATCATCACATCTCATTTTTCCTAAATAGTGCATTTTGGATTAATTGGTAGTCTACTCATAATCCCAGAGATAAGAAGACAAATTCCTTTATTTGAGGATAGTTTGTCATGAACACTGCTATCATGTTTCAACATTTATCAAATATTTCTGGTTTGGAAAAGAGACAATTAGTCATATAAAACCTCAACATCAAAACAACTGTGTTGTTTAGGCAGGCAATAGGAATACATGGGATCAAAGCATTTGAGTTTCTGAATTATGAGTTTATCCCATGTTCTTCATCCACATTTGTAAGGCTACTCTTTAACCTTCTCTCAAATATGCCTTTTCATTTAATTGACCCTCCAGACCACAATGGGAAATCATTTGGTAGCTTTTTCTTTTTTTGTATTAAGCAAATTTTTTTATTTTAATATATTTAGGAGTACAAGTGGCCTTTAGTTAAATAGATTAATTGTATAGTGGTGATGTCTGGGTTTTAGTGTACCTGCCATCCATATAGTGTTTATTGTACCTGATGGATAGTTTTTCATTCTTCACCCTCCTCCCACTCTTTCCCTTCTGAGTCTCCAGCGTTGATTATGACAGTCTGTACGACCATGTATATCCATTGCTTAGCTCCCACTTATAAGAAAGAACACGTGATTTCTCATTCCCGAGTTACTTCACTTGGGATAATGGCCTTCAGTTCCATCCAAGTTGCTGTATTCTTTTTTATGGGTGAGTAGTATTCCGTGAGATATATATATATGTGTGTATATATATATATATATATAATCAGTTTCTTTATCCACTCATCAGTTGATGGGCACTTAGATTGGTTCTGTTATCTTTGCAACTGTGAATTGTACTGTGATAAACATATGAGCGCAGGTGTTTTTTAATAAACTGACTTCTTTTCCTTTGGGCAGATCCCCAGTAGTAGGATTGCTGGATTGAATTGTAGATCTACTATTAGTTCTTCGAGAAATCTCCATACTGTTTTCCCTAAAGGTTGTTCTAATTTACATTCCTATCAACAATTCATAAACATTCCCTTTTGAATCACATAATGTGCCAACATCTACTTTTTTATATTTAACTTTTAAAATTTTTCATAAAGATGGAGGTCTTGCTATGTCACCCAGGCTGGTCTCAAACTCTTGGCCTCAAGCTTTCCTTCTGCCTCCATCTCCCAAAGTGCTGGGACCAAAGGCATGAGCCACCATGTCTAGCCCCTGGTTTTTGACTTTTTAATAATGGCATTTCTGACTAGGGTAAGGTGGCATTTTATTGTGGTTTTAATTTGCATTTTCCTGATGATTAGTGATGTTGAGCATTTTTTCATATATTTGTTGGACATTTATAAATCTTATGAGAAATTTCTGTTCATGTCTCTTGCCCATTTTTAATGGGGTTCTCTGTTATTTTCTTGCTGATTTGTTTTAGCTCCTTGTAGATCTTGGGTATCATTAGTCCTTTTTTGCATGTATAGTTTGCAAATATTTTTTCCCATTCTGAAAGTTGTCTATTCACTCTGTTGATTATTTCTTTGGCTGTGCAGAAGTCTTTTAGTTTCATCAAGACTCATTTATTTATTTTTGGTTTTGTTGCATTTGCTTTTGGAGCCTTAGACTTGAATTCTTTGCCTAGGTCAATGTCCAGTACAATTTTTCCTAGATTTTCTTCCAGCATTTTTATTGTTTCAGGTGTTACATTTAAATCTTCGATCCATCTTGAGTTAACTTTTATGTATGGTAAAAGATAGGGATCCATTCTCATTCTTCTGCATGTGGCTATCCAATTTTCCCAGAATGATTTATTGAACAGTGTGTCCTTTCCTCATTGTATGTTTTTTTCTGGTTTGCCAAATATCAGTTGGTTGTAGGTATTTGGCTTTATTTTTGGGTTCTCCATTCTGTTCCATTGGTCTATGTGTCTACTTTTATATCAGTACCATGCTGTTTTGGTTATTATTGTCTTGTATAATCTGAAGTCAGGTAATGTGATACCTCTGGATTTGTTCTTTATGCTTAGGATTGCTTTGGATATGGGCTATTTTTTGGTTCCATATGCATTTTAGAATTGTTTTGCTTAATTCTGTGAAGAATGACATTGGTATTTTAATAGGAATTGTGTTGAATTTGTAGATTGCTTTGGGCAGTATTGACATTTTCACAATATTGATTCTTCTGACTCTTGAGCATGGAATATTTTTTCATTTTTTTGTGTGTCATCTGTGATTTCTCTCATCAGTGTTTTGTAGTTCTCCTTGTAGAGATCTTTCGCTTCCTTGGTTAAGTATATTCTCAGTTTTTTTTTTTTTTGTAGCTATTGTAAATAGGATTGAGTTTTTGATTTGATTCTCACTATAGGTTTATAGCAGTGCCTTTTAAAGTTGAGGAAACTGAGACACACATATACACATGCATAGCTTTAGTGTCTTGTTTGAAGAATACAAGGCTCTCCAGCACTGACAAGTTTTCTTTTTTCTCTCCATAGAAGCTGGAGGCCCATTAAAAACATTGCCATTTGCAGTAAGCATTTGCACATAGTCATGCATTTATTTTGTTAATATTAATGTTATGAACACCCATGAATCTATTTCAAGGTGCTCCAAGGTAATAGTCTGCCCACATGCATTATTTTCTGTTAGGTTCTTTAATCATTCATATCTAGCCAATAACTATTTCATTCTAAATGGATTAATGAGCATATTAGAATCATTGCTACCTATAGTTACCACCTTTGGGAGGTCTTTATTCTCAACTCTTTATTAAAAATTTCAAAATTCCTAACATAATGTAAATTAAATCAGATTAGTTAAAAATAGTTACTGGTGGATTATAGTAGCTCTTGGTTGCAAATGCATGTTTCATTATTTATAAGCCCTTTGATTATGACTATATTTTAGCAATAAATATAAATATATCATTAACTTACCCTTGAAATCAAGGATTTCTAGTTAATTCACACTACGTAAGTTCATAAAGCAATACCACCCTCTAACTCAAAGATACAGTGACTTAAAATCTACTAGGAGATGTGTACAGATGCTCTTGCACCAATTCTAGTATCTCCCAAAGGGGAAAACACTACAATAATAGAAAACAAACTCATGCACGGATGGGTAGAATGTTCTGTAAATGTCTGTTAGGTCCATTTGTTCTAGAATCTCATTTAAGTCCACTGTTTCTTTATTCATTTTCTACTTCAATGATCTGTCTAGTTCTGTCAGTGGGGTGTTGAAGTCCTGCTTTGTCAATTTGGGAGCTCCTGTGCTAGGTGCATATATATTTAGGACTGTTATGTCTTCTTGTTGAATTGCTCCTTTTTCCATTATATAATGACCATCTTTGTCTTTTTTTTTTTAACTGTTGTTTATTTAAATTCTATTTTATCTGATATGAGAAGGGGTACACCTGGTTGCTTTTGGTTTCCATTTGTGTGAAATATTTTTTTCCATCCCTTTACCTTGAGTCTGTGTGTGACCTTGTGTGTTAGATGTGTTTCCTGGAGACAGCAGATACTTGAGTTTTTTTTTTTTTTTTTTTCAATCAATTCAGCCAGTCTGTTTTTTAAGTGGGGCATCCAGACTATTCACATTGAGTGTTAATATGTGGGATGCTGTTCTGTTCATCATGTTGGATGATAACTTATTGTTTTGTTTTCCTTTTTGTGATATTGTTCTGTAAGAGCTGTGAGCTTTAAATTTTGAGTGTTTTTACACTGGTGGGTATCTATTGTGCTGTTCCATGTATAATGCACTTTTGAGCATTTCCTGTAGGGCAGGTCTAGTAGTGACAAATTCCCTTAGTGTTTGTTTGTCTGGAAAAGTCTTTATTCCTCCATCACTTATGAAACTTAGTTTTATAGGATACACAATTCTTGACTGGCAATTATTCTGTTAAAGAATACTAAAAATGGGGCCCCAATTTCTTCTGGCTTGTAAGGTCTCTTCTGAGAAGTCTGCTGTTAGCTTGATGATTTTTCCTTTGTAGGTTAGTTGTTGCTTTCATCTTGCAGCTTATAGAATTTTCTCTTTCATTTTGACTTTTACCAGGTGATGACTATGTGTCTTGGAGATGTCCTATTTGCTACGAATTTTCCAGGTGTCTGATGACTATCTTGAATCTGGATATTTGAATCTCTGGCAATACTAGGGACATTCTCAATAATTTCCTTCAATATGTTTTCCATGCTTTTTGCTTTTTCTTCTTCTCCCTCTAGGATACCTATAATCCATATTTTGGCTCATTTCACATATTCCCATAGTTCTCTGAGTGATTGTTCATTCTTCTTTATTCTTTTTCCTGCATCTTTGACTGACTGGATTAGTTTGAGAGCCTTATCTTCAAGCTCTGAGATTCTTTTCTTCTTCTTTGCCTAATCTGTTGTTGAAGCTTTCTGTGGTATTTCGTATTAATAACTCCCTAAATTATTCTTTCATTTCTTTAAGTTCTCTTATATTCTTTCTTATGTTATCTATCTCTTTAGTGAGTTTTTCATATTTTTCATTTGTGTACTGAAATATTTTTTGTTGTTTCTTCATTTTGGTTTTAAACTTTCTCTTCAATTCCATTCATCTTGTTTGCTATCCATATTCTGAGTTTCACTTTTGACACTTCAAAAATTTCCTTTTGGTTGGGGTCTGTTGCTGTGGATCTATTGTGATCCTTTGGGAATGTTGAACTAGCTTGTTTT
This sequence comes from Varecia variegata, assembly GCA_028533085.1. Classification (NCBI taxonomy): domain Eukaryota; kingdom Metazoa; phylum Chordata; class Mammalia; order Primates; family Lemuridae; genus Varecia; species Varecia variegata. Next base: position 123,724,925 of record CM052436.1, read on the forward strand.
TCATGCTGCCAGGATTCTTTTGCTGGTTTCTTCTCATCTGAAACCTCTTCGGTCAGCTCAGGGATGACAGGTTGGCAGCACACCTGTTCTCCTTTGCTGGGAACTCTCTTACTTAGTGAGAAGAAGGAGAAATCCCTGGATAGTGCTTTTGTTTCCTATTCCAGAGGACTGACCTGGCAGGAGAAGGGTGGATGCACTGAGAGAGCCTGTAACATAGCTGTTCACCTGCACTCTTTCATTCCCCTCTGGTAGTCACAGTTCAAGCTGGAGCTGGGGAATATTTGCTCAGATTGGCGGGTTGGTCCCCAGCCTGTTGTTGAAAGCTTGGTCAGGGGCTGGGCAAGTACCTCTCCATGTAGGCCGGTGGCGTGACCTTGGACAGTGCCTGGACTGGTTGCAGACACTTATTGGGCACCTGGATGTGTCACACGATCGCAGCCGGCAGCAGAACAGGTTGTGGGACCTTGGTGAGTGCCTGGGATCATTGCGGGATCTTAGCTAGTGTCTGGGCAGGTTGCAGGACCTTGGCAGTCTTCTGTACTGGTTGTGAGACCTTGTCAGGCACCTGGATGGGTTGTGGGACCTTGGCTGGTGCCTGGGCAGGTTACAGGACTGCAGCCCAGTAGCAGGGTGGCTCCTTGGGACATAGCAACTGGGCCACCTGTGGCTGGTGAGGCCAGGATTATATGCGGTGACCCCGAGGGAGTTGCCGTGGATAGAGCTCTCCCTCTGCCCAGGTCGGACTGTGGCAGCTGCTGTGGGGCTGCTCAGGTGGCAATGGCAGTGCTATCAAGATGGCAAGATGGCAGCAGCAGATGTTCTGTAATTATTTTTTAAATTAGGCCTTAAATTAATTTTTTTGGTTTTATATGATCACTGCATATCTTCTTTGTTCTAAAATCTATTTTGTCTGAAATCAATTAAGCTATTCAAGTTTTATTTTGGTTAGTATATAATGATATCTTTCTCTGTATTTTTACTTTAACCTATTTATGTCTTCATATTTAAGTGGGTTTTTTGTAGACAGCATGTAGTTGAGTCTAGCTTTCTTATCCAATCTGATCATCTGTTGTTTAACTGGCATATTTAGACCATTTACATTTAAAGTGGTTATTAATGTGGCTAAATTATGATCTACCATCTTGCTAGCTATTTTCTATTGGTTCTGTTCATTCTTTGTTTCTTTATTCTCCTTTTCTGCTTTTTTTCTGGGTTTAATTAAACATTTTTATGATGCCATTGTATATTCTTTATTGACTTATTATGATACCTCTTTTTAAGTGTTTTTAGTGGTTGACCTGGGGTTTCAAATGTACATCTAAAAACCATGGATCTAGCTTTGAAAAATATATACTACTTTACATGTAGTATAAAAATCTTATAATGGTATATTCCCAATTTTCCCACTCATTCCTTGTGCCATTTTGTCATACATTTTACTTTTACATATACTATAAACACATGCTACATTGTAATAATTTTCACCTTAAACAGATTTTAAATAAATAAGAGAAAGCAATTAAAAACAGATATTTTATTTTCCCTTCATTTATTCCATTTCCAATGTTCTTCATTTCTTTGTATGGGTGCTAGCTAGTTTCTGACTATATCAGATTTCCTCTGTCTGAAGAATGTCCTTTAACATTTCTTATGGAGTAAGTCTACTGACAATGAAATTCCTCCATTTTTGATTGTCTGAGAAAGTCTTTATTTCTTCTTCACTTTTGAAGGATATTTTTGGAGAGTATAGAATTCTGCATTGGAAGCTTTTTTCTCTCATCATTTTAAAGAGATCACTCCATCGTCTTCTGGGTTGCATAGTTTCTGATGAGAATTGGCTATAATTATTATCCTTGTTCCTTTTTAAAATTATTTGTATAAATTTAGGGGGTACAAGTATAATTTATTACATAGATAGATTATTTAGTGATGAAGTATGGTCATTTAGGGTATCCAACACCAGAATAACATACATTGTACCATTAAGTAATTTCTCATCATCTACCCTCCTCCCACCCCAATGCTTCCAAGTTTCCATTGTTTATCATTCCACACTCTATGTTCGCGTGTACACATTGTATAGCTTCCACTTATAAATGAGAACATGTGGTTAAATACTTGTCTTTCTGTTTCTGACTTGTTTCACTTAAAATAATGGCCTCCAGTTCCACCCATGTTGCTACAAAAGACATAATTTCATTCTTTTTTATGGCTGAATAGTATTCCACTGTGCATATATACCACATTTTCTTTATCCAATCATCTGTTGATGGACACTTAAGTTGATTTCATATCTTTGCTATTGCGAATAGTGCTGTGGTAAACATATGAGTGCAGGTGTCTTTTTGATATAATGATTTCTTTTCTTTTGGACAGATATGTGGTAATGGGATTGCTGGATCAAATGGGAGTTCTATTTTTAATTCTTTGAGAAATCTCCATACCATTTTCCATAGAGGCTATACTTATTTATATTACCACCAAGAGTGTACAAATATTCCATTTTCTCCAAAACCTCATCAGCATCTTTTATTCTTAGTCTTCTTAGTAATAGTCATTTTGACTGGTGTAAGATGATATCTCATTGTGGTTTTAATTTGCATTTCCCAGATGATTAGTGATGATGAGCATTTTTCCACATTTTTTTTGCCATTTGAATTTGTTCTTTTAGAAAATGTTTATTCATGTCCTTTGTCCACTTTTTAATGATATTATTTGTGTTTTCTTATTGTTGTTGGGTTGTTTGAGTTTCTTATAAATTCTAGATATTAGTCCCCTGTCAGATGCATAGTTTGTAAATATTTTCCCCCAATCTGTAGGTTGTCTGTTCACTCTGTTGATTATTTCTTTTGCTGTGCAGAAGCTTTTGAGCTTAAAAAAGTCCCATTTATCTATTTTTCTTTTTGTTGCCTGTGTTGTTGAGGTCTTAGTCATGAATTCTTGGAGTAGGTCAATATCCAGAAGAGTTTTCCCTAGGTTTTCTTGTAGTATTTTTATAGTTTCAGGTCTTACATTTAAGTCCTTAATCCATCTTAAGTTGATTTTTGTATATGGTGAGAGACAAAGACAGAGAGAGAGAGAGAGAGAGAGAGAGACAGAGAGAGGTCTAGTTTTATTCTTCTGCACATGGCTATCCAATTTTCCCAGACCATTTATTGAAAAAAGTGTCCTTTCCTTAGTGTATGTTTTTGTGAGCTTTGTTAAATATTAGTTTGCTGTAGATATGTGTCTTTAGTTCTGGGTTCTCCACTGTCTTTCAGTGATCTATTGATCAATGTATCTATTTTTATACTAGTGCCATGCTATTTTGGTTACTATAGTCTTGTAGTATAATTTGAAGTCAGGTAATGTGATGCCTCCAGCTTTGTCCTTTTGCTTAGGATTGCTTTGGCTATTCAGGCTCCTTTTTAGTTCCATATGAATTTTAGGATTGTTTTGTCTAATTCTGTGAAAAATGACATTGGTATTTTGATAGAGATTGCATTATATATATACACATTTCTTTGGGCAGTATGGTCATTTAAAAAACATTGATTCTTCTGATTCATGAGTATGGGATGTTTTTCCATTTGTTTGTGTCACCTACAATTTCTTTCATTAGTGATTCATAGTTTTCCTTGTAAAGATCTTTCACTTCCTTTGTTAAATATATTATTAGGTATTTTTTTATAGCTATTGTAAGTAAGATTGCCTTCTTGATTTGGTTCCCAGCTATACTGTTATTGGTGTATAGAAACACTACTTGTTTTTATGTTGATTTTGTGTTGATCCTGAAACTTTACTGAATTCATTTATCAAATCTAAGAGGTTTTTTTTTTTTTTTTAGAGTCTTTAGGGTTTTCTAGATATAGGATCATATCCTCAGCCAACAGGGATAATTTGACTTCCTGCTTTGTAGTTTGGATGTCTTTTTTTTTTCTTTTCCTTGCTTGATTGCTCTGGCTAGGACTTCAACATGGATAACAGACTTAAACATAAGACATGAAACCACAAGAATTCTAGAAGAAAATGTTGGGAAAAACTCTTCTAGATATTGGCCTAGGCAAAGAATTTACGAAGAAGAAGACAAAGGCAATCACAGCAACAACGAAAATTAATAAATGGGACTTGATTAAATTAAGAAGCTTCTGCACAGTCAAGGAAACAATCAACAGAGCGAATAGTTTACTGAATGGGAGAAAATATGTGCATGCTATATATCCGATAAAGGGCTAATAACTAGAATCTACAAAGAATTCAGGCAAATCAGGAAGAAAAAAATCAAACAACCCTATTAAAAAGTGGGCAAAAGACATGAACAGAAGCTTTTCAAAAGAAGATAGACTAATAGCCAATAAACATATGAAAAAATCCTTAACATCACCAATCATCAGGGAAATGCAAATCAAAACCACAGTGAGATATCGCGTAACCCCAGGGAGAATGGCTTTTATTAAAAAGTCCCAAAACAATAGATGCAGGCATGGATGCGGAGAGAAAGGAACTCTTAAACACTATTGGTGGGACTGAAAATTAGTACAACCCCTATGGAAAATAGTATGGAGATTCCTTAAAGAACTAAAAGTAGACCTATCTGATCCAGCAATCCCACTACTGGATATTTACCCAGAGGAAAAAAAGTCATGTTATCAAAAAGATACCTGCACTTGAGTGTTTATTGCAGCACAATTCACAATTGCAAAGATGTGGAATCAACCCAAGTGCCCATAATTTCATGAGTGGATTAATAAAATGTGGTCTATGTATAGCATGCAGTACTACTCAGCCATAAAAATGAATTAATTCCTTTTGCAACAATCTGGATGGAACTGAAGACCATTCTTCTAAGTGAAGTATCACAAGAATGGAACAACAAACACCACGTATACTCACTATTAAACTGGAACTAACTGATCAGCACTCATGTGCACAGATGGAAGTAAAACTCAGGAGCAATCAAGCAGGTGGCGTGAGAAGAGGGGATGGGTGAAATCATACCTATGGGTACAATGTACACTATATCTGGGTGATGGGCACACTTATAACTTTGATTCAAGCGGTACAAAAGCAATCCATGTAACCAAAACATTTGTGCCCCCATAATATTCTGAAATTTAAAAAGACGGCCACCATTTATGTCAAAAAGATGAAAAAAGGACATGACAACCCTCTCTGTGCATGTTCTATAGATTGTTTAGACCACTTCATGGTTGGTGGTCGTTTTTCAAGAAAGAATGCTGATTTCACCCTTAGGAAATAAAGTCTGATGGCTGTTAGCAAGGGTGGGGTAAAATGATGCGTGTTTTACCTCCCATCTTGTCATGGTTGGGAACTCAGTTTTAAGGTTTCTCTGGGGTCACCTTGGCCAGGAGTGGTCTGTTCAGTCAGTGAAGGGGACGAAGGTTAGGATTTTATTTTTCGTTCACAATGGACTTCTGGCAGGTGGAGAGCAGGTTAGGAGGCTGCCCCAGCAGGAACTTAACTCATTTGGAACAAACCAATGGGGGAATAGGATGTTAGAATGCATTTGAGAGATATTTGGAAGGTAAACCTGAAAGGACTTGTTGAACAGGTTGGATAGTGGGGGCTGGAGGGGTGATGTAGCCTAAACCCTTTCTTAGTTTTGAGTGCTTATGAAAATAGTGATGGCTGTTTTTATTGACAGGGAAAAATGAAAATGAAAAATAACATTATTTAAAGGGAAAAAATTCCTGGTATTTGAAGGGCAAGATATTTTAAGTGTTAACAATGGGCTCTAGGCCAGGCATAAATGTTATGAAAATGCTCAAATGTTTTACAAGCTAATATAGATATTTTAGGTACACTCACTTTTCTTTTGACAATAATCTTTTAAAATTTCTTAGACTCAAGACATAATTTTTATGATATTTAACTTGAACAGTTCAGAATGTTCGAATGAGTCACATTTAGCTCTAATGATAATCTTTTGGTGGCCTGTGCTTGCATTACCTCTGGGAAATAGTATATCTTTACAGTAGTAAATCATATGATAAACTTTACAGTACAACAGTAGAATTTTTTGGCCTTGGGTGAGCAGTGCACAGTCATGCATCGCTCAATGACAGGTGTAGGGAGCAAGGCTCTTGTCCCCCTAAGGTTTGCTGAAAAGTCACTGACATGAGGCAGATTGTTCAATTGGAGAAAAAGATACAAATTTATTTTATTTAATATGTATTCACAGGAGACTTCAGAATGAAAACTCAACTCTTCAATGAGGTACAGAGGTCTTTTTTTTTTTTTTTTTAAAGAATGGGGGCTTGGGAGTAGCAAAAAAGATTTGGGAAGGACGAAAGGAAGTGGCAAATATGGTCTTGTTGTATAAATGAAAACTTACACGTAGCAGTCCTCAGAGAGAAGGGAGGGTAAATGTTTCTTTTTAGACCTTTGAAGGTGTCAGACTCTCAGTTAATCTTTCCTAGCTCAGGGAAGGAAAGACCTTGTTGCATTAATGGAGATTCTCTACAGATGCAAATTTCTCCCCACAAAAGACAGCTTTGCAGCATTACTTCTATCTGTGAGGCCCATGGCAGCCATTTCAAAATATGTCAAGGAAATATATTTTGGGGTAAAATATTTCTGACTTCCTTCACAGGGATACCTTCTGAGAAATGTGTCATTAGGCAATTTTCTCGTTGTGTGAACAGCATAGAGTATACATACACAAACCTAAATGGTATAGCCTAGTAAGCACCTAGGCTATATGATATAGCCTATTGCAGGTAGGCTACAAACCTGTACAGCATGTTACTGGGATTGAATACTGTAGGCAATTGTAACACAATGGTAAGTATTTGTGTATCTAAACATAGAAAAAGTACAGTAAACATCATTATGCAGCACATGACCATACATTGTTTTCTTTCATTGGTTGCTTTCTGTGTCCTTTCTAAGAAACCTTTGCCTCAACTAAGTCATAAAGATACAACCTTATGTTTTCTTCTAGAAGCTATACTGGAAAAAGACTTTCCTTTCACCTACTGGATTGCTTTGATATATTGTGGAAAAATCAAATGACTGTTAAAGTCATTTCTAGGCTTTTTATTTTGTTCCATTGATCCATCTTAGGCAGGACCATGATGACTTGATGAGGTGTCTTTATAGCAAGGCTTGATGTCAAGTAGTGTAAGTTTTCCAACATTGTTCTTCTTTTTCAAGATCACTTTGTATAGTTTAGATCTTTTGCATTTATATATACATTTGAGAATTGTTTTTTTTAATTTTGACCATAATGTCTGCTGGGATTATTTTGTATTATGCTATATCTATAGATCAATTTGGGGAGGATTGATATCTTAATAATATTGTACCTTTCAAATCCTGATCATAGTATACCTCTATTTAGGTCTTCCTTAATTGCTCTCAGCACTATTCTATTGTTTTTAGTTTTGAGATTCTTCACATTATCTGTTAAATTAATTTTTAAGTGTTTTGTATTTATTGATGTTATTAAAAATGGAATGTATTGTTTACATAGTTTCATTTTCCAAATGTTTGCTGCTATTACATAGCAATATAATTGATTTTATATTCTGAAAACTTGCTAAATTATCTTATTAGTTCTAGTACTTGTTTTGTAAGTTCCTTAAAAAAGGGAAAGTAGGTAAATGAAAAACAAGAAACAAACATAAAATAAAATGACAAAATGGTAGGCATAAAACAAACATATAAAAAACTACATTAAATATAAATGATCTGAACACACTAATTAAACTCAGAGATTGTCACAATCAATTTAAAAATGATCCACCTATATGTTATCTACAAGAAACTAACTTGTCATAGGCATGTTTAAAAATATAAGGTTGGTAAATGATATAGCATGCAAATGCTAATCAAAAGAAAGCTGGAGTGACTATATTAATATTAGACAAATTGGACTTCAGAGCAAATAAATATACAAGGGATAAAGAAGAGCATTGCACAATGACAAAAGGATCAATTCACCAAGAAGGCATAACAGTTCTAAGTGTGGATGCATTTAACAACAGAGCTTCAAAATATAGAATGCACAAAATGACAGAACTGAAAATGGAAATAGACCAATTCACAATTATAGTTGGAGACATCAACATTTTCCTTCCCTTATTACATAAAGGCAATATACAGAAAATCAGCAAGGATATAGAAGACCTAAACAACACTATCAACCAACCAGATCTAATTGACATTTATAGAATATTCCATCTAACCACTGCAGAAATGCATTTTTTAGAAGTGATATTGGAATATTCATCAAGATAGATCATATCCTGGCTCAAACAGCACATTTTAAAATATTTAAAAGAAATGAAATAATGCAAAGTATACCTTCTTATCATAATGGAATTAAACTAGAAACCAATAACAGAAAGATAATAGAAAAAAGTTCAAACACTTGGAAATTAAACAACATATATATAAATAATTCATGGGCAGAGCAGAAGGGCTCAAGAAAAATTGGAAAATATTTTGAACTGAATATACAATGTATCAACATTTGTGGGAAACACAAATTTTGCTCTAAAGCAATGCTTAGAGTAAAATTTATAGTAATAAATACTTGTATTAGAAAAGAAGAAAGGTCTTAAATCAACAATCTAAGATTCCACCTTAAGGAACTAGAAAAAAAGAGAGCAAAATGAAATCAAAGCAAAAAGAAGGAAGACATAATAAACACAAAAGCTCAAATCAATGAAATTGAAAACAGGAAAATAGTAGAGAAAAATCAATAAAAATAAGAGCCGGTTATTTAAAAAGGCTAATAAAACTGATAAACCTCTAGAAAAACTAAAAGTTGAGATTTCATTAAATATCCTACAGATATTAAAATAATTACATATTATTATTATATATATCAAATATTATCAAAAAGTTATGCACATAAATTTAACAACATGGATAAAAATGAACACTTCCTCCAAAGCCACAAATTATCTAAACTCACCCAGGAGGAGGAAGCAATTCCCAACTCGCCCTATTAGGCCCAGAATTACCATGATACTAAAATCAGAAAAAAAAAAACAGTATAAGAAAAAATTCCACAGACTGGTATATCTCATAAACCTACATGTAAAAATGCTTAATAAAACATTAACAAATCAAACCCAGAAAAATAGTAATAAATGTACACCAGGAAAAAATAGGGTTTATTCTGGGATTGCCAGCCTGGTTCAATACTTGAAAATCAGTCAACTTGTTCCACCATAGTAATAGTCAAAAGAAGAAAAACTGCACAGTCATATTCTGTTGAATATGTTGTAGACAGTCAATCAGTTGGTGCAGTGAAAGCACTTGATAAAATTAAACATCTATTTATTATACAAACTCTCAGAGAAGGAAATTTTATTAACCTGATAAAAGGCATCTACCTAAAACATACAGCTGACACCATTTTCAATGGTGAAAGACTAGATGCTTTCCCTTTAAGACTGGGAGCAAGGCAGACATGTCTATTCTCACAAGTGCTATTAAACATGACAATAGAAGTCCCACCAGCACATGAGGGGAAGAAAAAGAAATGAAAAGCATACACACTGGAAGGGAAGAATAAAATTGCTCCTCTTTGCACATGACATGACTGTCTTTGCAGAAAAATCCCAAGAAACCTGCAGAAAAAAAGACCTCTTAGAATATGAATGAGTTTAATAAGTTTGTGGGACACTAAGTCAACACACAAAAGTAAATCATATTTCTATATACTAGCAATGAGCAATTGGAAACTAAAACTTAGGAAAAAAATCATTTACAATGGTTCCAAAAGAATGAAATACTTAGGTATAAATCTAACATAGCTACTATGGGATCTGTACTCTGAAACCTACAAAATGCTGAAGAAAGAAATCAAAGAAGATCTAAATAAATAGAGAGATATATTGTAATCATGGAGTGAAAGATGCAACATAGTAAAGATGTAGATTCTCTTAAGTTGATCTACACATTTAATGGAATTTAAGTAAAAATCACAGTAGGACTTTTGTGTTATAAACAAACTAATTCTAAAGTTTATATGGAAAGACAAAGGAACTGGAATAGACAAAATAATTTGAAAAAGTAAAGTTGAAGGACTTACACTATCCAATTTTAGGAGTTACTATAAAGCTACCCTAAATCAAAACAGTACAGTATTGGCAAAGAAATAGACATATAGATCAATAGGACAGAATAGAAAGTGTAGAAATATACCCACACAGATACGGCCAATTGATTTTTGACAAAGATGCAAAGGCAAATCAACGGAGTCATATTAGTCTTTTCAACAAATGGCTTTGGAAAAATTAGACATCCACATGCAAAATAATGAACATTGACTTAAACTTCACACTTATTAGAAAAATTAACCTAAAATGTATCACAGATCTAAATGTAAAATATAAAGCTATAAGTCTTTTAGAATAAGACAGGAGAAAACTTTCATGACTGGGGATTAAGCAAAAAGTTCATAGATATGTCACCAAAGGCACAATCCATTGAAGAAAATTGATAAATTGGACTTCATTAAAATAAAGTAAATGCACTTTGTGAAAGACACTGTTAAAAGAATGAAAAAGAACTGTAACACTAAATGTTTGTAAGGGTATGGTGCATCTGGAACTCTCACATCTTGCTAGTGGGAGTAAAAAAAGATACACTCACTTTGGAAAATAGTTTCAAAGTATTATAAAGTTAAATATACCCTTACCATATGACCTGGCAATTTCATGCCTAGGCATTTGCCCAGGAGAAATGAAAACATATATTCCCAAAAGGACTACAAAAATGTTCATAGCAACTTTGCTAGTAGCAGCCAAAATCTTAAAACAAGCCAATATTCAGCAACAGGAAAATGTATAAATGTGTGATTCAGTGTACTCAATTGGGTGAAGAACAGATAAAGTCAGTTGGTGGTGCTAGAACATTAGTTGCCCCTGGAGGGTGGTGACTGACTGGAGGGAAGCCCATGGGAACTTTCCAGGACAATAGATGTGTTTGATATCTAGATCAGGGTGGTAAATGTTTTTCCAAAGATGGTCATAATAATCCCTCCCATTCTATATGCTCTTTTCTAGTGTGACTGCCACTCTCCCTCCATCCCAAGCTTTCTGTTTCCATGCAATGTGGCCTCATGTTGTGACCTTCTTTGACCAATCAAACGAAGAAGAAGTTATGCTGTGTAACTTTCAGGTCTGGCCCTTAACAGAGCTGCAGTTTCCATCTTTGCCTGTTGGAGCATTCCTCCTTGGAATCCAGCTGCCTGTGCAGCACCTGGACAGGCCCACATCTAGGAGGACTGAGGACCTAGGTCAGCAGTCTCAGCTGGTGTCCAGTCCCACCAATCGCCAGCCTCGTTGGGCCTTCCAGCCATGCCAGTCACCAATGACATCACGTGAAGCAGAAGAACCCATCCTGTAGAATACGGATCAACCCATAGAATCCTCAGAAATAATGAATTGTTTTTATTTTGAGTTAATCAGTTTTGGGATAATTTGTTATGCAGCAGTAAATAACCAAACCTTTTTGGCTATTTGTTATATGAACATGTACATGTGGCAGAACTCATAGGGTTGTACATTTAACAATCTGAGCATTTTACTGTGTGTTAACCTCAATAAAAATATTTATAAGTAAAAGTAAAACTTATCTTTTTATCTCTACCTAATACTAGATAATATTTAGTATTATGTAACCCCCCCAAAACCACAGCAATCAGCATAACTGGTACAAATTTAAAGCTAATTCTATTAAAATCAGGAACTAGAAAGGAGTGCTATATGATTCAAAATTGCTTTGAAGACTTTAGCTAATTCATATAGAGGAAATTGAAACTGTATAAGTTGTGGAAAATAAGAGAAAAAATATTTGCTGGTAATAAATTTCAAACCTAGAAAACTCCAGATACTCTGACAATATGAGAAATTAATAGAAAGTATAGTGAGGTGAATGGATTAACTATACATACACCCATGCTAGTGGTGTTCTCTACATAAACAATAATCAGTTAGAATTTTAAAATACAATTCTAACTAGCAACAAAAATATAATATAACTTAAAAAGCTGCAAAAACAAAATGGAGAAAGCCACAAAACGTTATTAGAAACAAGACAAATCTAAACTGAGATATGCTATATACCTGGTTGGGAAACATAGTATCAAAAATATTAATCTTTTATACACATACATGCATACTTAATACAATTTGAATCAGAATCCCAATTTTTTGTTATCTTGTTCAAATTACTTTACAATTCACATGGAAAAATAGCTAAAACATTTTTGAAAAGTAAAATGATGATTGCATATTTGCTTTATCATTCATTTAAACTTATGTAGAACTTATTGACATTTAAAGTACGATATTGGCATAACAGCAAACATATAAGTCTGTGAGACAGGGTGCAGGGTTCATATGTAAATCCCAGAATGTATGAGAATTGATTTATGAAAAGGTTGGCATTTTAATTCAGGGGTTTATTTAATATATGGTGCTGGCCTAAATTGTATTTTATCTGCAAGAATGCAATATTAGGATTTCCAATCTCAACATATATCAAACTATATTCTTTTCTTTTTTTTTTTTTTTGAGACAGAGTCTCGCTTTGTTGCCCAGGCTACAGTGAGTGCTGTGGCGTCAGCCTAGCTCACAGCAACCTCAAACTCTGGGCTTAAGCGATCCTACTGCCTCAGCCTCCTGAGTAGCTGGGACTACAGGCATACGCCACCATGCCCGGCTAATTTTTTCTATATATACTTTAGTTGGCCAGATAATTTCTTTCTATTTTTAGTAGAGATGGGGTCTCGCTCTTGCTCAGGCTGGTCTCGAACTCCTGACCTCGAGTGATCCACCCGCCTCGGCCTCCCAGAGTGCTAGGTTTACAGGCGTGAGCCATCGCGCCCGGCCCAAACTATATTCTTGATACATGAAAATGGAAGTATTTTTGGCTGGGAAGTTTTATCAAGGGTAATGTATATTTTTTCTTGGTAATTTTTTTTTTTTTTTTGTACGTGGAGAGAAACTCACGGTTTCACATTGCTACATCTAAAGACGCCGTGCTGTAGGCCTTTGTAAAATCCTGAATTTGGGAATGAGAGAAGAAACACTGGCTCTGCACACAGATGTACACATGAATGTGTGCACCCACACACACAGGCAAACATACTAGTTATTTCCTTGTCTCACCTAAACTCTCTTCTCTTTCCAGTATGTGTGCGCTGCTGCTGCAGGGAGGTAGAAGGAAGAGAGTGGTGGAGAAAGGAAGGGAAGGGAAAAGGAATGCCAAGGCTTTGGTGCTTTGAAATACCTTTCTTCTGTTTTGAGGGATTTGGCAATTTCTCCTTAGTTGCATTGTGTTGGTGGATGAAAAGCCATTCTTGCACATTCATCTCAGTAACAAAATGTACCACAATTCCTTCCACCTGTGGGTTTCTAAAGTACTTGGTTATTGCTTTGAAAGAAATGTGAGATTGCAATCATTCCTTCAACAACAAATATTTGCTTCATTAATATAAAATGTATACTCCAATGCTCCATTTCTGCACCTTTCTGCAAACACAATGGCTTTTTGGCTGCTAAATCATGGTGAAATCTTTCTGGAGATATTTTTAATGACAAATTCAACATTCATAGCACTGACAGTGCATATCACTCGGTTGAAGTGGCAGCGTTATGAATAGTCATGGCCGAGTTTGCTCATGCCATGCATGGTTCTAGCCGGCTGACAGTGATGGTGAGATGCATTCTGATTTTACAAATGTCAAACCATGAAAATAAAAAAGGTGTGCTCTAGAATCAATGAAATATGTTAAATTGCTTTATTTCTGACAGTTTTATTTTTCCTTCCTGAGCACTTTCTATGGCGGCTCTGCCTCCCACAAACAGCCCTGTCCCTGGTCAGGGTGTGCCTACATCCCAAAGACACGGCATTGGTTCAGGAGACAGAGGTCGCTCTGGCAGGCTCGTGCTGCACTTTCAGCAGAAGTGTCACTGGCCTGACATACATCCCACTGGCACTGCGCCTTCACAGTGGAGATAAGGAGCTGTCTTGTTTCGGGTACATAGAGCAGCAAGAAGTAGAATCTCTCTTATGTAGGCTGAAGAAAAGGGAGGTTATTTGTGAGACCCCAACAGGCAATTGTATAGGCTTCCAAGGGCTGAAAATAAAGTCTAGGCAGGCTCACAGACAGAGCCTGTTCAAAGTCAGAACCTGAGGTCTCTAGCTCTTGGGCCACAAGGCCTCTCCCATTTCTGCTGCTTCTGATTCCTCTACATAATAGATACTCAGTAACCATTTGGATGACTTTGGCTCTGGCTCCCCATGGCAGTAGTGTGGGCCTGACTCTACATGACCTAGGATTTAAACACAGGGTCTTGGTTTTGTAATTCCCATTCTTGACAGAGAGACCTGTTAGGCTCAGCCCAGCCCATGGGTTTGCTTTCCACCTCATCCAACCCCACTGTGGGGCCAGATGTCCATCTTTAGTCAACTTCGGCCAACCTCAGGCTATCCTGTCAGCAGCAACTGTGCATGGAGTCACTCTCCCCACCCCGAACTGATGTGGGCAGAGAAGTAACAACTGGCTTACCTAGGGCAGGAGTAGCACAGCTTTTAATCCTCATTAGAACCCCTATGAGATGCTGCATGGCCCGGGCTCAATATTCTATTAATTAATCTCAAGGGAAAACTCAACTTCCATAGGAGCCTCACTGTGGCAACCTGGCCACGTCTAGCTGTCCAGGTATGAAAAAAGAAAAAAGTAGGGAAATGGGTCTACTTTTTTTTTTTTTTTTTTTGAGACAGAGTCTCGCTTTGTTGCCCGGGCTAGAGTGAGTGCCGTAGCGTCAGCCTTGCTTACAGCAACCTCAAACTCCTGGGCTTAAGCGATCCTACTGCCTCAGCCTCCCAAGTAGCTGGAACTACAGGCATGCGCCGCCATGCCCGGCTAATTTTTTCTATATATATTTTTTAGCTGGCCAGATAATTTCTTTCTATTTTTAGTAGAGACGGGGTCTCGCTCTTGCTCAGGCTGGTCTCGAACTCCTGAGCTCAAACAATCCGCCTGCCTCGGCCTCCCAGAGTGCTAGGATTACAGGCGTGAGCCACTGCGCCCGGCCTACTTTTATTCCTGGTTTTGACATTGCTACTTTTTGTTTGATATAGTCCCACATACACCTACCAAGTGTAGGATGCTTTCCCTATGGACCAAAAGGTATGTAAGTAGCTAATGACAGCCGACCAAGCCTGCTAGAGCCTCCATCTGGAATTCTGTGATCCCAGAAGTGACAAATAGTGAAAAAGTAAGAATAGGATGGGTGTGGGGGAGAAAGGTACTTCCATGGGTAGTTGTGCATTGTATGTGTGTGGGTAGGTGTACTTTACAGTAGAATGTTTCATTTTAAGGATTTATCACAGAATTCTTCAAATAAGCACATTTTCAGAGTGAGTCATGTCACAGAGTGAATGTGGCACTCGCATGGCCTGAAGGCAGGTGTCCTTGGAGGATAAGTAGGAGGCAGCCTTACAGAAGGAGGTGACCTCTACCATAGACCATTGGTTTGACCTTGATTAGTGCCCTGGAGGAGTTTGCCACACTTCAACCTCCCTCTCCATAAAATGTGGTGTGGACTGTGGCTTCCTGCCCAGCTGGCAGGATCCTTGCTTACAAAGAATGCTGCACTGGGGAAACAAATGTGCACATGCTATTATCAACACTATTCAAATATGTCTTGGCTGAGAGCCCTGCCCATTGTAGGATTTCTGCCTTGAGTGCCCAAGGCATTCTCTCCCCAAAGACTGTTTTGTACTGACAGTACATTTTGTTGCTGGCAGAGGCAGAAGAAACCAAGCAAGCTTTCTTTGGCCCAACAGACCTAAGAGAGGGCCATATGTTTCCTGCAGATATTCGCACTCAGAAAAGCACCAAATTCATGTTCAACTTTCAGATGTTCACCAGCTGGGACAACTTGATTAGAAATCCAGTCAACCACACATGTGCTTCCAACATCCAAGGCCATGAGTTTCCAGGTCCAGAGGGGGTCCTGGGTGCCCCTGTTCTGGGCAGATTCCTCCTAGCTGGGCTACCAGAAACAAGTTTCCTGAGTATGTTGGCTGAGTTCCTGAAACGACGCAAATGTCTGGATTCATCGCCAACTATCTCCTCCAATGGCAGGGAATTCCAGGGCCAGGCTCTTTCTGACTCTCCAAGACCTTTCTCTGAGGAGATGAGGAAGCATGAGTTTGGAGTACGCCAGGAGGCAAGGGGAACCTTCCTCCTTCTCTTCATTTGTTCTATTTCTCATCTTGTTCACAAAGGAGATTTCAGGGCAGTTTGAGAAGTATGGGTAACACAAAATAATAAAAGGAAAAAGGAGGAAAAACAAAAGAGACTTGGAGCAAAGGAAAATGAGAGTAGGGAAAAATGTGAAGGCTGATGGGGCAATGCCAGGGCACAGTGCATTTTTCCTGATGACTTTGTAAATGCTGCCTCTGTTCATGGGTGTTTGATGTCTCTCCTTTGTGAGAAGGGTGTAGATACTACCTCCCCTTGGCCCCAGCAGGAGGCAAAAGACTGGCAGAGGGCAGTTCTGTGTTGCAGCTGGGGTCAGTTCTCTCCTCCCTCCCACTGCCAGGCCTCCTGATGCCCCCACCTGGTCCCCACCTGCACTGCAGGTCACCACCTGAAGGTGCGGCCCTTCAGGAAACCTCTGGAATAAAAGGGTATGGGCCAGAGGGCTGACTCAGATTCAGAGCCCCAGAGTCCTTTTTGGGGCCCAGTGAGGAGAGACGCCAGGAGCATTGTCCCAGCCAATCTGCTCCCACGGTGCCTGTGGCTGATGGTGTCAAAGGGCTGTGAGAGTGATGAGGTGGCTCTTTTATCCAGGTCCAAGTCCCCCAGGGATGGACAGCGAAGGCCTAACTCTGTGAAACATTCAGTGTGACTTTCTAGCTATGCGACATTGTACAGATTTGTCGGTTTTCTCAAACATATTTCAGATGAAGCTAATATGACCTGAGAAGGTTATTTATATTTATATTTAGAGTTAAACAGTGATGTGTATTAACCTATTTACAAGGGCCTAGTTAACATTACACTAACTTATTTACAAGGGCCTAGTGAGCTAATAGAATCAGACTGAGCACAGAAACTCTTGATTGATTGCGATGTTAGCATCCAGGTACTGGAAGAAGAGAAACTGAGTTGCACGATGGTTAATGGCCAGAGTATGGGAGACAGGGCTCTTTCACTTATTTTGGGCAAGTTCCCAAACTTCCTTTAGTCCCTATTTCCTCCTTTGAAAATTGAGAATAATCATATGTAAATCCTTTATGAGTCTGGAGGATATATGAAAGGTGTTTAATATTCCAATTTGTCATGGTACGTGCTTAGTGAACATAAGCTGCTGCTACTACTTTAACAAACATTAATAAAAGAGTAGTGTTGACTTCCAAGAAATCACTAGCTCTCCGTGGTGCAGGAAGACCTTGTATTCCACCCTTGCACTGAGGGAATGAGTCCTGTTCTCGTGAGCAGAGCCACGGGAAGCCATATTCTCAGAGGCCTGGCAACGGTTTGTGTTGGAAACTGATCTAATGGTACTCATCGTTCACTTTTCCTCATTAAGAAGACAGTTGTGGAGGAGGAAAAGAGTAGTAAAGAAGAAAACGTTTATCTGATGAGTTTTCTCCGCGTCTTGGCCAACTCTCTCACCATCTGTTCTTTATGTGGAACTGCTTTACTGACTCGGCGGCAATGGGATCCCGGGAAGTTTGCACACAGCAGAGTAACAGCTGATGTGGAAGTAATGGAGGAGGAAGGTAAGGGCTCAGGACCCTTTTCTGAAGATGAGTGAGATGTGCAAACAGAAATTGCACCAATTCTGCGATAGAAGCAGAACTAGAGAAAGCCTGGATTATTCTATATCTTTAAAGAAGTGTGTAGAACTTACGGAAATGCATTAAGAAATAGTTAAGGCTGACATAATTAGCATTAAATTTTTTTCTATAGAATTCTTAGTTTAAGAATACTTATAGGAAGTTATTGTGTTGAGTGAGTTAAACAGCTTCCCTATAATCTAATTTACACTATTATATTGCTTGGCAAACTGTTTCTTTACATAAAACACTTGCTGGATGCGGTTGGGGGATATTGGACAGGAATGAGCCAGACCTGCCTTCCAAGTAAACTTCATTTTGGGCTACTTTTAAGTTATCACTAGTGGGCTCAAAATTAGTATTGCTTGGTGGTTCTGTTTTGAAAGACAATGGGAAGACAGGGTCCTTTTTCCTGTCTTTAGGAGTAAAACCAGGTCTATTTGAGCTTGCACAAATCAATAGGGGAAGGAAGACGAGCAGACTTCACGTGCGTGTGTGCAGGTTTGTGTGAGTGTGTGCGAGCATGTAAGAATGTGTGATGTGAATGTGTGACCATCACAAACCCAGCCTGCTGCACTACCACATCGTAGGCCCGCAGTGGACACTTGCAACATCATGAGTCTGTCCTCTTCTGTTTACAGCCAGTGTAATCTGGGGAATAACACCTGCACATTGGACGCCTTGGCCACTGGTTGCATCTGCCCTCTTGTCCTGGAGAACTACACCAGTGGTTCCCCAAATTTTTGGTCTTAGGATTGTGTTCATTCTTATAAGTTATCGAAGACTCCAAAAAGAGTTTCTTTATATAGACCATATATACTGATGTTTACCATATTAAAAATTAGCAGCAAGACATTAAAAATATGTATATATCAATTCATTTTAAAATGACAATAGGAGGGGGTGGAGAAAAATGGCCAAATAGAAACCTCCAGTGATTGTCCCTCTGCACGAACACCAAATTCAATAACTATCTATGCAAGCAAGCACCTTCAGAAGAGCGAAAAATCAGGTGAGCGATCATACTACCTGGTTTTAACACTTTATCAATGAAGCAGTCACTGAAGACGGCAGAGAAGACAGGCTTGCATTGCCTATGCCACCTCTCCCCTCTGCCCCAGCTGTGCCATGCCAGCAGGCTGAGTGGAGAGAGAATCTGTGTGCCCAGGGGAGGGAGAGTGAAGTGATTGTGGGACTTTGCATTAAAACTCAGGGCCACCCTGGCACAGGGGAACACAGCACAGGGCAGAATTCTGCTGGTGCCCACGGAGGGAGCATTTAGACTAGCCTATCGAGAGAGAAATCTGCAGCCCTGAAACCTGAGATCTGGCTAGCCCTACCATTAGCTGACAAAAAACAGCCTGGAGCCTGGACTAAATTTGTAAGGCAGTCAGGCCCCAGAGGTTGCAGTCCTTGGGCAATTCCTGCAGCTATGCTGGTTCGGAGCCAGTGGACTTGGTTCCCATGCCATCTGATGCCACTCAAACTAACACTGCTTCAAACACCTCCTGAGGCCTAAAAGCTAGCTCCTCTTCTCCTTCGAAAGCATCTTCTTCAATCACTCCAACTGGAATGCTAGTGTATGACCCCATTTTTGGTGGGTAAACAGTGAGAACCTATTTTCATGACTAGGTTTAGAGAACTGGGCTGCTCTGCCCTTAGATGGTGATGGATCTTGGGCTCTCCCTAAAGGTCTTGGGCCAGGTGTTATGAGTCAGCAAAGATCCTGTGGAACAGTCAGTAAAGAACTCTTTACACCCTTGAGTTCCCTTCATTACCACCAGGAGGCAAGATGGCCCAAGGGTCGCTGATGAAAATGGAGGGCTTCTGTTGGTGACGGTAGGTGTGTTTCTCTGTGTCCCTGAGTTTGTGTGAGGGTGCGTTTCGGTGGCTTTCTCTTGCATATACACTTGAATATGTAAATATTTCTATACATACATATTGATATATGTCTTTTTAATCACCTCTGTTTTGTGTATGTATATCCATAAAATCTATAACAATCTACATTAATGTGTTTACATGTATATATATTCACAAACGTAATACACACACATACACACATACACACATACATGTGCACCCATGTCTTCTTACCTCCTGCCTGAAGAAAAATCTAAAGCATTGGGTGATAGTGCTCAAAGTTCATACCTTTACACATACGTAAATGATAGGGTTTTTGTCTTTTCACATTTATCCACCAATTTCTAAATTACATATTCCTTTAGATATTGAAAGCTATGCATCTTTATTCCAATGAACACGTAATATGTTTTTATTGATGTAGTTCTTAGTTTCGGTGGGTGTGAAGCTCTCCAGTGTAAGAGACAAAGCTGGTTGTTTGAGTCGGCTTATTTGTGTAAGTGAGTAGAAGGGGTTGGATTTATTTTTACATATACATTTTTTATTTCATTTTATTATTCTTTATATTTTTGCAAATATCCATGGATGTACCTATCCAAATTATGTATCTTTTCACACAAAAATAAATATATTATGTATACATATTTTAAAAAGGTATGTGGTGCAAATGCTGGCAAGGATGTGGAGAAAGGGGAACACTGGATGTAAATTAGCATGGTCACTATGGAGAACAGTGTGGAGATTCCTCAAAAAACTAAAACTAAAAAAACAAAAAGCCCTAAAAATAGAAATACCATATGACCCAGCAATCCTACTGCTGGGTATATATCCAAAGGAGGGGAAATCAATATATCAAAAAGATATCTGTACTCCCTGTTTATTGCTATACTACTCACAATTGCCAAGATTTGGTGTCAACCTAAGTGTCCATCAGTGGATGAATGGATAAAGAAATTGTGGTGCATATACACAATGGAATATTACATAGCCACAAAAAGAATGAAATCCTGCCATTTGCAAGAACATGGATAGAGCAGGAGAACATTATGTCAAGTGAAATCAGCCAAGCACAGGAAGACAAATCGCACATATTCTCACTCATATGTGGGAGCTGAATACTAAAAACTAGAATGATGGTCACCAGAGGCTGGGAAGTGTAGCAAGGAGGTGGGAATAAAGTGGGGGTGGTTAATGGGTGCAAAAATATAGTTAGATAGAATGAACAGTATTTGATAGCACAACAGGGTGACTATAGGCAACAATAAGTTATAGTGTACTTTAAAATAACTAAAAGAGTGGAATTGGAATGTTCCTAACACAAAGAAATGATGACTGCCTGAGGTGATAGATACTCTGATCACTCTGATTTGATTAATTCATTTTGTATGCCTGTATCAAAACATTACATGTACCCTATAAAGATATATGGAAATTATGTGCTCACAATAATTAAAAAATAATAAAATAGGCTGGGCGAGGTGGCTCACGCCTGTAATCCTAGCACTCTGGGAGGCTGAGGTGGGTGGATTGTTTGAGCTCAGGAATTTGAGACCAGCCTGAGCAAGAGCGAGACCCCATCTCTACTAAAAATAGAAATTATATGAACATCTAAAAATATATCTATAAAAAAAAAAATTAGCCGGGCATGGTGGTGCATGCCTGTAGTCCCAGCTACCCAGGAGGCTGAGGCAGTAGGATTGCTGAAGCCCAGGAGTTTGAGGTTGCTGTGAGCTAGGCTGACACCATGGCATTCACTCTAGCCTGGGCAACAAAGTGAGACTCTGTCTCACTAAAAAAAAAAAAAAATAATAATAATAATAAAATAAAATAACAAACCTATTTGATGTTAACATAAATCATATATTTTTATAATAAATGACTGTATTTTCCAAAACAAAAAAGCTTTACTATGATTGGCTTTTTTACATATATGAACTACTGTTGGTTCTGGGATGCAGAGCTTGACATCATAGGTCATGATTTTGCAGGAATTCTACTGAAAGCATTTCAGCCTCTTTGTCCAATATTGAGATTATATTTTGATATATTTTTATGTATTTCTTTGGATGCTTAATGCCAACATCTAAGCTTCCAATTAATTGTAAACTCTGCAGTTCCTGCAGGCTTCCAATATGTGCTTTGGTTCATTGTAATTAATAATGTGACTTTCTGAAATGGAAGAAAGTCTCTGGAGCAGGGAAATGTGTGTTGTGCACCTGAGAGCTGTGGGTGGCTGCCAGAGCTGGGCCCGAGCTGCAGCATGGGTCAGACGTCAGGCCAGAAGTCAGAGACTTGTGAGGACAAACCCAGGGAAGGAGAAAGGGAGGAAATTCATAAATCAGCAGTGATTTTTCTGTCTCAGGAAGCCCATGAACATACCAAATAACAAAATAACTGTTGTTATGGTCTTTGGACTGTGCTTCGAGGAAGCCTCTTCTGACCATTGTTCTGTTAGCCTCTTGTCCTTCCCTAAGACACCCTGCCTCATGGGCCTCCATGGTGGGGGGGTCCGTGTCATCCAGGTGTTCTCTGTAGATGTCCGGGACTGGCCTGCTGTCCTGTGTCCTGTGCTTCCTGCCATTGTTCTTCCCCCACTGAGTTTCCTGAGCACTCAGACGTTGTCTTACTCACCTGTTATTTTTAAATTTTATCATTTTTATTTTTAATTGTGATAAAATTAAAAGCATAGCATAAAATTTACCATCTTAACCATTTTTAAGTGTGCAGTTCGATAGTACATTCACATTGCTGTACAACCGATTTCCAGAATTTTTTCATCTGGCAAAACTGAAAGTATGTACCCATTCAACAACATCTCCCCGTTCTTCTCCTTCCCCCCGCCTCTGGCAACCACCATCCTGCTTTCTGTCTCTATGAACTTAACTATTCTAGGTACCTTATATAAACAGAATCATACAATATTGTCTTTGTGTGACTGGCTTATTTCACCTAGCATACTGTCTGTAAGGTGCATCTGTATTGTAAAATGTGTTGAAGTGGCCTTCCTTTTAAAGGCTGAATAATATTCCATTGTGTGTATATAACACATTTTGTCTATCTATTCATCTGTCAGTGGACACTTGGGTTGCTTCCACCTTTTGATTATTATAAATAATGCCACTATGAACATGGGTGAACAAATATCTCTTAGACACCCTGCTTTCAATTCTTTTGGGTATATACCCAAAAGTGGAATGGCTGGATCATATGGTAATTATATTTTTAATATTTTGAGGAACAACCATGCTGTTTTCCACAGTGGCTATACCATTTTACATTTCCACCAATAGTGTTCAAAATAGGTTCCAATTTTTCCACATCCTTGACATCTCTTGTTATTTTCTGTTTTTTTGTGATAGTAGCTATTCTAATAGGTTTTCACCCATCCTTGTACCCTCCACAACAGCACATAATGTAGTACCTGGCCCATGGGGTGACCAGAATAAGTGGTCTTTAAATGGAATGTCTTTCAGTTTCACTAACATATTAAAACAACTCCCCCACAGGTCAGCCTGCCTAACCTCACCAAAGCCGTCTTTGATATGCACAGTGGTGACCTACGTTAGGCATGAGAAACTGTTGTACCTAAAGAAAGTGCTTCCTGGCACATGCTGTCCATATACAGGAACACTCGATGTTGTAAAAATGTCAATCTTTCTCAAAACAATCTGTGAAATCACGGTGGAGTTCGATACCACAATATAAAATTTATCTAAAAAATAAGCTTGTGAGAATAGATGCAAAAATCCTGGAAAGGAAGATACATGGGGCACAGGGAGACTATTTCACAGCCATTTAAACCTATTGGGACAATGTGCAGCTGCTTCTGCTGGGAGCTAGAGGATGCTACTGGCTCAGGGTGATGCAGATGTTTTTTGTTCAGCTCTCCTTCCTTGCTGTGGCCCAAGGTCTCATATCACGATTGCAAATCACAGTGCTGCTCTCAACATTTACCCTCAGGGGAACCTTGTTCCTTCAACTTATTCACTACTCAGTGCTTCCAGCTCTGGTTCTGGTTCATGATTTTTTTTTTTTTTTTTTTTTTTTAGGAGAAAGGACTCTTTGGAGATTTTCCATACTTCCTGTAATCACAGCAATCCAAAAAGTAAGTTTTCTTTAAGATCTAGGTGTTGTGAAGTGAATGGCAGTGATCTGCAAAGTATCTAGTATGTCATTGTACTAAAAATAGATTCATTGAAGGAATTCAAATAATATTTTGAACATTACCACCATTTTGCCTTAGTGGAACCAGGGCAGATGGACCTCATGGCTGGGCAGTGGAGTGCCCTGACCAGGCCTCAAGCCCCTTGTGCCCAGTGTACCCCTCTCTTCAGATGCTGAGATGTCGCATTGCTCTGTAGAGTGCTTTGTGACTTGGTGACCAGTGTTTTGTGGTTTGGGAGGTCGATCAGGTCTATGGACCAACTGGGAAGTCAAGAGTGGCTCATGCTGTTACTCCATCACTGTCCCTTCTCCCCACTTTTTCATTGCTGGGCCTTCTGCTTTTCTCATTGTATTTATTTATTTTATTTTATTTATTTTATTTATTTATTTTTTTTTATTGAGACAGAGTCTCACTCTGTTGCCCGGGCTAGAGTGAGTGCCGTGGCATCAGCCTAGCTCACAGCAACCTCAAACTCCTGGGCTCAAGCGATCCTACTGCCTCAGCCTCCCGAGTAGCTGGGACTACAGGCATGTGCCACCATGCCCGGCTAATTTTTTCTATATATATATTTTTAGTTGGCCAGATAATTTCTTTCTATTTTTAGTAGAGACGGGGTCTCACTCTTGCTCAGGCTGGTCTCGAACTCCTGAGCTCAAACAATCCGCCCGCCTCGGCCTCCCAAGTGCTAGGATTACAGGCGTGAGCCACCGCGCCCAGCCTTTCATTGTATTTATTAAAGAAAGGCCCCTTCTAGGCTTCTGGACCAGCCAGAATGACTGTGTTGTGCTTGCTGAAATTCAAATATTTTCAATGTTGGGCAATGAAGGGCAGAAACAACCAGGAGAGAGGGTAAAGGCCACCGAACCAGTTTCTAGCTGGGCAGTTCCTGCTCTGGTGCTCCTCTTCAGGCACCTGCTGGCACCTACACCCTCTTTTCTCCTCTGCTGACTGTGGGCCACTCAGGCACATGGAAAAATGCCGAGACCTGTTCCTCCCCGCAGAGCCAGTCAAGGCTCAGAGGAACCTGGGCTGGGAGTCAGGGCATCTGCATGCTGATCCAGCCCTTCCTGCAAATATCACTGTTTAACCTTTGAGGAAGTCTACTGCCCTATCTGGATCTTAGAGCACTTTAAAGATCAATATACGGTAATTAAAGAGAGATGCTATAAAGATCAAATGGTTACTTTTGAAATGTTATTCAGATGAAAAACAGCAGCAAACTCTTCCTGAACACCTAAGATACACAAAGCGTGGTGTTAGCTCAATGGCACAGCTGTATAATCAGCCTAGACGGGGAGACTGGATTTATGAATGTAACTTAAATAACTGTGCAAGAGAGTACGTGAAAATATAATGCATGCCGAGGGCTGCCTTTCTGAAAGTGTGACCTACAAAAGCAGTCCCTCAAAATATTTCACGAAAAGAGGTTTTATATTTAAATCTGTTTGGAAAATTCTATATCTTGTATCCATTTTCTTGGGAATTTATGATGGATGTTAATTCATTAAAATTTATGATGACTCCTACAGCAGGTAACCCATGTAAGCCATGGTTTTCCACATTCACTTGACCACAGAACTGATTTTCAGTAACACCTATTGACCTGAAGAGGAACACATTTTGGGAAAGCTGATCCAAATCTTTATATTTTGGGAAGATTGTCACAGGTGTGACATTTCTGTGAAAGGTGGCAGCACACAGTAAGAGGTCAGTGGAGATGTGAGTGAGTGGGGAGTGTCCATGCAACAGAGAAGAAAAGGAGCTAGAACAGAACAGAGTTCCTGCAGATAAGTTTGTAGAGGGAGAAGATGTCAGCTGTGGAAAGGCCTGGCCTCCAGGCCAAGGGAACTGGACTTACAAGAGGAAGCTGTGGGTCGTGGTCCTCAGTGGGTCTCCTCCTGGAAGACCTGTGGGCTTTGCAAAAGGCTACCCACAATCCTTGGCATGCACACCAGAGTCCCTTTGCTGTCCCATTTCCCAGGCAGGAGGCCATCAATTTGGGCTTGTGTTCTCTCTGGTCCTTCCTTTCAACACTGGTTCTCAAACTTCAGTATGCCTTAGAATAACCCAAAGGGTTGGCTGAAACAGCCCAGACTCCTGCGCTCTACCAGTGTTTCAAAGAGGCCTAAGAATTGCATTTGTAACAAACATAATGTAATGGTGATGCTGCTGATCTGGTGACCACCCTTAGAATAAACCTTCAGGAATACTTTTATCACTGACCCTCTTCCCCCCAACAGTTTCTGCACTGGCGGAATACACGGGACACAGATGACGGGAACCTGATGGAACTAAGACGGAAAGACGGCTGCAGCCAGCTCCTTCACTCATCACGGTCTCTGTTTCCACACAGAAATGTATGTGGCTTGGTGCTGTGTCAAGTCGGGGCTGGCAAACTCAAATCCTGGCAGCGTCCAGGTAGCCAGTGAAGATGAGTGAAGCAGACTAGAGAGTTCGAGCACAGACTCAGCTCCCATCAACTGGTGCCATCCCAGAGTCGGGGCTGATGCTGCCCACCAGCCCTCACGGTGGCCTTTCTATAGGAGAGGAAACAGGCTCAGTGAGGGCAGAGAATGGCTTCAAGATAGCTCAGCTAGTGAGTAATAGGGCCCAGATTAAAATCTAAAGGGTCTAATTTCAAAATCTAAGTCAGTTCCCTGTATATAACATTGTCTCTGAGCATGTACTACCTCTAAGTCATGGCAGGAGCATTTATAAATGGTTTATGGGCTAGGGAGGAGCGAGGAGGTATACAGAGACTCCCTGGAGATCTAGAAAATGTATATCTGCTGTACTGTTTTTTCCTATTGCTACTATGAGGCAGAGCCACAGGCCCAGGGCAAACTCAAATGAAGGATGGCCTGGGTTTGCTAGATGCTCTCCGTTCTGCTCTACCAGTTTTAATCCTCCTACTTCTCGTTTGCCAGCTTTGCACCCCAGGTTTCTTGCCTAGGAGCTAATCAAGCCTTAATTGGAAACAGAAATGCAGCCTCTTGCCTGAGTCACAGGCCGGTAACAAACCAGAATAGATCAGAGAGGCTTGCGTGAGCTTGGGCTGCTTTTGCTAATGAAGGAAGTGCAAGCTAGAAATCTGCAGCCAATTTAAAGAAATGGTCCTTGTCATGGTCTGTGACACACAGGGTAAGGTTACCTGCTTTTACATTTGTGGCAGCATCAAGCTCCCAAGTGTCTGATTCAGATTCCTCACCAAATCTTTTTAAAATTTGACTGAGAATAATAAGTCACACCAAATATCTTCCATGTCACATCATACCGAATATAAGGAAGCATTAGAGAGTGCAGTCCCACAAATTCAACTCCCTTATAATTTAGAATACTAGTAAGATATGACAGACAAATTAAATTTGTTCATAAATCCCCAGACTCATTTTAGATCATGTTTTGCTCCAACATCCATTTATCTTCTTTTTTTTTTTTTTTTTGAGACAGAGTCTCACTTTGTTGCCCAGGCTAGAGTGAGTGCCGTGGCGTCAGCCTAGCTCACAGCAACCTCAAACTCCTGGGCTTAAGCGATCCTACTGCCTCAGCCTCCCAAGTAGCTGGGACTACAGGCATGTGCCACCATGCCCGGCTAATTTTTTCTATATATAAATTTTTAGCTGTCCAGATAATTTCTTTCTATTTTTAGTAGAGACGGGGTCTCGCTCTTGCTCAGGCTGGTCTCGAACTCCTGAGCTCAAATGATCCGCCCGCCTCGGCCTCCCAGAGTGCTAGGATTACAGGCGTGAGCCACCGCGCCTGGCCAATAGGATGGGCTGAACTTCCTGTCATGTCTCTTCTTTGCATTGCCCCCAAATTGGCCGGAGATGAGGGATAAGGAAGAGAAAGCAAGGATATGGATGTGGAGGAGATCGTTAGCTGTCCTCCAAAATTCATGCTTCTCTGCTTCTGAAAGTATTAATAGTGTATCTTTTAGCTGGGCATCTGGTTTCTATTTTTCCAAGTCTGTGCTACAGCTAGGTATGCTCATGTGTTTAAACTCTGGCTAATGAGATGCAAAATGACCTGTGGCAGCATCTAGGAATCTTCCTTTAGAGAAAACAGGCACCTGCCCCTGGCAGTTTTTCATTAATCCATCCTCCATCTTGTTGATAGATTGCCAAAAGCAGACAGACACTCTTTGCACTACCTTCTAGCAAAAAGTAGAGTCTATTTCTCTACCCCTTGAATTTGGTCTTGGCCATGTCACATGTTCTTGCCAATGGGACATTAGCAAATGTGTTTCAAACAGGGCTTGAAAGCACTTGCAGATTGGGCTTGTCCTTTCTTGCTACTATGAACTCTGATACTGTCATGAGAAAAACTCTGAGTGAGCCTTCTTGAGGATGAGAGACTGCAAAGATAGAGAGACCCCATCCATCCCAGCCATCCCAGCCATCCCAGCCATCCTAGCTGGGTCTAACTAAGACCTTAGATATGTGAGTCCATAATAGACAATTTAGCCCCAGAAAAGCTGGCCCAGGAGAGGAAAACTACCTAGCTAAACCATAAAATCATGAGAACAATATAAATCGTTATTACTCTAGCAGATTAGATGCAGCAGAAGAGAAAGTTAATGACTGGAAAAAAAGACAATAAAAAAGATTCAGACTGAAGCAAAGAGAAAAAAGATATAAAATACATAAAAGAGAATAAGGTACATATGGGACACAGTGAAAAGTTTCAATATATGGGTAACTGGAGTTTAAGAAAGAAAAAAGAGTATGATAGAAGCTACATTTGAAGACAGAAGGTAGAGAATTTGTCAAAACTGGTGAAAGACTAATCATTCATGGATGCAGGAAGTTCTGTATCCACAAATAGAATGAATGCAAAGAAAACTATACTTAGGCATATCATAATGTAGCAGTCTGCTTTGGCTGCTATAACAAAATACCACAGACTGGTAGCTTAAACAATAGGAATTTATTTTTTACAGTTCTGGAGTCTGGGAAGTCCAAGATCAAGGTGCTGGTTGATTCAATTCCTGGAGAGGGCCTGCACCCTGGCTTGCAGGTGTTCATCTTCCTGCTGTGTCCTCACATGATAGAGAGAGAAGTGAAGGGTGTGGGGTGAGTGGGGCTGGGGGGAGTGGGAGGTGGAGGCGGGGGTGGGAAGAGCAAGCTCTCTGCTCTCTTATTATAAAGGCACTAATCCCATCTTGAGGGCCCCACTCTCACGACATCATTTAAACCTAATTATCTCCCAAGGGCCCTATTTTCAAATATGATCATATTGGGGCTTAGGGCTTCAACATATAAATTTGGGGAGGGGGACACAACTCAGTCCACAGCACACAGTAGACCTGCTGAAAATCAAATACAAAGAGAAAACCATAAAATTTATCAGAAAAGAATGACACATTATATTTAAAAGAACAACAATCAGGTTGATAGCTGATTTTTCAATAGAAATGATGACAGCCAGAACACAATGTAATGTTATCTTTAAACTTTTGGCAGAGAAAAACCACTAACCTAGAACTATATACCCAGTGATAATATTCTTCAAAAATAAAGGTGAAGCAAAAACAATTTTTGACAAAAGTAAAAAATTTGTTGCCCACAGGCCTACAGTAAAAGAAATACTAAAGAGAGGTTTTGTGGCAGAAAGAAAATTATCCCAGAAGGAAACATGGAAATGTAAGAAGAGATAAAAATCATCAGAAAGGGGAAATAAGTACATTAGCATGAATGAGTACTGACTGTGCAAAAAAATAATTTATTCTGAGGATAGAAATATCTGTAGAATTAAAAATGCATGACAACAATAATACAAAAGATGGGATGGTGGTAAATGGACTTAAACTGCTATAATTGCCTAGTACTGTCAGGGAAATGGTAAAAGTAATTATTTTAGAATGAAATAAGTCAGGAATGCATGGTGAAATCTCTGTCTTATCCATTAAAAAATAATAAATAAAAATTTATAACTCACAAGCTAATGGGGGGAAAAGCAGAATAAAAAATTTTATTTAAAAAAGATAAGAAAGAAGAATAAAAAGAATCTGAAGCATGTAGTTTATATTTTTATAAAGTATTTATTTATAAACTCAGTTTATATTCATGTAAAGGGTCTAAAGTAATCTAAATATGAGAATTAGATTCTTTAACTTGACAAAAAGAAAAAAAGAACTATATGTATTTACTTTATGTGAAGACACAGAAATGTTGATAGTAAATATATGGGGGCAGGAAGAAAGTTATACCATGCAAATACCAACCAAAACAAAGCCCAAAGGCCAGGTGTGGTGGCTCACACCTGTAATCCTAGTACTCTGGGAGGCTGAGGCAGGAGGATCGCTTGAGGTCAGGAGTTCAAGACCAGCCCGTCTCTACTAAAAATAGAAAAATTAGCTGCGCGTGGTGGCACATGCCTGTAGTTCAAGCTATTCAGGAGGCCGAGGAAAGAGGATCCCTTGAGCCTAAGGATTTGAGCTTGCTGTGAGCTAGTCTGACGCCACAGCACTGTAGCCCGGGCAACAGAGTGAGACACTGTCTCAAATAAAAAAAAAAAAAGGAAAGCCCAAATGACTTCACTGCTGAATTCTTCTGAACTTTTAAGAAGTAACACCAATCTTTCACAGACTCTTCCCGAGAATGGACAAAAGAGGAATATTTCACTTCCTAACTCTTAGTTAGGAAAGCTTAATATTGATACCAAAACCTGGCATCAGAAAAGGAAAATTATGGGGCAATAGCCCTTAATAACATAGATGCAAAAATCCTATACAAAATATTGATATGTTCACTAATATACACAAAAGCATAATTCTAAATTGGATTTGTTCTAGAAATTCAAAAATCAATCAACAAAATTTAACCACATTAACCAAAGAAATGATAACAATATATCATCTTAATAATTATAGAAAAATAATTTAATAAAATTAAACACCCATTTATAATAAAACTCCTGGAAAACTAGGAATATAAAGAAACTTTCTTAATCTGATGAAGTATATTGCAAAAACTTGCACAAGTTCATATGAAATGGTGAAATAGTGACCCCTATACCCCTGAGATCTGCAATGTTACAAAGATGGCTGATCTCATCCCTTCTATTCAACATTGCACTGAAAGTTTTAGGCAGCATAATAAGGTGAGAAAAAGAGGTGAAAATATCAGACAGAAAGAAAAAAAGTACAATTACTATTTGTTATTATTGGCAGGTGATATGATCATGTACCAGTCAAGCCAAAAGGATCTACATTTTAATAAGTGAATTTTAAAAGCTCTTGAGCGACAAGGTCAATATATAAATATCAGTTGTATTTCTTTATACTGGGAACAAACAATACAGAAAACAAAATTTCAATTCTGTATTACAAATGCAATTTACAATTGCATAAAATGTATCAAAGATTTAGGAATCAATATAATGCAGTATATACAAGACCTCTACATTGAAAACCAAAAGTCATAACAGGAGGACTTGAAAGAGTACTTACACAAATGGGGGTAATGTGTAATGTCTATGAAGTAGATAAGTTTGGGCAAATGGGTCCATGGAACAGAATGGAGTGTCCTGAGACAGGCCTGTACATATGCACCAGCTGGATGTCACAAAAGTCAACACTACTGTGCAGTGGAGAGAGGAGGGTCTTTTCAATAAATGATGCTTGGTCCCCCACTTCACACTATTCACACTACTCACAAAGCCCAATTCCAGATGGATTATTGATTTAAACCTTAAGCCTCTAGGAGGTGGCATAGGAGAATATCTTCATGACTTTAGGATAGGCAAAATTTTCTTCAGTGGGACACAGAAAGCATGAATACTTAAGGAAAAGATTAACAACTTGAGATTCATTAAAATTAAGAACTTTCTCATCATTGAAACTTCATAAAAGAAGTGAAGATGCCCCAGAGTGGCAGAAAATATTTGCAATACTATATTAACAACATAAAGAACTTTGACTTATCAATACAAAAAGATAGACAATGCAATAGAAAAATGGACACTTCATACATGGGGATACAAAACATATGAAATATGCTGAACATCAGGGAAGTGAAAATTAAAACTACAAGAAGAACCCAAACGCTATGGCCCAGTAATTCCACTGCTAGGTCTATGTCCCACAGACATTCTCTTTCCTTTCCAGCATCTCCCCGCCCCCCCCCGCCCCCGCCACATTCTCCAGCTCCCAGGGGCCCTGTTTCCCAGTTGCTCTGGTCAGAAGGACAGATTTCCATGTGTCTTGGGCTGCCTCCTGAGCAAAGCAGTGAGGAAAAAGAGGGAAAAAATCAAAGGGCTCGAGAGGTGGGTGTTCTCTCAGGGCAGGACTGAGAGAGAGAGGGAAAATAAAACAGAAACGACACAGTTTTTCCTCCGACAGCAGCATGGAAGAAGTATGAAAACTGTATAGAATGCATAGAAATGGGTTAGATAGAATACAACTATAGCGCAAACTCAGACAAAAATAAAATCCATAATT
The DNA here is from genome assembly GCA_028533085.1 of Varecia variegata. Lineage (NCBI taxonomy): Eukaryota > Metazoa > Chordata > Mammalia > Primates > Lemuridae > Varecia > Varecia variegata. Next base: position 123,757,216 of record CM052436.1, read on the forward strand.
GAGCATCAAATTTGTGTGTTGCTTCGTGACAAACAGGAGACCAAAAAAAGGGGGATAGGGTGGGGTATGACTGCGTTGGATTAAATCTTCAGACCCTTGGTATCTAAAACTTTTCCTTAATGTTTCCACTTCAGAATCCTCTTTTGTACCCTTAAGCAATGGTCTCTGAGCTGGCAGCCAGTTTTGCAGAGAGCTGGAGGCTGCCACAGTGTTGGAGGAGTGGACAAGTGGCCTCTGAGATACCCCCTGCTGGCCAGCATTGGCCCTGGAACAGGGAGGAAGTTGGAAACAGGCTTGCAAGTGTCTCCAAGTGTCTAAGTGGGAGAGAAGGACTGGTCATCTATTCTTTATTCTTTCATTCAGCACATGTCTGTTGAGTGTCCCATATATGCCTGGAATGTCCTCATCAGACGACACAGACCCAGGCTTCCCTCCACTTGTTATTCATCATTTTACTTCCTTCAATTCAAACATCCTTAGTTTCTGGCCCTGGAGTGACAGCTGACCTTGTAACCGCTGACCTGAGTGTCCTAAGACCATGGGGCGGAGCACTTGACACTGAGACCCAAACATCAAACCTGAAACTCGAAGGCAGCAAGGGAAGGAAAGAGCCACACTTGGGAACAGCCTAAGAGGGAAGTAGCCACTTAGCTGTGTGACCCCAGGCAAGGCACTTCACCTCTCTAAACTTTTTTCCTTGTCTACAAAATGGTGAAAAACTCAGTGACTTCCTCAGAGGGTTATTGTGAGATTAAATGACATACATCTGCAAGGTGTATGCCTGACACACAGTAGAATCTTTACTCAAGAAATATGATCCTTTTTCCCTTCTCTCCTCCTCTCCCACAATTTCTTATCTGCTTCAGCAATCTCCCACAAGGACCTCTAACCACAAGAAATGCCTTTCTGTGGGGGGGGGATCTCTCCTCTGCCCGGGAGACACAGAAAGCGCAGGCAGCTGTGTCCCTTCCCTGCCAGCCCTGTCAAGTGGGGACGCCTCCACACGCTCTAAGATGGCGCCGTTCAAACTTTAGTGTTCACTCAGACCATCTGGGGACCTTTGTCAAATACAGGCTCTGCTTCAGCCAGTCTAGGCTGGGGCCCCAGATTCTGCAATTCACCATGCCATTAGCCCATGGACCACACTCCAAAGCAACTCCTTCCGTCTCAGTTCACACAGACCCAGGCTTCTCCATACCTGGCGTTCCCCTTCATACCTCTCATTCTACCCTCTCCTGCTCATCTCCCAGGAGGAACGCTCTAGGGTGATTGCTTCTTTCTCTGGGTTTGCCCAGCCACACTTGGCACTTGGTTCTTTCCTGCCCTGAGCTGGGGACGCTGTGGTAGGAGCACAGCCAGTCACCGCAAAGAACAAGGTCCTCAGGCCAGCAGCACCGGCAGCTGGGCCAGGAGCCCTGCTCAGAGAGCTCTCCTCTCCACCTCTGCCTCAGGCAGAGATTCGCAGGAGCTGGGCCCCAAGGAGCTGCACTTTATTTTGCAATTTAGGAAATCCTCTCAGCCTATAGGTCTTTTAGTTTTTTCAGGCTCTGTCACTTACTAACTGGTGAGCTCAGGCTGCCACTTCACCTTTTCGAACCTAAGGGTCCTCATTTGTAAAAATCGGAATAAAACTGCACACCCATGCTCGTAGCAGCACTACTCATTCACAATGGCCAGAAGGTGGAAGCAACCCAATGTCCATAGATGTAGGAAAGGGCAACAAAATGCAATACATACATGCAGTGGAATATTATTCAGCTTTAAAAACAGGGACATGTGCTGTAACATAGATGAACCTTGAGGACATTATGCTAAGTGAAATAGCCAGTCACAAAAAAGGAAGATACTGTATGATCTCACATATATGAGGTCTCTAGAGTGGTCAAAACCCTAGAGACAGAAGGTAGACTGGTGGTTCCCAGGAACTGGGGGTGGGAAAGAATGGAGAGTTAACAGTGAACTGTACTCTTTAAAATGGTTAACATGGTGACTTTTATGCTATGTGTTTTGTTGTCGTTGCTCACAATGAAAGAATAAAAAAAGGAATAAAACTATGGATCTTATAGGGGCTTTGGTGAGAGACTTCAGTTAGACTCTGAACAGGACCACTCATGACACAGGGATCAAGAAAAATGAGCTTGATTCTTCTGCAAACGAAAAACTTTCCTCTGCAGAGCCCTGCTGTTTCTCATTCCCAAGAGAGGAATCATCTGTTCTGCAGTCGCAGACTGGGCACCGCTCTGTGCTGAGCAGTTTGAGAGATGACCATGGACAGAGAACATGTAGGCTTTCACCAAATGTTGGGAGGCAAATGGTCTTGCTCAGTGCCCACCCCGCCACCACCCATGTTGGATGCGAAGTTTATGGCTCAGAGGGTCACTTAGGGCACTGAGGGGAAACCAAGAGAGGAGCCACTAGGCAAAAGTCAGGCTCCACCTTAGAAATTTCTTCTTGGGTTTCCAGGGAAATGGTGCATTGTCTCTCATTCTCATCTCTGGGAGGGCCCTGCAGAGTGTTCCCTGAACTGCCTTTCCTGAAGGAAGCCTTACCCTAGACAACGCCCAGCGAGAAGAACACCATGCAGTCCATCTGCCAGCAATTACATCCTGGAGGAGAGAGGAAAGTTGGAACAAAATACTTAAAAAAAAAAAATCTGTGCGTCCAGCTATATTATGTGAAATGTCCTCCCCTGGAAAGCAAATCTCACAATAGATGTCTTATAGAAATGAGCACTTAACAACACTGTTTCATATTCTGGGCTGTGGTTGTTAATGATAATAATTATGATGATATAAATTAAATGGAGTTGTTAAATTAAAAATGGAGTATAGTGGATTCTACCATTCTACATATATGTTAAATTCATCGCTATGGAGACTCATCCAGATTAAAAATGACTGAAAATCTTGAAAACAAATATTGTTATCAAAATATCACGGCTTTGGAGCTCTTTAGTTTAATTCATACAAGAGGCTTCACAACAAAAATTCCCTTGTCACACACACATCGTTCTTCTCAACCTCCAGTTTGAGGACTTCAGTGCTGTTCTGCTTCCCCCTCCCACTGCCATAAAAGCAGAGACTGACCATCTCCCAGACCTGCCTGTTACTTCTCCTCTCCTCCCTCTTTTCCCAGAAAACACGTTAGTTTTGCTGCTGCTATTTTCCCACCTTTGGAAAAATATGACAGCCTCGTGCTCAGAACTTCTTTAAAGATATAGAAAAACCGCCAAAAGAATTAACTGGAAAGTAGGTATGTATCTCCTTTCAAGTTCTGAGTTGGATATGAAATTCCTAGTGTACACCAGCCCGTTTCCTAAATGGGAAATGGACCACTGACTACTAGAACGAGCCCCAAAGATGTCAGGCAACTTAGATCAGGAACCACAGATGAAAATTATAGACCTTCTCCTTAAAGATGTCACCACCCTTCAGGCTGGGCTTCATACGCCCACTATCCTTGCCAAGATGACCAGTGAGTTGACCCACAGGTAGCTTAGAGGCTGAACGACAGCCAAACATCCATGTGATACCCTTATGAGAAGCCCTAAAACTACTAACTAACCAAAGCCAACCTATGCAAGCAGGCTAAACCTACTGGAGGGTGACTCTCAGTGGAGCAACATGCTAAGATGTAAAGAGTATGTGCTTTGAAATCAGGCAGACCTGGGTTTAAATTGAATCTTGCTACTCATTACCTGTGTAAAGATAGATGTTAATTAACCTCTCTGAGCATGAGTTTCCTCAAATGTAAAATGGGGATAATATTTGCAGTTTGTATGTAAAGTGCTTAGCATATTTCCTGAGACAGAGTAAGTACTGAATAAACCTGATTCAGGATAGATACTCAAGATCTGGAAGCTATTGCTGATGCTGGGTAGGATAAGAGTGGTAAGAATGCTTCTGAGGACGGTAATTCAGGAGTGGAGGAAAGACAAATGTGGAGGCATCCCATCTTTTCTGGAAATTTGCTTTCTGGAACATTCCTCCTACTTGCCCCATGCCTCTTCCTCTGGTAGGTAGGGCATGGCATCCTCCAAGACCTTGACGGTCCTCCTTGGAATGCCCTTTCTGATACCGTTTAACAGCCACCATTACATTTTAAACGGCCACATTGATTTTTCCTATCCTCGACCAGAAAAATCCTCCAGGCTCTGTTGACAGAGCAAAGCACTTGCTCTGCCTCTTTCAAGCTCTCTTCAAATGTGGTGCACTGCGTCAGCTCTGCATGCCTTGCTCTGGGGAAAACTCAACTCGGGAATGCTGCAGGATCTCTGCAGAGTACCTGTCCACTCTCGGTCAATGTGTGCAAATCAGAACCGTGCAAGTCAGGGGCAGCTGGAATTGACTCCAAGTCAGGTCCTGGAGAGATTTGTAGGCTCTTTTTTTATGCTAGAGAAAGGAAGATGGATGAAATTCCAGAGCTCTGGTTCACTTGTCTTTGCCCTTCAGACATGCCTTGTGTGTCCCACACTTACTCTGGCTGGGAGGGCAGGTGGCTGCTGCCAGCTCTTGCCAATACCTGGGAAGCCAGATGCTGAATCCTCATCTTCCAGGTTTGTGACTCAGACAGAGCCTGGACACACAGAAGGTGGCAACGTGGCCCCGCAATAACATACTGTGAGACCCAACCCTGCTGGTCTGGCCTGATGCTTCCCTGTGCACGTTTGCTAGAAACACCTGCCCATTGAATGATGCCCCGCTGGGAGTGATGGAAAGAAAGAGGCTTCCCTCCAGTGGCCTCACAATCTGAGAGAGTTATCCCCAGAGCCTGTGGTCAGCAGCCCCTGGGCAGACTAGTGTGGCAGCCTCTCAACTCCATGAGATAGGATGGGACGCAGGCAATGGGAGAACACAGCAAAGCGAGGTATGTGGTGGGGACATCCTTGCTGGAATTTCCTTGGCAGGACATAAAGATTAGGAAAACCTTGGAGACAGCCTCTTCCTTACGCTGTGATAACTGAGAAAAGCTCTTTGCTGGCCTGCCCTCCTTCCTTTCTTCCTTCCATTCACAAACATTTTTTTCCCCAGCGTGTCTTATGTTCTGGACACTGCCTTGGGTGGGGAGGATCCAATGGTGAACAACTGAGTCCATTGTGGAGAAGAAAAGAAACATTTCTGTCTGGGGTGTCAAGTGCTGTCCCAGAGGCGGGGCACCCAGGTTGCTATGGGACTACACCTAGTGAGCTGCAGGTGGTGCTGTGGGGTAGAATTGGGGAAGACTTTGTGACTGAGATTAAGTGTTAGAGTGCACATAAGTATTAGCAAAAAAGATGGCAGAACAACCCTGTGGGGGGGTGGGGAGGAGGAGCAATATATTCGAAAGCCTAGGAATGAGAAAGGACATGGTGTCTTGGCAGGTGGCTCACTGTGGCAGGACCAGGTGGGAAAGGGCAGGAGACATTGGCAGGAGTGGTCACCTGAAGGCCACGGGTACTGTGCCTGAGCATTTGGATTTATCATGAAGGGAACAGGGAGATAGTGATGGGTTTTACAAAGAGGCAAGACATGATCATATTTGCATTTCTGAGAGATATCTGTGCCTGTGGAGTGGAGAATGGGCTGGAGATGGAGGGGGAGGGAGAAGGATCAGTTTGGGGGACAGGGATAGCTGTTGAGGGTGGGGCTAGGCAGGATTCCAAGCCTGGGACAATAGTGGCAGAGTCAGGGCAGTGCCAGTAAGGATGGAAGGGAGCGGACAGATTTAAGAGGCATCTAAAGGGTGGAATGAATGAGCCCAAGTGGTTGATTAGGTGGGAGGTGAGTGAAGGAGAGGAGGATAAGGTGCCTGCTGTGTTTTGAACATCATGGGGCGGAGAGATGAAAAGAGGAGCATCCTTGTTCTCTGAGTGACAAGCACCTGCCTATGCCAGAGAGGTGGGTTTCAGTAAACACTAATATTGTGAGCAGCACGGACAGGGAGGCCCGACCCTGGCTTCCCCAGACCTTGTCTTGATCTTGGAATATAGAGCTCAGTGGAAAGAATTTTGGACCATGAAGGATAAATGCCATTTTAATTCCAACAAATCCTGAACACATTCCCCACCCATGTTAGGGTGCTCAGTGTCAGGAACCTATCCTTTTGTAGAAACCCCAAAGGTGACCCTCCAAGAGCAGGTGGATTGCTCAGCTCCATGGATTCGGTTTGATGCCCTACACATTCATTCATCACCTACTATATACCCAGCCCTGGGCTAGGTACAGCAGGTGCGGACATAAGTAAGATATGCATCGAAATGGTCATAAAACAATGCAGGTTGACATCAGGGCCATGGGTGACATTTCAGTGGAAAAGTCATAGGGATTTCAAGAGGGTCTTCATCAACCACTCCAACTTGGGAGTTACAAGGGCTTCCATAACAAGCAACCATCAAGGAGGAGTTTGAAGGGAGGGGAAGGGAGGATGTCATCAAGTAAAGGCCAGATGAAGAGAATTCCTGGAAGCCCAAGTGACACTAAGAAAAAAGGTGACACTGTCAACCACAGCTCCTAAAGGCTATCAATTTTAAAATGAGAATTGTTTGAACACAGCGTCAGTAGAATTGGAGAATAGGGAGCAGCAGGAAGATGGCAAGTCCTTACCCAGAAAATCTCCCATGGCTTTGATACTGCCACCATGTGGTTTCTTCTATGCAGTGGTCAGTAAAAGGGGGAGGCGATGAGAAGGGATGGCCACATTTATTCGATGGATCGTATGTATTAAGACCTGCACCAAGGAGGTTCCCATTGCCTCCAGTAGAAAATATCATTTTCCCAACTTGGCAGGTGTATTCTAGTCTGTTTTGAGTTGCTATAAAGGAAATACCTAGGAAAAAAAAAAAAAGGAAATACCCGAGGTTGGGTAATTTATAAAGAAAAAAGGGTCATTTGGCTCATGGTTCTGCAGACTGTACAAGCATGGTGCCAGCATCTGCTGGGCTTCAGGGAGCTTCCAATTAAGGCAGAAGGTGAAGCGGGAGCAGGTGTGTCATATGGCAAGAGAAGGAGCGAGAGAGGGAGGAGGTGGTGCCAGCCTCCTTTAAACAACCAGCTCTCCTGTGAACTATTAAAGTGAAAACTTGGCTGGGCGCGGTGGCTCACACCTGTAATCCTAGCACTTCGGGAGGCCGAGGTGGGATGATTGCTTGAGCTCAGGAGTTGGAGATCAGCTTGAGCAAGAGCGAGACCACGTCTCTACAAAAAATAGAAAAGTTAGCCAGGCATGGTGGTGCGTGCCTGTAGTCTCAGCTACTCAGGAGGTTGAGGCAGGAGGATCGCTTGAGCCCAGGAGTTTGAGGTTGCTGTGAGCTACAGTGATGCCACGGTACTCTACCTGGGGTGACACAGCAAGACTCTCTCTTCAATAAATAAAAATAAAGTGAGAACTCACACATTATTTCAGGACAGCACCAAGTTATTCATGAGGGATCTGCCCCCATGACACAAACACCTCCTACCAGGCCCCATCTCCACCACAGGGGATCAAATTTCCACATGAGATGTGGAGGGGCCAAACATCCAAACCCTATCAGCAGGTAAGGAAAAACATATGCCCAGTTAATAATGAGAACAACAGGTTTAGAAAAGAGGGAGAGAATGGGAAAGGAAGAGAAAAGGAAATGTCCAGTTGTTGAAAGTCTCCATTGTTTCTTTTGTTTCT
>CM052436.1:123765353-123814227 GCA_028533085.1 Varecia variegata
ATTCTTACCAAAACCCTGTGAAGTAAATGCAGATGAAGACAGAAGCTTAGAAAGTTAAGTAGCTTGCCTAAAGTTACAAAGCTGATTTTGTAGCTTAAAAACAGTTTTATAGCAGCACAATTCACAATTGCAAAGATGTGGAAATAACCCAAGTGCCCATCAATACATGAGTGGATTAATAAAATGTGATATATGTACACCATGGAGTTCTACTCAGCCACAAAAAACAATGGTGATCAAGTACCTCTTGTATTATCCTGGATAGAGCTGGAGCCCATTCTACTAAGTGAAGTATCACAAGAATGGAAAAACAAGCACCACATGTACTCACCATCAAATTGGTATTAACCTATCAACACTTAAGTGCACATATAGTAATAACATTCATCGACAGTCAGGCATATGGGAGCAGGGAGGAGGGGATGGGTACATTCACACCTAATGGGTGCGGTGCACACCGTCTGCAGAATGGACACACTTGAAGCTCTGACTCGGGTCGGGCAAAAGCAATATACATAACCTAAACATTTGTACCCCCATAATATGCTGAAATAAAAAAAAAAGAAAAAAAAGATATAGGACTCCAAAAAGATAAATAAATAAATAATACTAAAAAAACAAAAAAAAATCCCAGTTACAATGGAGGTCCTCAAAAAATTAAAAATAGAATTATCATATGATCCAGAAATACTACTACTTTTGTGTATGTAGCCAAAAGAATTCAAAGCAGGATCTCAAAGAGATATTTGCACACTCATGTTCACCACAGCATTATTAACGATAGCCAAGAGGTGAAAACAACCCAAGTTGTCCATTGACAGATGAATGGATAAACAAAATGTGGTATATACATACAATGGAATTTTATGTAGCCTTAAAAAAGAAAGAAATCCTGTCACATGCCACAACATGGGTAAAATTCGAGAACATTATGTTAAGCTAAATAAGCTGGTGGGAAAAGGACAAATATTGTATGATTCTGAGGTATCTAAAGTAGTCAAAATCATACAAACAGAAAGTAATAGAAAGGTGGTTGCCAAGGTCCGGGGAAGGAAGGAAGGGAGAATTAGTGTTTGAGGGGTACAGTTTCCATTTTGAAAGATGAAAACGTTCGAGATCTGTTGCACAATGTATTTAATACCACTGAACTGTACATTTAAAAATGGTTGAGATGGTAAATATTAGGTTTTTACAATAAAAATCGGAATTTTTTTTAAAGTTGTAGATTCTTTGCTACTCTTTGACAGGTGAGATTTAATTCCCCTTTGCTAGGACTTACTCTGTCTTTGGTGACGTGTTTGATCAATGGAAGGCAGTGGAAATGATGTTTTGGGTCTAGGTCATAAGAGGGTTGTAGCTTCTGGGAGCCGTGAGCCACCATTGCAGGAGTGTGACTGTCCCCCTATGTCAGATTACTCTAAGAGGCCACGTGGGTGCTCTGGTTAACAGTTGCAGCCCAGCTGAGCTTTCCATCATGCCTGCTGAGGCACAAGCTGTGAGAATGAAGTGATTTGGGGCCCTGTGGACCAGCCATCCACCAGCCGAATACCACTGAGTGATCTCTGTCCACACCATGTGGAGCAGAAGAATTATTTCCAGTGACCACTGTGGGGCCTTTGTTCAGCCTGTCCAATGTTTACATCTATGCCACTTTGAAAAAGTATAAGTGAATATTCTTTGGAACAAGAATAGGGAGAGTTCTCATTGTCCCTGATATTGTGTGTACGTATATACAGATGCATTTGTTCTCCTTTTTATGTTAGGTGATAAGATTAAATGTTATTGTGGGATGGATTCAAAGTGACTATACCAGGTTCATTTTGGCCAGTAAATGCCATCTTGCTTCGTAAACAGCCCCTGTGGCCCTGGGTGATCTGTGACTGTCCTGAAGGAACATCTCAATGGCCCGCAAAATGGAGCCTCACAGGAGGCCTGAGAGGGAATTACACATTTGCAGGTGCAGAGCAGGCATTGCTGAAGGTCACATCCCCTGGGCATGTGCAGTGGGTAGCCCTGCATACTTGTGAGTGTATCGGCCTTGGGAAAGCTCGGCTCACCCACCCCTCCAACAGTGGATGCCCATGGTCCACCGCTAGTCAACTTCTCCCTGGTGTTAAACAGATTCTGTATCTGTTATTTTCTTATCTGGAAGAGGTACATTTAGGGGCCTCAACTTCTTTATGTGAATGAGTTAATTAGATGATTTCCAAGAGTGTGTGTTGAAGGTGTTGGAAGGCCTAGTGATTGACAATAAAGGAATAATCAGGGGGAATATAGAGAGACTACTAATGAATTTCCTCATTCCCTATTTTCATGGCGCCACTATGCATAGGACAGCAAAAGGCCTGGTAAGTCCACAATCAGACCTTGGTTTTCCATCTTGTACTGCACACCCAAGCAATGATGCCTTCATTTCATGAAAGCTACAGAATAAATGCAAACACTCAGAACATCAACTGTTGCTGTGCTGCCTGGGCGAAGCTTCCTACCCACGTTTGTCTTGTTTTAGGTTTCCCAGGGAAACAGAACTGTGCAGGGTGCTAGTGATTTCAGGGCCTCTGGGGCAACACTGGAAGGACCACATCCCAGATCTGCAGTGTCTGGCGGTTGAGAAAGGTTTAGGGGGAGCAGGGCAAGTATAATACTATGAAGAGAAAGAGAAAAAAAAAGAGGCTGAGGAGCATCCTTCTTAGCAAGTGAAGTTACCCCTTGTTCTCTGCTTCCTCCCCCTTGGGGAGCCAGTCAGAGAAGCCCCATGCTTGGCTCTCAGATCCGCTGCACCTGTGCAAGCTGGCGTCGCTTCTCTGTTTGAAACAATATCACAGTCTGTGGTTATTACTCTTTGGAGACTCTTCCACCATAAAGCCACGAGGTTCCAGGCAGAGGAGGGGGAACCAGGAAAGCCATGGAGCCAGCCAGATCACACTGCCTGGAAATGCTTTTATCCTTATAAAGAGATTCCAGCTGACAAAGCAAAGTGACATCTCAAGCTTCTCTCCTGGAGCACATTGGGATCAGGTTTATATACATCTCCCTTTTTTGCCCATTTATTCTGGATTCACATATTCTTCAGTATGTTCACGCCACTCAGCTGCTTCCCCAAATGTTTTCTCAGCTCAGACTTTCCACAGCTGAGAACAGTATCTCACATTTGAAGATCCCAAAGTTTTGCCTGAATTTTACAAACTAGAAAGCTGGCTTAAAGCCATGAAGAGCCAATAAAGGCAAAAAATATGTAACAGGTAGGCATCAATATTCTAAAATACCTAATTAGACCAATATAAATCTCTAGAATTCACAGCATTTCTCCTCAATATTACTATTAAATACCTGTGGGCAAAATCATTAATTCAATAAATATTAACTGAGGTCCAGTTTCCTTCCGGATCCTATTCTAGGTGCTGGGGATAGAGTAGGGAATGAAACAGGCAACTTCTCTCCCTTAAAGGGCCTTACATTGTAGTGGGAAAGATAGAAAATAAACAATATTCATCTCTGTCCCTCTGTCTTTCTGTCTATATCTATAGACATGCATAAATATTTCACACACAAACATACACACAGAGTTAATATGAATAGTTTATATAAAGTGGAGAAATTCTAAATTTCGGCTGTCTAGTATGGTAGCCACTAGTCATATAGGGCTATTTAAATATATATTTAAATTGATTAAAATAAGATTTAAAAAAATTGACTTCCTCAATGTCACTAGCCATTTCAATTGCTTAAATAGCCATATACGGCTAGTGGCTGCCACATCGGACACTGCAGATATAGAACATTTCTATCACCACAGAAGGTTCTGCCGAGAGGCACTGTTCTGGCTTAGCTGCCTGCATGACTGATTCCATTCTTCCTTAATATTAAGTCTTTCTGGCTATATTAGTCAGGGTTCTCAGAGAAACAGACCTAAGAGGATGTGTGCACGTGTGTGTGTGTGTGTGTGTGTGTGTGTATGTATATATATATATAAAGACTCATTATAAAGGAATTGACTCACGTGATTATAGAGGCTGACAAGTCCCAAGATCCCAAGGTGAAGCACAAGCTGGAGACCCAGGAGAGCCAATGGTGTGATTTCTGTCTGAATCTGCAGGCTGCAGAAGCAGGAAAACTGATGGTGTAGTTCCAGTCTGAAGGCTGGCAGGGTTGAGGCCCAGGAAGAGCTGATGTTTCGATTTGAAAGCAGGAAAAAGCTGATGTCCCAGTTCAAAGGCTGTCAGGCAGGAAGAATTTGCTCTTATTCAGGGTTTCATTGGCTTTGTTTTTCTTTTTTTTTTTTTTTTCATTTCAGGCCTCCAACAGATTGGATGAGGCCCATCTACTTTAGGGAAGGCAGTCTGCTTTACTCAGTCTACTGATTTAAATGTTATTCTACCCCTCCCCAAATCACAGAAACACCTAGAATAATATTTGGCCAAATACCTGGGCACCCAGGCAATTTGACACATAAAATTAACCATCATACCAACCTTTTTTTTTTTTAATTTCATCATATTACAGGGATGCAAATGTTTAGGTTATGTATGTTGCCTTTGCCCCACCCGAGTCAGAGCTTCAAGCCTGTCCGTCCCCCAGTCGGTGCACACCACACCCATTAGGTGTGCATCACACCAACCTGAATTCATATTAACACTAGTGATTGTGACATTCTGAAGCAGCATCAATCCACACTCAAACAGTCTGGCTACTAAAATCTTACTTCTGATTTTATTTTATCTCTAAGGTAGTAAATTCTAAAGTCAGAGGGGAAAAGTAGCTTCTACTTGAACTTGTATCAAAACAGATTTTGGAGCATTTTCTTGGGACAGTATAGAGTATGGCATGCTGAAAAGAGTTTGGGTTTATCGTAACGTAACATGGGTTCAAATCCCAGCCCTAACACTTGCTAGCTATACCACATTAAACAAATGACTTTATGTCCCTGAGTCTTAGTTTTCTTACCTGTAAAACAAGATGACAACACCTCCCTCAGTATTGCTGTAAAAAGTAAATGAAATAATGTGAAAGAGTGTTTCAAAGATGTGGGTCATGCCAAGGCCTCTATAATGTGACTTTGAAATTGGAAACCATTTCATTGTGAGCCTCCAGAAGGCACAAGATGTGTTCTCTCTGTCTTGTTTTACCCCCAGTGCACCTGCTACATGATAGACATTGAAGAAACATTCAATGATTACATATACACATGAATCTGGGGTCCAATGAACTGTGAACTTTTAAGAAGCAGATACCAAATTTGGTCTTCCTAGATTCACACAATGCTGTGTTCACATATTAAGCTTCTCTGGGAAAACACACTCTGTTTCTCTATACTCTCACACGACACTTCTGACACCAGATGTGTGGGGTTTTCTACATCAAGCAGTTCTCCAACTCTCCAAACACCAACTGGATGTCCTTCAATTTAACTCAATTCTCACACTATCTACCTGGAGTTAGCATCAGAGCTCTCAAGTTAAGATCTCAACCCCACAAGACAGCCCCCACTTCAGACGCCAATCGCAAGTCTGGGCGTCCTGTGCTTCTGACAGACCAGCTATAAACCAGGAGATTCCATGACTCCTCCCTCGGTTTCCATGATCTGCTAAAACGGCTCACAGAACTCCAGGAAACACTTCACTTATGTTGTCTAGTTTATTATTAAGGATATGACTCAGAATAACCAGATGGCAGAGATGCACAGGGCAAGGTTAGGTGTGGGGGCAGAGCTGCCATGCCCTCTCTGGGCACACCACCCTCCCAGCACTTCCACATGTTCAGCCACCTGGAACCTCACCAAATCTTGTTGTTCCCGAGTTTTTATAGACCTTTATCTCCAGGCCTCCCTACCCCTTCCCAGAGGTAGGTAGGTAGGTGGGGCTGAAAGCTCCAACCCCCTAATCACTTGATATTTCTGGTGGCTGGCCAGCTGCAGCCTGAGGCTTCTAGGGACCTCCCCCCCATAGCATAAACTCTGGTGTGATCAAAAGGCGCTCCTTACAAATAACCAAAGACACTCCTAATACTCAGGAAATTCCAGGAGTTTCAGGAACTCTGTGACAGGAACCAAGGGCGGAGACTAAATATATTTTGTATTATACCATTATTTCCAAGAATGTTATATGATAGATTACCAAAGTTGGAAATTCAAAAAAGAAGAGTTTGTTCATAAGCAATTCAAGCCTAGGAGACTGACTACTTCATAAAAATATGACATTATTAGATACTCATTTTTTATGTCATTCTTCTTATGTGTCAGAGATTAGAATCACATTAAATAGCTTTTTGTAATTTTCACACCCTCCAGCCACATTTTTGGTTCAATAATTCACCCACGGCTGCAGTCATTACATCTCACTTGGGAGCAGAGAATAATTCAGCTTCACTCAAGAAAGACACGATGGTCTATTTTACTTCCTCCAATATTACCTATAAAATAGTTTCTGACGTTCTATTTTTCAGCTTAATGTGACCTTTCTCTCTAATGAATAAAAATGTGTTCATCAACTGATCTCAGTGAATTTTCTTCCTGAAAATGAATGCCACCGTGACTCTTTGAAGAGGATTTCTCATTATATTAACAAAAGGAAAAAGGCTGAGTCACCAGTGGCTTATGATTCATTGACTTAGCAGGACAGTGAGTCAGTTGGCCCCTGCCTAGAGGTTGTGAGCACCACAAAGGGGGCCAGCACTTCTCCTGCTTCAGTGGCCAGTATGGAAGGGAGGGTGCAGGTCAATGGCTAGCACAGAGAAGAAGGGAGGCTCTGTTGGTTATGGACATCGTGAGACCTCCACAGAGTAGCCAGTGAAAACAAGAGGGCTTTCACCAGGATAGCCAAAAGGTTAAGGGGAGGTGAGTGAAGTTTTACAGAAAGAGCAGAAGTGTGAATCAGTCACACAGAACTGATTCATGCTCCTGCTCTTCCAGTTTGTGAAATATGGAAATCAAAGTAGTTCAAGCCTTGTATGATAAAACAATCTTTTCAATACAGTGCTTAGTAAAAATGGGAATACTCAGTCTTAAGAAACTGTAAGGTAAAAAATACAATTGAGTTCAAGAAAACAAGAGCAATGGGAAACATTTAGTAAGCACTTACTATGTGGGGGTACTGAATATATTATTCTATTTCATCATCAACACTCTTGGGAATTATGAAGTTTATGTGTTGGGCAGGAAATAATAAAATGATAGCTCCCTGTTTCAGGGTAGTGCTCAGGAATGTGCCATATGACTGTGCAAACATGTGACCCAATTCCAAGCAAGAAAGGATTCTTCTTGTTATCTTATATACACAGCTAACAGGAGAACAAATGAGCACAGCTTTCCTGAAGAAAAATTCAGCAATATTATTCAAATTTGCCTTTGGTGTGTGCAAAATGTGGATGTACACAAAAATATAGCAACAAGGATACCTTTTATGATGTTATTAATAATATAGAAAAAATAGAAATGACTTGATTATATAATAAGATGAAATTAGATAAATAAATACAGTCCAGGCATTGCAATAAATATAATGAAACACTATTCAATCATTTAAAATGGTTATGTATTATCAATGAATAATCAATGATACGGTGAAATGTTTGCAATATATTGTTGGAAAAAAGTAACAAATCAGTGTGTATGGTATAATACAGCATACTGGGCAGACTTTCCTGATCATCTATCTAATTCTAAAGCCTATGGTTTTTTCTTATATATCAAATAAATTTTCATTATAATGTCTTAAGTCTCATCTCAAATGTCACCTCCTACATGGAGATTTTGTAGACTCTTTTTGTTGGCTGGAATTTCTCTTTCTCTCCTGTACCTCAGAGAACTTTGTTTTGACCTGTCTTTTGGAATATAAATCCTCCAAATGGTACTATGTCTTCATTCTTCTACTAGGCTGCAAACTCCTTGAGAACTTACAGAATTCATCTCTCTAGTTCCCTTAAATAAACAAAGATACACATATAAGAGCTCTCCTCTCCTGGCTCCTGTCCGGCTGAATGTAATCTTACTTAGGTCTGTCTAGCTCTCAAGACAACCTTTGAACCTCTGCTGCTGCCCTCAAAGTAGCCTACACCTTCAGACTCCCTTTCACAGCACGTAAGTCTTCCACTCACTAGACATGGCCTTTGTTCCCACCGATGCCAACTTTGTGGCAGGTACTTTCATGTAGTTTGAATCTACTACTTATACCTTTCTACATCCCTTTATTTATTTATTTTTTAATTTTTAATTAATATGGGTATATTGTATATCTTTATAGGGTACACATGATGTTTTGATACAGGCAAACAATGTGAATTCATCAAATCAGGGTAATTGGGGTAGCCATCACCTCAGACATTTATCATTTCTTTACATTAGGAACATTCCATTTCCACTCTTTTAGTTATTTCAAAGTATACCTTAACTTATTGATTATAGTCACTTTGTTGCACTATCAAATATTGTTCATTCTATCTAACTATCTAACCATATTTTTTGCACCCATTAACAATCCACTTTATACCCCCTCCCCACCAACCTTCCAGCCTCTGGTAACCAACTTTATTCTGTCTCCATGAGATCAATTGTTTTAATATTAGCTCCCATGTAAGAGTGAGAACATGTGAGATTTGTCTTTCTGTGCTTGGCTTATTTCCCTTAATATAGTGTTTTCCAGTTCCATCCATGTTGTTGCAAATGGCAGAATTTCATTCTTTTTTGTGGGTATATAATATTCCACTGTGTATACTTACCACAATTTCTTTATTCATTCATCCCTTGATGGATACTTAGATTAATTCCAAATCTTGGCTATTATGAATGATATTGTGGTGCAATAAACATGAGAGTACAGATATCTTTTGATGTACTGAATTACCCTCCTTGGGATATATACCCAGCAGTGGGATTGCTGGGTCATATGATAGTCCTATTTTTAGTTTTTTGAGGAACCTCCACACTGTTCTACATAATGGCTATATTACTTTACATTCCCACCAACAGTGTACGAGGGTTCCCCTTTCTCCACATCCTCACCAGCATTTGTTAATGCCTGTCTTTTAGATAAAAGCCATTTATCTTATTGTAGTTTTGATTTGCATTTCTCTAAAGACTGATAATATTGAGTATTTTTTAATATACCTGTTGGCCATTTGTATGTCTTCTTTTGAGAAATGTCTATTCAGATCCTTTGCCCATTTTTTAATTGAATTATTTGATTTTTTCCTATTGAGTGGTTGGAGTGCCTTGTATATTCTAGTTATTAATCACTTGTCAGATGGGTAGTTTGCAAATATTTTCTCTCATACTGTGGATTGTTTCTTCACTTTGTTGATTGTTTTCTTTGCTGTGCAGAAGCTTTTTAGTTTGATGTAATCCTATTTGTCCAATTTTGCTTTGGTTGCCTGCTGGTGCTTTGAGGGTGTTACTCAAGAAGGCCTTGCCCAGATCAATGTTCTGAAGTGTTTTCTTTTATTAGTTTCACAGTTTCAGGTCTTGGATTTAAGTCTTTAATCCATTTTTATTTGATATTTGCATATGGTGAGAGATAAAGGTCCAGCTTAATTCTTCTGCATATGTACACATCCCTTGATTTTTAGCCTTCTTGACTCATTTTAGGAATAATTGTTTTACATAGAGTTCAGTTTTGCTTTGTGAGTTGATCTCAAAATTGCATTATTTTAATAGGTGAACTACATTGTTGAAATGTTTTTATAGAATTGATTTATTTGGTCCGTTCTCAACTCTGTCATAAGCTTTAATGTTATATTTTCTATGTATTATATCATATTTCACTGTGGTCCATTTTCTCTACTCTGTTGTGTTTTTTGTTACTTTTTGACATTTCGAAAAGTTTGGATTTTTGTTTTAGTCATTACCTTTATCCAAATGCCTTTTATAATGTCCTAGCTCACTTCGATTACTTAGGCTTCTACTAAATGATTTGTTCAGCTTTAAATTATATCTTTTTACTTCTGTTACACATGTGGCAACCCCATTAGATTATTTTTCTCTTTCTGTCTCCCCTCTTCCCCTATTTTATAGATGTGTTATTTCTAATTTCTAACATGAAATTTATATACTATTATTTCATTAGCTTCACCTTTTTTTAGTCTTATATCTACTAGTAAAATATATTTAATAATTACCATAGTCTTTTTTATAAAAATCTCTCCAGTCATCTCTTCACTGGATGAACTTTGTTCTTAGGAAGAGCTCATGGAACAGAGTTCCATGAGTTCTTGTATGTTTGAAATGTTGATATTCAAAGGTCAGCTTGGCTGGATATAAAATCCTTGGTTCAATTCTTTCCTTAAGTTTCTTGAAAATGTTCTTGCACTGTCATCTTGTTTTATATGCTGCTATGGAGAAAGGTAATGCCAACCTGATTTTATTTCTTTAAAAATTATTTAGTCTTTTTGCTTGATAACCTGGAGAACATTTCTGTTATTGTTAAAGTTTAATAAGATTTACCTTGAATAAAACCATTTTGGGTCAATTTTCAATATTTAGATTCAGGCTTTCTTTCTTCTTTGTTCAATTCCTTAAATACTCTTTAGAGATTCCAATCACTCATATGTTTGTGTTTTCTTATGTGTTTTCTATCTCTATTATTTTCTCTTTGATTCTTTCTAGCTCTTTATTTTGCTTTTTTTATGGATGATTTTATTCCTCTCTTCAATGTCTCTCATTGCATCTTTGGACAAATCTCTTCTGTCTTGTGTGCCTTATAGTTTAGTTCATTTCTGAGATGATTTTGCTTTTTTCTGTAATTTCTTTCTTGAGTTTGATCAAGTCTCATTTCATATTTCCTGCCCTTTGTCCATTTCTGTCATAAATTTAAAATATCACATTCAAGATGACTTTCATAATTACAAATGTTTATTTATCAATATTTAACTTAGATTGGAATGTTACATAATTGTTCTTTGTTTTGTGGCTGGTTTGTAGGAGAAAATATAAGGTGAAATGTTTTGTTCCCATTTACAATTTTCTTCTAAGGTAGGTGTATATAAATGTTTCCTATCATTTTGTGTTCATTTTTTAAATGCTTATATTTTTTGGACCAGATATAACATGTCAGGCCTTAGGAGTTGGATAATTTATCAACTTTCTTAGTTCAAGACCACACTTTTTGTTGTTTTGCTGAAGTACAGTTTCCTTAATGGTGGTTGATTGGGGAAGGGAAAGGAAAGATTAATTAGCTTCCTAGTTTTATGAGATTTTTGTTTCTCTGTGACCCTTAATTTCCAACTTTTGCCCTTTCTTTCCATTTACTGTGAAGATTTCAAGAGATACCTTCTCTTTCGGTTGCTTCCATATCCCTGAGAAGTAATGTTTTCTACTTTTGATCCTGTGCCCTTTCAGATGGCCTCCTTTCAATTTCCTTATAACCACCCCAACACCATCCATGGCCAGTGTTCTGGCTCACCAGGTTTTAGATCTGCTTTTCACTTAGGGTGGGATATTTCTTTCTGGTGTGCTTTATTTTGTGTTTCATCACAGCTAAGCTCTGCTCTTCTTTCCTATGTGGTCTCTGCTCAGTGCTCTATTGGGTATGAGTTCTGGCGCTGGCCCTGGCTTTGATGTTTTGAATATTTATCCCCCTACTTAGAGTTGATAATGTTAGTCATCTCTGCCTACTAATTATGCTAGAGCATGGCTTAAGAGTGGTTTCCTTTGCTTTTCTTAATGGTCTGTATATTTTCTGGAGGAGGTATGAATAGATTCTAATTTAGATGGCTGCCATTATCCTACAAAATTTGTAAGCTCCATCCATGTAATTTTTGAGAGCCTCAGTGTCTTTCAGAGAATCCCAAATGTTAATCAGATACAAAATAGAACTGCTGTGGTATAAAGTTGGGAATATAATTATGTTAGGGGCCTCAGAACCTCATCTTCTCAGCTTTTTTCCTACCCTTAGGACAGATCTTGAAGGAGATCAATAGAACCCCTCCAGGGAACATTGTACAGATTCTTAAACTTATGTTTACTATTATCCTTCCAAGTCCAATTTAATCATATTCTATGATTAAATAAATCAGGCGTTTTCCACTGATGCCAAATCAAGAAGATTCAGTTTACTGGAATAGTATCAATGCATTCTGGTCAATTGATATTTCTTGGATTTTCCTTCTCTTCTTTGTACTCTAGGAGTTTCTTGTAAGCAACCATTTGAGACACATAGAGCAGGGTACAGAGAGGAATTCACTACTGTGTATTTTGTATCCCCTTAGCATGCTAAACTAAAATCCGTAATTGGCATGAACAATTTTCATTCTGCTAGAATAGCACCTTTCCCTGAAACAGAACTTCATAAATGCTTCCTCTTCATAATCATCATTTCTGAAGGCTCTGTGTCTAAAGGCTCTGCTAAAAAGGATTCCACAGAGTTCTCTTATGCTTCTTACTACAGTAATTGGCTTCCATAGTCTTCATCTATATTAACAAATTTTAAATTCCCTTCTGAGTATCTAGTCTGATGCCCTTTATGCAAAAATAAGAAACCTTTTCCAACATGGTGCATCTTTGCATAAATATAATGCTTTCACTTTTTTCCCTAAACCCTTTCAAACACATTTTCTCATCAGATCCATTCTTATTGAACTAAACTGGGCAGGCATTCTCAAAAGTGTTTTATTTTTGCACAGGATAAAACTAAGGCCAACAAAAGTGAAGTGACTTGTTGAATGTCTATTTTAGAAAACTAGATGTATAATTCATGTTTCCTCATTCTCAGACAAATGCATATTGTCTATTAGAGATCTCAAAGTCTATAATTAGTGCAGATTAAATTAATCTTCATTTCATTTTATTTTCTATTTTAATTTTTCTTGTTATTTTTATTCTTCATTTCATTTTAAATCAATGATAATAACACTGTGCTCATGAGTATTGGGGAATTATAGTTGCTTAATTTGGGAGGCAGGGCCTTTGCATCAAGCTCATATGTCTGTTTTATAGGTTACTGACTCTTGCCTCACTGGCTACATGAGTTGTGGCCATCTAATTAGTTGAGGTTCCTGAAACATTTGATGAGACTCATGAGGTAATTCATAGAACCATATGACATGGGGTCAGGAAGGAGGAGGAACTAATCTAAAAGTCTGGGACACTGCATGTTTCCTTCAGGGCATCTGGAAAACTAACCCTACCCTCTGGTCTCTGTAAAGGACAAAGACAAAGGACAGTGCTCAAGTGAAGAGTGAGTGGTCATGTTATTGTGACTCTGTTGGGGACAAAACCTGATTCTAAGTCTAAGCAATTATCATTTTGTCTTTATGCCAGGATATGGCGTCAGGAAAGGGAAACCTGCCTCTAAACATCCCCTAGAAACCCTGGGAAGGCTAATTACAGTTTTCACCTACAGAAAATGTGGCAGAACACACTGTTGGCAATAAAGGCCGTTCCACCCTAATGGGAACACACTTGACTGAGCACCTGTGGGTGCTGGAGAAGGGAGCCCAAGTGGGAATCGACAACCACCTGAATGCCTCTCAGATGGGTATAATTGTACCTTGTTGATAAGAAAACTGAACCTAAAAGAAGTTAATAAATTACCCAATGTAGGAAAACTAATAGGTGTTAGAGACTGGAAGGGACCCAGGTTTGTCTGAATCCAAAGCCTTGACTTAACTAAAATATTAAACTACCCTGGGATCCAGCTCTGGATTAGAAAGGCAGGTCCTGCACCATTTGAACAGGTGCTTCACCTGTGTCAACCTCACACGTTTCACCTTTAAGCAGAGATAATACTACCTGCTCTAAAGCAATGGCATAAAGATTGAATAAAGAACTTATGGAAATGTCTGGCACACTATAGTCACTGATTTTATCTGGCCATCTAGTTTTTATATCATTTATTCAAAAACCACTTATCGAGTTAATAATATCAGCTATCACTTATTAGTTAATCACTTTCTATGTGCGAGGCACAGTGCTTGGTAATTTCTATTTATTATTTTATGCAATCCTTACAATGACTCTACAATGTAGACATTGTCATTATTTTCCTTTTTACAGGTGAGGAAACAGGTTCAGAAAGATTAAAGGATAGGAGAAGGTCAAGTCTCTGACAACAAATTTCCCAGAATCATTTCACTGAAAAAGTAATTTGCTAAATTTTTAAGGACTTTCCTTTAAGTTCAGTTTTGCATCAGTACCATCCCTGCCCTTACCTTGGTTTTTACATTGTACTGTCTTTACATTTTGTATAAGAATGGATGGCATTTCTCTTACGCACAAAATCACAAAATCCAGTGTTTTATATTTAATAGTATTTTGTACTTAGGACTTGCCCAATATGTGCCCTGCCTCTTGTGGAGAAATCACACAGTGAGCTGTTTTACTCTAGCTTACTTGCCCAAGAGTTTACAGTGAATTGTTATTCAGTTAATATATCATTGATTGACCAGTAGATAGTTGGATGGGTTAATTAAAAGCTGTTCATTTATGACACATTGAGTTTCAGCGAATTGACCCATGGCCAGACTAGTGGCCAGCTTTCCAGTTTTTATTGTTGGTGGTGATGTTTTACTAGATGGCAGGAGACTGACACCAAGTACCGTGAATGATACAAGTGCTCAGTATGTTTGGAATTAAAAAAAAATTCTTCCTGATCTTGGGGCTCTGTGTCCAGAGAGCAGAATGATCTCTGGGGAAGCCACATCTGGCAGCAACCCTGTCTCATGTTTATAAAAGGGCCAGTAATGCACATTGTTCATTTTTTAGCTTCAATTAGCTTCTGGCAAAACCTACTTCTTGTAAGTGAATAGGGCTGGCTTTGTTTTCCCTTCTCCAGCCACTTGTCTAAACTACAAATGTTGGAATCGTTAAGCTCCACTCTTTCTCTCACTGCCCCTCACCTTTATGCACGTCAGTGTGGGCTTCTTAAACTCATGACACAGCCCTCTTTGATCCAACCTCCTATCACTACCCAAGAGAAAGACACTATCATCTATTATCTGATCATTACAACAATCTACCAAAAGCTCTCCCACCTCCACCTCTTCCTTACCCAATCCATTCTCCATACCACAAGCAGGATAATCTATCTAAAACATAAATGCCCTGTGGTGTCACTCTGCCCCTCAGAACTCACCATAGGCTTCTTGTCACCTTAAGGATAAAGTCCAGGTGAAAATATATGGCAGCCAAATACTTCACAGTGGGGACCCAGCTTCTTCTCCACTTGGATCTTCTCCTCCTGCCAGCATGAAACAGGGCGGTTGTCCAAACACAGCAACCTCTCCTCAGCTTTAGAACTTTGCATATGCTTTCCTCTGCTTGGAATGCTCTTCCCCTTTCTCTGTCTGGCTGCCTCTTATTTATGCTCTTCCAAATCACTGAGGTACAGTTTTTATGCACTCACAGAACGCTTCCATCAGAGAACTCACCACGCTAGACAGCAATTGATGGTTCCTTTTGTGCCTTCAGCATAAACTGTTGATGCATTAGGGGCAAGCACACAGGGCAGGCCAAATAACTGTAGGCTTAAGGAATGGATGAGAGTTAAATGCTTGGTACTTTTCATCATGGAAGAGTAGGTAATTTGAAATGCAATGTCCTCCCAAGTGAGGACAACTAGAAAACTTGAATAAAAGAAAAAAATCTTGAAGGCACAGAGGAGATAGCAAGATATTAAAGGATGACTGAGCCAAGATCCAGGAGATGGTGGAGGTCTAGAGAGAACAGCCCACTTATTTATGAGGCCACAGTAACCTTGACACCGAAATCTGATATGAGTATTATAAGAAAGAAAACTTATAAGTGATTCTCATTCTTTAATAGAGATGCAAATAGCGTAAAGAGCCACAAACTGAATCCAGAAATATTTTTAAATGATAATACATATTGACCAAATGGTTTTATTCCAGGAATGCATGGCTAATTTAATGTTTGAAAATCAAATAATAAAATCCTTGACATTAGCTGAATAAAGCAGAAAAAATCATATGATCATTTCAATAGATGCATTCTATTGTTATAATAGTACTTTTAAAACTAAGAATAGAATAAAAGTTCCCTAATCAGATACAAAATATCCACAAAATACTTTTTAGCAAACAACACTTGAGGGTTAAGTAGTGAAAGCTTTCTCACTGAGATCAGAAATAAGACAAGGATGTCCACTATCATCACTTTTATTCAACATTGTTTGAGAGGTTCTAATCAGGGCTATAAGGACAAAGAAAAGTTAAGGAGATTGAATATGATTAAATAAAACTGATACCATTCACAAGTAATATAATTTGTGTAAAAATGTCTAGGACTCTAAGAATCCAAAATCCATGTTAGTTTCCCATTTCTGTATAACAAATCATCACAACCTAGCAGCTTAAACAATGTGCATTTGTTACCTCACCATTTCCTTTGGTCAGGAGTCCAGGCACAGCTCAGCTGGGTTCCCTGCTCAGAGCTTCACAAGGCTGCACTCAAGGTGCCAGCTGGGGCAGAGGTCTCACCTGAGGGTTTCTTCCATGCTCACGCAGCAGAATTCATTTCCTTGCAGCTGTAGAAGTAAACAGCAGATTGTTTTTTCTTTGAGGCAAACAGGAGAATCTCTTTGAACTCAGTGAGGGCCCCGGTTCATCTTTTAAAGGGCTCCCGTGCTCAGGCCCACCCAGAATAATCTTTCTTTCGATTAGCTTAAAGTCAATTAATTAGGAACTTTAAGTACATACACAAAATCCCCTCACAATAGCACAAAGATTAGTAGTTGACTGAATAACTGGGGACTAGATTTCACCCTAGCCAAGATGAAACAGGAAAAAGTCATTATAGTTTGACAGCTTTATTGAATAAAGATTAATCAGCAAATATCATTATTTATCTGTGTTCCAGAAACCATTCATAGTGACACAAAAGTATAAAATGTGTAGTAATATATCTAACAAAAATGGGCAAAAAGTATATGTAGGAAACAATGCAATATTATTGAGATAAATTAAAGAAGCACTAAATAAATGGAATAAATCAGGTTTATAGACTGGGAGATTCAATATTGTAAAATTATCAGTTTTCTTAAAATTTGCCTATAAATGCAATGCAATTCCAATAAAAACCCTAAAAATTTTGTGACAAGTGACAAGGCAATTCTAAAATTTATATGGAAATATAAAGGACCAAAAATAGATAAGATTAGTCTTGAAAAACTAAGTTAAAAAAAAACTTGCTCTATAAGATATCAACATTTATTATCAGCTATCGCAATGCATTGTTTACCCAGAAATGGACAAATGGAGCAATGGAACAAAAGAGATAGCTCAGAAACAAACCCACATCTATAAGGACACTTGCTTTATGACAAAGGGGCCACTGCACAACAGTGAAGGAAGTGATGATCTTTTCAAAAAATTGTGCCGGACAATATGGAAATTGGCTTCTACATCATACTGCACCTAAAATTAATTCCAAGAGAACTGTAGATCTAATTGTAGAACATGAACCAGTAAGGTTTTAGAAGGTAAGATAACTTTATGATTTTGGAGAAGAGAAAAAATAAACTCTTAGGAAATAGAATATTAAAAGAACTAATCATAATATGTAGAAGAAGATTGATAAATTGCACCTCATTAAAATTGAAAACTTCTAGTCACCAAAAGATACCATTAAATAAGCAAAAGTCAACTGTTTTTCTATAATGACATAAAATTTAAAATACAATTCATAATTACAGAAACATATAAATACATAGTAATAAATCTAACAAAAGATGGACAAGAAGTCTAAGTAGAAACTAACACATTATTATTGAGATAAGTTAAAGAAGAGCTTAAGACAAATTAAAGATAAATTAAAACATAAATTGGTGAAGAAAAATAATTTTTAAAAATTATCTTAAAAATAGAAGAAGATATTACAGAAGATAAATTGAATAAGTATATAAAGAAGAAAAGGGTAAAAAAGTCAAGTCACAGAGTGGAAGAAGATTTTTGCAATACATAACACTGACAATCTGGTCATATCCAGCACATAAAAAGAAGTCTCACAAATCAATAAGAAAAAGGCTGACAACCTAAAGAACAATGGGCAAAACACTTGAACAGGTATATTAAAAAATATATATAAACAAATTCCCAAAGAAGAAATGTTTACCCTCATCAATAATCAGGAAAATATTTGTTAAAAGTAATGAACATGTGCCAGAATAGCCAAAAGTAAAAAGACTGACAATAGTAAATGTTGTTTAGGATGTGGAGTAATAGGAACTCTCATTCACTGTGTAAACTATTTGGAATAATCTATAAAATTTAAAGATACACATAACCTGGGACCTAGTAATCCCACTCCAAAGTATAACCCCCCATAGCTATGCTATGTGAATCAATAGACAAGAACGGCACTATTCTTAGTAGACAAAAGCTGGGGAAAAAACCCCAATGTTCGTCAACAGTGAAATAGGTAAATAATTCATAGTATATTCATTTACTTAAATATGGTAGAACAATGGCATCGAATGAACAACAGCACAGGCAACAGGATGAATGTCATAAACATTATATTGAACCAAAGCAGCTGTCCACAAGAGGACACTTAAATTCTACTTGAAGTATTTTTCCTCCCTCAGGAGACAGACAAAATTAAGCTATAGTGTTTACAAAGGAATGCTTAGGTGGCATAACTATAAAGAGAAACAGGGATAAATTACCGCAAAAGTCGGTATAGTGATCACTTTCGGGAAGGAGGTAGAGGCAGGGACGGGAAGAGAGTGTAAAGGGGGCTTCTGGCATGTTGGCAATGGTCTATTTCTTGACCTATGTGGTAATTACACAGGTATTTACTTTATGACAGAACATTGCTCTGTGTAGCTTTGCTATATGTCATAATATTAAACATTAAACAAATAAGAATTCAAGTGAATGAATGAATGAATGGAAACCCGAAGTTCTTGCTAGTCCTGAGGAGCTTTCTCTAACCTTTCCCTAGTCTCATACTTCTGGGGAGGGAAGTGAGAAAGGCATTCAGATAACAGCTCCTCGCCTTTTCTCTGGGGCTTTCCCTCCCACACGCCTGGCTTTACTGTGTCCTCCCGTTGCCTGCCTCCCCTCCTCTCTCGCCGAGTTGAGGAGCTGCCACACTGGTCTGCCCCGGGGGAGAAACAGGGACAGCCTCTTTCTTTCCATCACTCCCAGCGGGGCATCATTCAATGGGCAGGTGTTTCTAGCAAACGTGCACAGGGAAGCCTCAGGCCAGACCAGCAGGGTTGGGCCTCACAGTATGTTATTGCGGGGTCACGTTGCCACCTTCTGTGTGTCCAGGCTCTGTCTGAGTTGCAAACAGGGAAGGTGAGGATTCAGCATCTGGCTTCCCAGGTGTTAGCAAGAGCTGGCAGCAGCCACCTGCCCTCCCAGCCAGAGTGAGTGTGGGACACACAAGGCATGTCTGAAGGGCAAAGACAAGTGAACCAGAGCTCTGGAATTTCATCCATCTTCCTTTCTCTAGCATAAAATAAGAGCCTACAAATCTCTCCAGGACCTGACTTGGAGTCAATTCCAGTTTCCCCTGACTTGCACGGTTCTGATTTGCACACATTGACCGAGAGTGGACAGGTACTCGGCAGAGATCCTGCAGCATTCCCGAGTTGAGTTTTCCCCAGAGCAAGGCATGCAGAGCTGACGCAGTGCACCACATTTGAAGAGAGCTTGAAAGAGGCAGAGCAAGTGCTTTGCTCTGTCAACAGAGCCTGGAGGATTTTTCTGGTCGAGGATAGGAAAAATCAATGTGGCCATTTAAAAATGTAATGGTGGCTGTTAAACGGTATCAGAAAGGGCATTCCAACGAGGACCGTCATTTATGGAAGGAGGAGGAATTTTAGCTGAGTTTTTAAGCTTTATGCTTTTGTTCTTACTTCACTTCCAAATAGCCTACGTCCAAAACATTCCTGCTCTCTAATCTTGCCCAGCAATGCTAATGCTGCTCTTTCTTAAGTTCCTAAAATATGCCCAGAGCTTTGCACACAGACAATGGTAATATTGACCCTAGTTAAAGATTTTCCTATAAATGCTACTACAAGTAGGTTATTTCCAATTTTTTTGCCAGCGTATTTTTGGAAAAGATTTTTAGACATGGGATTTCTGGGTCAAATACTGACAGGATACCCAGAACAAAGGAGCTAAAGCAGTGACAGTGTGGTCTTTGGAATCCCCTATGCTATCGTAGAAGACTTCAAAGAATGAAGGCCCCGGGAAGTGTGGGGTGGGGTCATCCCAGGAGGGCTCATTTCCACTGGTTTGGGCAGATGCCTTTGATGCCTCAGCCTAACTTCAAAATGACTACCTGTCCTCCCCACCATTTCCAGGACTATGTGTCTACACTAAAGGATTGCGGAGAACACAAGTAGGGATGTGTGTTTTCCACATAGGACCGTTGGGCCACAATGGGCAGAATTTTTGCAAGTTGGCAATTGGCTAGACCCTAAGCTGTGCCCGATATATTCCTCCTCACTTATAGGGCCATGAGGGGTTTTTATCTTGCTTCACAAACATAGGGAAATCCAGCATCTCTAGGATTTTCCATCTGTAGTGTTTACCTCAAAGCTAAGATTCCTCAATTCCCTGTGAGAACTGGAGCTCTAGGGGGCCTCATCTGACTTTGTTCCCTACAGAAGCCAGAATAGCACATCTTGACACCCAGATTTGGTGTGTGTCGAGGGGAGATGTTGAAGGTAAGGTGGAGGCAGGAGGCTAAAGAGCAAAGAGCTAAGGTTATAGTCTTTCCTAGAGGACTTAGAGCTGCAGGTGGCAGGAACAAAACATAGACATTACTATTCTGGCAATGTCTTGCAAGTTGAAACCTTGAAAATTTAAACCAATATGCTAAATAGCCTGGCTTCTGACACAGGAAGGTTGCTCTGCCCTACTCTGCCTACTTGCACAACCCCACATCAACCTCCTGGAGAAAGCGGCTCTCTTGTCACTTCAAAGTCCCCTCAGCCCATGAGACTAACCTTATAGAAGGGACACCTGTAGGGAGGTGAGAGGAGATCATCTCCATCTCTCTGGGGGTGGGTGAGGAGGTGCCTTACAAATATCTGCATTAGAACACCATTTCTGGATGAAACTGGCCAGCAACATCCATCCATTCATATCTCCAGATTCTGGCCCTGGTTGACTCAGACCTACTCGGGGAGTACGAGTACCGAACTGAGACCCAAGATGTTCTCTTCTGTCCTTCCCAAACCCCCATCTCTCAACATGGATAAATGAATATGATAATGTAGTGTTTATTTAAGAATTCAAGATAGGCTTAACATTTGAAAATAATCAGTACAATTAACCATAATAGAGAAATTGAGAAAATAGTATGGTCATTTCACTATAGTCAAAAAGTCAAAAAATAACAAGTGTTGACAAGGATGTGGAGAAATTGGAACACTCATACATTGCTTGTGGGGATGTAAAATGGGGCAGCCACTTTGGAAAATAGTCTGGCAGTTCCTCAAATGGTTAAATGTAGAATTAAAATATGATCTAGAAATTTTACTCCTGTGTATCTTCCCAAGAGAATTGAAGAATATATGTCCATACAAATACTTGTACACAAATATTCATAGCAGTATTACTCATAATAGCTGAAAAACAGAAACAACCCAATGTCCATCAAGTAATGAATGGATAAATAAAACATGATATCTATACAATGGAATATTATTCAGCAATAAAAAGAAAGTGCTAATCAATCCACGCTACAACATGGATGAATCTTGAAAACATCGTGCTAAGTGAAAGAAGTTAGTCACAAAAGACCATATATTTTATGCTCATATTTATGTGGAATGCCCAACATAGGCAAATCCACAGAGACAGAAAGGAAATTAGTGGTTGCCTAGGGATAAGGGGGCTGGAGTGGGGACAGGGGTGGGGTATGTAACAACTAAGGGGTTTGGGGCTTTTAGGTGGCGGGGGTAGGGGGTAATGGAAATGTCCTAAAATTGAATTTAGTAATGGATGCCCAACTCTGTGAATTAAGAGCCATTGAATTGTATACTTTAAATGGGTGAATAGTATGGTATGTGAATTATCTCAAAAAGCTGTTAAGAAATTTTTAAAAATCCAGTATTGAAACCAGTGCTCTATTCTTCTTATATATTTTTAATGGGCATAAAATTTGATATAAATAACTTAGTTTTATCAAAATGTATGTCTTTTGGTCCATCTATGAAGAAATATATATTTTTTATATATCACATTACTGTTGATAATAAATGTATAAGCCAATTTTTTAAAATTGGAAGATATTATAATACAATTATAGCTGTACTTGCCAAACTCATAAAAAAGTGCTACACGAAAAGGTACTCAACATTATTAGTCATTAGGGAAATGCAAATTAAAACTATAATGAGATATCAGTACACATTTACTAGAATGACTAAAATGGAAAAAAAAATTGACAACACCAGGTGCTGACGAAGCAGCAGAACAACTGGAGCTCCCATACTTTGCAGGTGGGAATGCAAAATGGTACAACCTCTTTGGAAACAGATTCACAGTTTTTTATAAAGTTATCAACATACACTTGCCATACAACCCAAGAGATATGAAAACTTATGTTTATACAAAGACCTATATGTGACTATTTATAGCAGCTTTATTCATAAGCTCCCCAAACTGGAAACAACCCAAATGTCCCTCAGCTGAGGATTGGATAAACACGCTGAGGCACAGCCGTACATTGGTTGTTCAGCAATAAAAGAAGAGGCTCCTATTATGCACAACAGCAAGGATGGATATGGAATTCATTAAGCTAAGTGAAAGCAGCCAGATTCGGAAAGCTACACGCTGTATTATTCCCTTTCCATGACATTCTGGAATAGGCAGAACTGTAGGGACAAAACACAGATCAGTGGTTTCCAGAGCTGGCATACAGGAAAGTTCAATTACAAAAGGGCATAAAGTAATATTTTGGAGCTAGAACTACTTTATTGATTGTGATGATAGCCACATTTGTCATGTATGCATTTGTCAAAACTCACTGAACTGTGTACTAAATAGGGTGACTTTTTCTATATATAAATCTTGCCTCAATAAAAAGTTTTAAAACTACATTTTGAAAAACTGCTGAAAGTGCTAAATTAATAGAAAGTGCCCTTATTTTTAAAAATATTCACCAAGGCTGTAAAAACATGGAAATGTATTTATGATAGGTGAAAAATTCAAGTGATTAAATTATATATTTAGACCTGTATTACAAATGTAAATACTGTATTTAAAAATTTTCCCATGTTAGGGGAAAAAAGATAGAAAAAAAATTAACCACAATGTTAAGAGCAGTCATTTATGAATGGGGCAGAGGCATGAATAATTTTTTGTCTTTTTTCATTTTCTATTTTTTTAAATTATATTAATAGGTATTTATTGTTTTTCACAAGGAAAATGACATATTACATTTATAAAAAAGAAATACATGGAAGTCAGAGTCATTCTTTCCAAATATAAAAATTTGCTCAGAGTATAAGTATATTGGCCTAAGTAAGGCATTCATTTTGTAAATAAGTCATTATTCTTTGTGGCTTTAGTTTGCTTTTCTACAAAGTGAGAGAAATCTGTTTAATGTTTTTGCTACTCACCCTGAAGCAAAATAAACAAATTCTCACACTGAAAGCAAAATAAACAAATAGCAGCTATAATAGTTCAGAGTGGGTGGAAAAGGTGCATTTGTAAAAACAGGAGCATTTATTTTCATGTCTGGACTTTAATTCATGTTCTCAATCAAATATTTTCTAGTTTCACTTTTCCCTTCCCAATAAAAACAGCAAAGCTCTCTATTACTAAGCAACATTTTTATATGAGCCATACTCTGTCACTCACCAAATCCATGACAACATGCCCAATAAAAGAAGCTTCACCAGTCCACTTCTGTTTCCATAGCACTAGCGAACAGACAACTATGTGGAAATCAGGCTTATAAAGTAACCTCTTACTTGTTTTCATAAAGACCTTACCATTGGCCGGGCGCGGTGGCTCACGCCTGTAATCCTAGCACTCTGGGAGGCCGAGGCGGGTGGATCGCTCGAGGTCAGGAGTTCGAGACCAGTCTGAGCAAGAGCAAGACCCCGTCTCTACTAAAAATAGAAAGAAATTATATGGACAACTAAAAATATAGAAAAAAAAAATTAGCCGGGCATGGTGGCGCATGCCTGTAGTCCCAGCTACTCGGGAGGCTGAGGCAGAAGGATTGCTTAAGCCCAGGAGTGTGAGGTTGCTGTGAGCTAGGCTGACGCCACGGCACTCACTGTAGCCCGGGCAACAGAGCGAGACTCTGTCTCAAAAAAAAAAAAAAAAAAAAAAGACCTTACCATTACCATCATGCTTGAAGAATAGTGTATTTTAACTCTCCCTTGTCTAATCTCACAGCGTTCATGGTGCAGCTGCAATGCCTATGGGGTTAAAGGATGGTTTGAACTGAAAAAGAAACAACTGTAACCTAAGTGTTTCTGGAAGCTGAATTTTCTTGAGCTGGTATGTGTTCTGTGACCTAATAAGAGAGAGACTTCAAAACTATTCTAACATAAACGAATTGTTAGAAGGTAGCAGGGCTATAAAATCAGCTAAACCTGAGATTGAATCCCATTTCTACCTATGATTTGATGCTAACAAAGAGTTTAGTCCCTTTGAGTCCCCACATACTCCTATGTAGCAAGAGAAATAATAAAGCCTAGCTTTGAAAATTATGAGGATCAAATGGAGTAAATGTGAAGTGTCTGTTTATATAAGAGACATTCAATAAAATATTACTTCTTTTCCATGGAGGTTCAGATTGTTTTGTGAAAAAACATAAGGCAACTTAGCCAACAGTTCTAGAGAGAACAAAAAGGTTATGAGTATGTGCATGTGTGTGTGGCTGTGTGTGTGTGTGTGTGTGTGCATGCATATTAAGAGTAGTCAGAAAAAATCATGTGGGATAGTGTGAGTATGTAATTAGAGGTGGAAATTGAAACCTACAGGATCTGGGAAAAAGACTTCTAGACTCAGAGAGCAAAAGTTATGAAGAAAGAGAAGCAATTAGCCAACCCAATTTTAAGAAGTCAGTTGAACCTAATTATAGGATCATTGTATATTTTACTTTCAAGATACTTTCATATTGATTGTGTTCAGTTTTCTCATTTTTCAAGCAAAAGACAAAACAAAAACCAATGCTCAGAGAAGAGAGGGGAATTTTTCAAGGTCACATAACACATGGGGAGTAGAAGTAGGACTAGGACAGTCTTAGTCCCCTGTTTCTGGAAAGGTAGGACCCTCCTTGCCCTTTGAGATACTGCTGACTCTTCTTTATTCAATGCCTATGTAACTAGGCCCTGTGCCAGGTGCTGGGCAAAGCAAGGCATGGACCAGCCCTCACTGCATCATGATGAGAGGGAGATGCAGAGAGGGCCCCACAGAGATGGCACAACCACTCTGGGTGCCAACCCATTAGGGGCATGGAATGAAACACATACACATACATACACATTCACACATGGACATTTACATTACATAGGGTTGCAGCCTGTTGCTATCTGTCATGGAGGGTTCCATGGAAAAGAGGTGTCTAGTCTGCTCAGCAAGGAGAATTTAGGTCTTTGGAAGATCACTGAAGCGGATGAGTGAAGATGCTCAATGGAAACTAAAAGAAAGAGATAATGTGAGGAGTTACAAGGGTCTGGATGGTTTTATCTGGCCATGTGATCTCAAGAAAGTCACTTGCACTCTGGGAGGCCAAGGCGGGCGGATTGTTTGAGCTCAGGAGTTCGAGACCAGCCTGAGCAAGAGCGAGACCCCGCCTCTACTAAAAAATAGAAAGAAATGATCTGATGGCTAAAAATATATACATATATATATAAAAAAAATTAGCCAGGCATGGTGGCGCATGCTTGTAGTCCCAGCTACTTGGGAGGCTGAGGCAGTAGGATCGCTTAAGCCCAGGAGTTTGAGGTTGCTGTGAGCTAGGCTGATGCCACGGCACTCTAGCCCGGGTAACAGAGTGACACTCTGTCTCAAAAAAAAAAAAAAAAAAAAAAGAAAGTCACTTGATATCTTCATTTTCATTTCTGATTATGTTGTCTTAACATCCCAAGTCCTCACCAGCATGAGACTACAGTTAAGGTCATGGGAATGTTAATGGATAAATGATTTAGAGATATCCGTTGTATATTCAGGACTCCAAGCCCTTTTCTAGCTTCTCCCCTCTGCTCAGAAATTTCTGTCCTCTTAAGAAAGACACCTGAGTGCCTCACATAGAATTTGAAGCCAGTGTCTCTGCTGTACTGGGTGCCAGGTGCCTTAATTCTACAAGAATGGGACTGATGGGGAGGACTTTACATCAGTCCAAAGATCCTGGACTTTGAGCTGTGCTCAAGGTCACAGTGGGATTTCGGTTGTCTGTCTCTCTTGTGGAAGAGGTTGAAGGGTATTCTCTCTATGGGAGAAAAAAATCAATTGGGTATTTGATAAATGGAGTGTTAGACTGTGGTGGTGACCATTAAGTGTTCACCAAACTTCTCCTTTTCTTGCAGAGCACACAGTGAGATGACATTCCCCAGACTCCCCTACAATTAGGCATGGTCACATAGTTCTGGATAACAGAGGGTGAGCAGAAATTATGCCTGTCATAGTTAAAGGGAGAGGAGTGTAAGAATTTGCATGAGGCTAGAGCTATACCATGGAAAGAGTATCACTGAGTCATGTGAACAAGAAATAATCTATTGTGTTATACTTCTGAGATTTGGAGGTTTACCTGCTATAGCATTTAGCCTACCTTACTCATCATTATTTCATCAATCTTAAGATGCATATATTTCCATATTTTAGTACTACATTTTTGACTTGATGAAATATAGTAATAGAGGAATGCTAAGAAAGACTGATCAACATGCTCACATTCACACAGCTGGTGTGAGAATGATACTCCAATTCAAGTCTCTTCAATACTGGACCAGATTTCTAAGTTCCAATGTGGAACTAGTGACAGAGGGAAAGTGACCTCATCACAGAAGCTGGTCCATTTGATTAACTTACCTACAGCTCATTATCTCTGTGTGTGGAACCATGATATGTTATCCTTAGTATTTTGGATACTGACTTTCTGGATTCTGTGACCTAGTTAGAGATTAAAGATTGAGCTCAAGCTAGATTTGGGGTGGTGGAGGGGAGAGCTGGTAAACCTTGTAACCCACTAGTAGCCCTATTGTGTCCAGGAAAGAGGAATATTATACTTTGTAGAACTGAGCTCAATTTTGAGTCTTGCCAAAGTATGAAAAAGAGGTGTTTCTGCCTGCAGTGTTAGTATGTGTCCCCATCAAAGAGCTTTTGGATATTAGATCTGCCATCTGTACCATAATGCCCAGTTGCCGGGGTTACAATGCTCTCCTTGAACAGAAAATCAAATAGCTGCCCGAAACCTGCAGGTACAGGGCACAGTTGGTGCAACATACCT
The DNA here is from genome assembly GCA_028533085.1 of Varecia variegata. NCBI lineage: Eukaryota > Metazoa > Chordata > Mammalia > Primates > Lemuridae > Varecia > Varecia variegata. The sequence goes on from CM052436.1 coordinate 123,792,727, forward strand.
CCTTTCTAGTACATAAAGGGAAAAGTATGGCTGCAGAGAAAGCAGGTACTTTAGATTCCTCCTTTGAGGCCAACCTGGTAAAGATGATCTGGGTAGAAACTTCAAGTATCATCTGTATGTAAGTGACTATCTTGATAATGCAGCATAAAATCCATAAATGGACATCGGAAATAAATGCTGGAAAACTAAACACAAGACACCATGACTTTGAGGGGGGCCTGGTCCCACACGAATCACCCCACATTATCTACTCTCACCTAACCCCTTATCTTGCCCAAGTTTTAGAATGAATAAAGTCCATATGGCTAAAGAATAGGAAACTCTGTACAAAGAGTAATGATGCAGCATTGAAAGAAATACATTTCCCAGATCATATGGGTAGCTTAAATAACTGTTTGATCTTTTCAGGGATCAGACTGACTTGGGGGTTGCAGAACTAGAGAAGAAGAATATTCTCTAGCCAGGATAATGTAGTTCTTCAGGCCAAGCGTGAAGAGACAGAGCACTTTTTCCAGGAGGCTAAGCCTTAGGGAAAGGGAAAGAGAGCTACCAATTGCCCTGTGCTTATTGCTTCTTATTTTTCTTACTGTAATTTTTACTAGTGTTGATGCTTATAATAATACTGCTACTACTATTGCTTCTCATACTACTAGTATGTATGGCCATTAGTTCTTGTTAAATAATTTCCAATGAGAGAATTATAAAAGTAATATATGCAAGTGGTAAACGTATAACTGTACAAAAGCATGCAAAATGCAGGTTCCTTCCTCTTAACTTGGATATTCAAGAACCACTCCCCAGAAGTAACCAATCTAAAGTGTTACTTCAGAAATATTCTATGCTTATATGAAGATATATAAATATATTTTAGCAGATGCAGGATTTAATATACATACTGTTCTGTAACTTGTTTTTATCACTTAACACTGTGTCTTGAACATATTTCCTTATTAACACCTATAGCATTATATATATGTGAGATACAAATTTGGCAACATGGTGGTGGAAAGAGCATGGACTAAAATTAAGGATATATGAAAGGATTTGCCTAAAAGATGATAATAGTTTCACTCTCTGCAATAGCAAAAATTTTTGTAGCAAGTCAAATGTCTGTTAAAAGGAAATGCCATTATGGTATGTATCATAGAAAAATATATAACAAACCATGTTTTGTTTATATGAAATTGGTTCTACCTAAGTGACTGTTAGTTCTCACCTTTCATATATATTGTAATTATTGTTATAATGTTGTTATATTAGAACTTACTTCTGCTATCTTAATTCATATATGCTATTGGTAAGTTTTTGATATTTTATATTTATTTATATTATCCTGACAGAGAGATACGTGCTTTCTCAAGCAGGGGAAGGTTATTACTCACAGCAGTAATCACATAAGCTTCCCTTTGTCCCAAATTCTTCCCCTCAGGGTGATGAGATTCTGATATCATTCTACACATACCGGGGTCTGTACTATAAGTGAGGAACCCCCAAAATATGAATCTTGGAGTTTATATAGGAGAGGGACAGATTTCCCCTTCCCTGTAAGAGAAACCTTTGATCCCTAATGTAAGCAAAGGGGAAAGTCATCCAAAGTCTCTTTGGGTGGAAAAGAAAATGTACCCAAAGGGTTTTTATTCTTTGGAATGTAAGTAAATGTTTCTGAAGGAAGGTAAGACAAGTGTCTTTGAATTACAACCCCTGGGATGTCTTTGTGGTCCTGGGTTTCATCCCCTTCTGAAATGTAAACACACACCTCCCAGGAGGTAAATCTCCATTTAATCATCATTTAAATTCCAAGACTAGTGTTGTAACCCAAGTCTTAGTAAAAATTTCCCAGAAAGCCCTGACCATGTAGAAACATAAACATATTCACTTCTTGAAACTATTCACTTCTTGAAAGTATTCACTATGTTTTATTTTGTTGTAATTTAAATTTTTTTCCCAATTATATTGGCTAGATATTACTTTCTTCTGAGAAGTATGTAAACTATAATCTATTAAGAATCATGAATTTCGCCTATCAGTTTTCAAAGATTGTCAACACCAAGTCTTCCTTCTGAACCAGTTGGAGCCTCAGCCCTCTCACCTTCCTCTGTCTTTTCCTTCACCTGCCTGTTGACATCACCTACAGTTTCAATTAAAAATTTTTGGGGATATCCATCTGACATAGTATATTCGTATACTCTTTACCCTTTGTCTTAGCCTGTGTTCCCAGAAGGCAGGGTCTGAGGCAGAAGTTCATGATCTGTTCCTTCAGTATACCAGGGAGCAGGGGGTAAAGCCGAGTGAGGTAGGAAAAGAGAGAGAGGTGAGGCAATGGGGCATCGCCATGTCGACCATTGCTTGGCACTAAACATGACTGATTATTCATTCTTATGGGCCTTTATTGCAATAAGCTGTATAAAAACTATTTTAGGATGATGCATCTGGAGGATGGAGGAAAAATAATTTATCCACTGGCTCTTACCTCCCACTGATCAGAGATTTGCCTCAATAGGCATAAACTTCTCTGCACTTTTGGATTGACGTGTGTCAGCACTGGGCATGGCCTGTGATATTTCATGCTTCGTGTCAACAGGGAAGCTCTGGGGTAGGAAACAATAAGTGACAGTGTGGGCATATGGTAAGACTTTGTGGTTTGCTTTTTGCCTGCATGAAGTTTAAAGAGTCCACCTAGAGTTAGTGTCCATGGAGGCAGCAGGAACTGGAACAAATGGCTAACTCCCCTGGAGACAGGTGAGGCCAAGGGACTCTGAAGTGGTACATAGGAGGCATCTGATATAGCTCACCCCTTATGCTTCTCAAGTCTTCTGCTAATCTCCCATTATATCTGGTTACCCTTAAATACTACATGAAAAAGTTGCCCTTGCTGCTTCCCTTTGAAGGGAAGTAGAAGTCCAAACTTCAGAGGGTCCCTTCAAGGTTGAAGCAAGTCAGAACCTCTGGGAAGACTTAAGACTACAGGGTTAGTGAAACAGGTTATCACCTCTGTTGTGGCAAGTGGTCCAGAGGTCATAATTGACATTATCCATCATTCCCACTCAATTTGGACTTTCCTATTAGCCAGCATTTGGATTGACCTAGGTTGCTTGTCTGATGGGGTTACTTAGACCTTTAGCCCAGAAGGGTCTTAGCCCTTAGTGTTTTGCCACCACTAGCTTGTGGTTGTTAGAGTTAGGTTGTGGTTTCCACAACTGCCCATTTGATACCATCTCAGATTATAATACAAACACCAAGAGATGCCCCAGTGTTCCAGTTATCTATCTCTGTGTATCAAACCATCCCAAAACTTAACGGCTTAAAACAGCATCACATTTTTTTGGCACATGTATCAAAAATTATGTCAAGGTTTGGATGGGAGAGTCTTATATTCCATGTGGTGTCAACTAGGGTCACTTGCTGCTTTGGCTGGAGGCTGAGCTTGTTTTGGGGGTCCAAGACAGCTTTGCTTTGAATGCTGCCTTTTTGGGGACATCTGAAATACTGGGCTCCACTGGGCCGCTCTCCTTCTCCATGTTATCTCAGGGCCTCTCCATATGATCTCTCCAGTAGGGTCGGCAGGCTACTTACATGGAGGCTCAGGCTCTAAGAACCAATGTTCCAAGAAACCAGCTCAGAAGCTTCAAGGCTTTTAATGCCTTACTCTTGAAAACCGTACAGTGTTATTTTCATTGCATTCTATTTGTTACACAGTGCTGGCCCATATTTAACATGGGAGGGGACTGCACATGAGTATCAATATTGTAGGGGAAGGTTCTTCAAGGGGAGGGCACATTTGGACATAAGCAAGCATACCCAGTGAATTCCCTGGATTCTAGACATTCCATTGTGTGTGTTTGTATTTGTGTAGTAGCCACCCTAGCTCTTTATGGAAATTACAGTTGATAAACTCTTATCAGTACAGAAAGTCTATTCTTTGCCTTTAGCTTCCAGTTTTGTAGAACTCTTATGATGTCTGTCCTTGGGAGAAATCATTCTCTCTCTGAGAACTAGGACAATTTACCAGGAAAGCCTAAGGTTGTGGAAATGGGAAGCATAAATTTCACGATTGGGTAATTGAAGGTGATGGTTAGAAGGGCTAATTCTACTTTCATCCACTGGTTCCCAGATCCATATTTTCTACCTATTGGCAATACAGTATTATATATATATATATTGATTCCATGCATATAACATATCCCAGGAGACATGGCCCTGACCTCATAGGTTGTATCTTTAAACTGGCTTCTTAGCTAAGCCTTTCCATTATGTAATCTGCTTCCACGTGATCATAAGACCAGTGAATCCTCTGATCATGTGTTCATCATGGTCTGACTTCCTTTCTGGAAAATGGGTGCCTTGATCAGAGCAATGTCATGTAGGATATCAAGCAAGACTGGGCACTCCACAAGCCTTAAATAGTGGTGCTGATGAAGAATTTGCACACAAGGTGGCAAACCCATATCGAGTGAGGTGAATCACTGGTTTCCCAGAAGATGTCTTACTCCCATTAATTATAAGAAACTTGCTTAAGCATTTTTTGGAGAATGCTAATTTCTTCCAAGAAGTAAATTTTTAATTACATTATACAAGTAGTTCTGTCTTATACCAGTTTTGGGATGATGTTTTTTGCCATGCCCAATATTTCTATTATAATAGATTCTTTTCCATAAAAGTTTGTTTGAGCTTCATGTTCCAATAATTCCTTCTTATCACCCTAAGGATATGTGTTAAATATACTTTAAATTCTTGTTTTGTATGGGCCTTTAATTTAGCCTCCTTTAGTATAGTCCATTCAGTATGTTTTTCTTCAGTGCTTTATATTTTGTAGACATTGGGTTATTTTGCCTTATGAATTAAGTTGGCTGATGATATGACCTAGGAGGAATATAGTAAGCCTAAAATTTAACTTGAGCAACTCTAGCTGAGTTAAGAAATGAGGCAGCAGCATCTCAGGATGGAGAGAAGAGGAATAGGTGTTGCAATCTGGGGGTGACCAACCCTTTCTAGCATCTTTCCCAACTTTCTCAGATGACCATTACCCTGGAGCTACCTCTGCCCAGGAGCTTTCACTCTCTCCTTCTTCTAAGAGGATCAAACCCTGAATTAGGGAGGGAGGGATTGTGAAGTGGGGGACTGCTTACAGGCTTGCCAATCTGCCAGCCACAATTATTATTACCTGCCCTCTCAGTCAGGTCTAGCACTAGGTGATCTTTGTCATGTGTAAATGAGATCATTAACTCCCTGGCTTGCAACTATACCACAGTTTATTATATTACACTAAAATCCAAAGTCTTTCTCATGGCCCACAAGTTCCTGCATGACTCCTGCCCATCTCCCCTGCCTTATCTGTCCTCCCTGCAAGAATCCTATCCCCAGGCATTCCTGTTGTTCAAACCAGACTGGAAGCCCAAAGACAAGAGAATCCATTGAGGTAATGAGTAGAAGCTGCCTCATGGGGAAGAGAGCAAAACATAGAGAGTGGGTCAGGAGGGGAATGAAAGACATCCAGCATGATAATCCCCCTAAATTAAGAAACACAGGCTTATGGGATTAGTGATTGCTTCACTTGGAAATATAGGCCTTTTTTGAGGAGCTTCCTTGCCTTGTTTCAAAGGGTTATAGTCACCTAGTGTGGGGAGATTAACTATGTGGGGAGGCATGTGGGGATGCTGACACATCCCAGCAGACACTCTGTTAATTCTCTATAGCATGGGGATCAGAAAGTGCCTAAATAAAGGGAGGGGGAGATTTTCATTCCCTCCAGGACAGGCACATTGGAAAACCTGAGTCAATGAGTCTGTTCCATCCAAGGCACACGTTAGTGTGTAAGTGGAGTTTGCTCGTAACTTCCCTGGAACCTTAGTCAAAGGGGCTCTTGATCCATGGTTTTTAAAAATGTCATTACAAATTGAACATTTTCCAAGTAATCCATGAACAAATTCTAATTTTTTAAAAGCGTATAGTCTGTGTCATTTCTCTGTCCAAAATGTGTGAATGTGTGCTGTGTGTAGAAGGAGGCCAGCGGGGTCTTTGCCTGCTCCTCCTCTTCCTCATCTCGGTAAGTAGCACCTGAGAGAGCAGACTGGAAATAGTAGTAGAAGCTACGATATGGTCCAAATTCACCACATGGGCACACACCTCCATCCTAAGGCTTCACTCCAAGTTCGTGCAGAGACTAGAATTCTGAATCTCTGAATACTTAGTCTAGGGTTCTGTCAGGCACCCTACCCGGCTTCCCATATGGCCTCTGGTGTGATCACAAGTACAGCATCATTAAGCAAATCCAAAGCACCTTAGATCTGAGACATGGAGCACACAGAGTGGTGGGGTTAGAACAGGGCCTAGAACAGATTGGGAGAAGGAGAGTGGTATATGTCAAAAGAAAAACAAATATGGAGTATATATTAAACCCAAAATGTGTTTGCTGTTGACTTTTTTCTCAAATATGCCAAATGCTTCTCTTTAGGGATGACAAGTCATAATGCACCATTTTACCAACTAATTAATCAAGAGGAAAGACTTCTAATTCTCACAGATGTTAAGGATTCATTATTCTCTAAGCATGCAGGCCACAGATGACAGGCACTCCATCAGCCTAAAGTATTTTTGGAAGCAGTGATGGTTAGTGAAAACTACCTGGTTCTGAAGTCAGTTGATATGCCAAGTTATTTTGATGGTTACCACAGGAAGCAGCTGCTACTGAAGAAATCATTGACCCATCTGTTAAAAATAATCTAATTAAGAATTGGCTGTATGGGCTTAGTTCAGTCCCCATATAATGACAGACAGGCTTTATTAAAGCTGCTCTGTGCATAAGGCCAACTCGCCTTTGAAGTTCAAGGGACAAACCAAATGGTCCACACAATCAACTTTTGGCACATCCTCCTTTTGTGTCTCCAAGCTTCTGATTTTCCAAGTGTGGGCTTCATATATACCCCTTCTGATGCGTATGTGTTTTATTTTCTAAACAAGTTCTAAATATTTACTGACATTTATTATCAAAAGTAAGTGTTCATAGGAAACATTCATTGCAATAATGCTGTATCACAAGAAAGGACAAGAAAATAGAGGTTGGATTCCAGACACTTGATTGGTCCCAATTCTGTCTTAGTGATGAGGGAGCTGGGGTATCATTCATTGAAAAATGGTCACTAAGTCTTCTCCCAAATCAAAACCATCTATATCTGTCAACCAGTACCCGATTATCTTTATCTCTCATTGCTTCTCTTATAAAAAGTTAAGTTCTTGAGTCTGTCATCTTCCCACTCAGAGCCAATTTATCCTCTGCATTTTCAGATAAATTTAACATGCCTGGTGATGTGGCTTCCTGGCCTACTCAGAAGCACATAAGAAATAGAGGAGGTAGTGGAACGATGGTAGTAGACAGGGGTACAGTAAAGGTGAGAGGCGCAGATGTGAGGATCAATAACTCCACTCACAGACTTTTTTTTTTTTTTCAATTTGCTAAGGCTGCCGTAACAAAGCACCACAAACCGAGCAGCTTAAACAGCAGAGATTTATTGTTGTGTAGTTTTGGAGCTTAGATGTTTGATTTGTAGATGTCAGCAAGGCCATGCTCCCTCTGAAACACTATGAAAGGATCTGTGCCCAGCTGTCCCTAGCTCCTGGTTGTTCCTTAGCTGTGGCAGCATAACTTCAGTCTTCCCATGGCGTTGTCCCTATGTGCATGCCTGTGTCCAAATGGCCATGTTTCACATGGGTACCAGTCATATTGAACTAAGGGCCTACTCTGGCATAACCACATCTTTAACAAATCACATCTGCAATGGCACTGTTTGCAAATATGGTCATATTCTAAGGCATTGATGGTTAGGACTTCAACATATGAATTTTAGGAGAACACAACTCAACCCACAACAGACTTTAATAGCTTCCAATGATGGAATCACAACATAGAGGAATCCATGATAAGGTTCAGCCAGGAAGAGGTTAAGTGAGAGGAAAGATGGACTAGTCAGGTCCTGAATTAGGATTTAGGTTTGTCTTCTTTCTAACCATATTACTTCATGCTCACTGCTTAATGGCTCTGAGCCCTTTTTCTTAAGTCTAAAAAAGGGGATAATTAAAACTTTTCTTGCCTTAGGATGGTTGGAATCAAAATATTTGTAAAATCCTTCTAAAATTTTAAACTCTATTCATGCAGCACACAGCATATGTTCATAGTCTACTTACATTGGTATTATAACAATTTATGTAAAACATAAAAATCTTGCAATATAGTTTCAGTTATTCCTCATCATTTTTATACTATAGTTGTTAAATGCATTACATTTTCATGCATTACAAATCTGACAAGGTGATGTCATAATTTTCATTTTAAACAGATATATGAATTTTAAAAAATTTGAGAGAAAAGTTGCTTTTATATTTACCCAAATATTTACCATTTTTAATGCTCTTCCTATATCCTGAAAGTCTAAGTTTTCTTCTGAGAACTTGAGTTTTTCTTCATTCCAAAGACCTTCCATTAGCATTTCTTGTAGAGCACATCTGTTGGTAGAAAATTCTCTTAGTTTTCTATTATTTGAAAATGTCTGTATTTTGCCAGAATTCTTGAAGGATATTTTTTCTAGATATAAAATTCTGGGTTAAAGTTTGTTTTTTTCCCTATTTGGCACTTTAAAGATATTTTCCTCCATCCTCTGGCCTCTATGGTTTCAGATGAGACATATTCAATACTTCGTATCATTCTCTTGTGCATAATGTGGAATTTTCTCTGGTTTCTCTCCAGTTTTTTTTTTTTCAATCTCTGATTTTCAGCAGTTTGACTATTACATGTCTAGGCATGGTTTTCTTCTTATTTATCTCGTTCAGAATTTGCTGCATTCCTGAATCCTTAAATTTATGTCTTTTATCAAATTTGGGAAATTTCTAGCCATTATGGGAGAGTTAGTTTGTTAGAAGGATACTGCACCATACCAAAAACAGAACTACATTTATCCCTCAGTATCCATGAGGGATTGTTCCAGGACCACCCTTGGATACCAAAATTTGTGGATGCTCAAGTCCCTGATATAAAATATTTGTATATAACCTACATATATCCTCTCTATATACTTTAAATCATCTCCAGATTGCTTATAGTATGTAATACCATGTAAATAATTGTTATACTGCATTATTTTTATTATTGAATAGTTATTTTTTATTGTTTTTCCCCCCAAATATTTTTGATCTACAGTTTGTTGAAACCACAGATGTAGAACCCGTGGGTATGGCCAACTGTATTTCTAAACCATAGTGGTTCAGAAACTAAGGGCTGGCAGAACTTTCTGGAGAATCATCCCATATGGCATGTGGAAGTCTGCATCCCTGGGAGCTGAGCACAGATGTACCAAGGAGTCCCAGTTAAGACTTTGCATAACTCCACTCAGCAAGGGTGATGACAGGCATCTTTGTTAGCAAATATAAAAGGTGTACTGCAAGGACTGGGCATCTGTATTGCGGAGGGGGTCCTAGCTGATCCTGAGGACATTCAGAAGTGCCAAGGAATGTAGAAACTGGTAAGGACATCTGCCTGAGAGCCTTTTACATCAGTTATAGTCTGTTTAGTGCTGCTCCTTCTCCACTTGGGGTACACAGTGGCTGTGTGAGCTTGCAGGGATCTTGAACATGTGCCAGTGGGTGGCTCTGATTGTAGAGACAAAAAGGGTCACCTTTTTCCCCCCGAAGTCTTGACTAGCATGGATATAGTCTCAACATTCAGGGTCTCACCCATCTCAACCATAAGCTGCTGGACAGAGGCTTGTATTCACTCTTACGTGCCTCTGCTGCTGCTTCTTTCTCTGCTTTCTTCTGAATTAATAAGCTGGACCAGACTCACTCTGTGAGATGATAATAAGGCATGACTCTATCTGAGTAAAGCCTAATGGCTTCCCTGAGTCAAAAGAAATAGCACACATACCCAAGAAGATAATGGACTAAATATTTCAAAATGAGGACATTCGTGCTCCCTCTGAGTTTTCAGTGCTTACTGAAAATCCAAAGAACCAAGCAAGTTTCTGCAATTAAACTGGACCACCTGTGACAGAGCCACAGCTTTTCCTCTGCAAATTATTTACATCAACAGTAAAATCACTGTTATGTGATCCAGACTCTCTAGCTATGATTCATCAAGAATGAGCTTCAGTTAACAGATTCAGTGTCACCCTGCCTTTAGAAAATTAGGACATTCAACTCAGATTCTACTTAGAGTTGTGTGGATTTTAACGCAGGAAACAGAACAACATTTTCTCTTCTATTGTCAAAGTGTCTAACAGGTCTAGAAAAGAACTTTTTGTTCAAAAACACTGTGGTTAGCAAAGCCAGAATCTGAGGGCATTTTTGTTTATAACTAAAGCATGTGGGCCATCAGATTTGAAAGTCAAGACACCAGGGACTCTAATAAATTTGGGAGTTTTTGTGACACAAAGATTCTATCCTGAGAAATCTCAGTTCTGGTAACAGTACTTAAGTAATTCAAACCAGCCCCTTACTAGGAACAACTAGAAAAACAGGACAAAGTGTCACTAATAAATCTGTTTGGAGGCATCAGAGAACTAACAAGATAGTGAAGAATTAATTATAGGTTCTGGATCTGGGAGCAGAACAGAGTACAGACAGATGAACTCAGCATTTGGGTCCACTTTTCTGTAGGGTTAACACCATGGGAGGAGAGGCTATAACAAGTTTTTCAGTGAGTCTAAGGGCAACGAGAAACACCTGCTCACTGAGCAGCTTTCCCACTCACTCCTCTCCTGGTCCTTTTGGGGGAACTTCTTATCCACTTCACGTACAACTAGTGGGGATTTGAAATCATGACTCCCAATGGGGGCAGGCATATGACCTAAGCTGGAGGCAATTCAATGTGCCAACCAGGAGAACAGTGTTAAATAATAGGTTGAGAACTGAAATTTGAAGAAGCCCAATCCTTAGAGGAGCAAAGAGAAGGGTACTAGGAAAGGAGTCAGTTGAAGAAAGTGTGATCAGTAAGATTAGGAGTGGATGGTATCATGGAACCCAAGACAAGGGAATATTTCATGAAAAACAGAGAGGTTAGCGATACCAGATGCTACTGCGAGGTCAAGATGACAACTGAAATGTATCCATTATATATGGCAACATGGAGGTTCTTGGTGATTTTTGATAAGAGAAATTTCAGGAAAGTGGGAGAGGAGAAGCCAGACTGAAGTGAGGAGAGAAACCAGGTGATGAGGAAGTGGAAACTCTATGTAGACAATTATTTTGTGGTTTGGCTTTGAAGCAGGTAGAAAATGTGGCCATATCTGTGGTTGATAAAGAGTGAAAGGTGTGTTTGTTTGGCTTTGCTTAAGATGAAAGATATTCAGGCATGCTTGTATAATGTCTCTGAAGCCTAATCCATTTTTGTTATTAATGAAACCAGCTTTGGTCCCAGTTTTAAGTTCTTCCCTATGATGCCCTCCACAACCAACTTCTTGACACCATATGTTGACATCAAGTAAGGTTGCAGGTCCTGCATTTGGACACACATTTGGGAATTTTAGAATTGCCTCGAGATGGACGTTAGGTCATATAGTCCAACCATAATGTGCCTTGCCTAAGGTTATACAGCTGGTTAATGACAGAAACTCCTTTTTTTTTTTTCTTTTTTATTGCCCAAAGTCAGCATTTAATAAATGTTACTTTTATAATACAACATCAGAAATTGGTACAAGTTTTTTGGAGATAACATTCATCTCCTTTTATTCAATACTTTTTTTAATTTCAGCTTATTATGGGGGTACAAAAGTTCAGGTTATATATATTGCCCATGCCCCCCCATCCCCCTGAGTCAGAGCTTCAAGCGTGTCCATTCCCCAGACAGTGCGCATCGCACTCATCATGTAGGTATACACGCATCCCCTCCCCCACCCCCCACCTCTGTCCGATACCCAATTAGTGTTATTCCCAAATGTGCACTTAGGTGATGATCAGGGAAACCAATTTGCTGGTGAGTACATGTGGTGCTTATTTTTCCATTCTTGTGATGCTTCACTTAATAGAATGTGTTCCAACTCTCTCCAGGAGAACAAAAGAGATTCTATATCACCGAGAAACTCCTTCTTGAAGAACAGCAAAGACAGACATAGAACTTCAACTTGACTGCTGAATCCAGTGACTTGCAGGGCTCAGCTTCACTTCCAGAGTTGTCATTGTTAACTGAAGTGAAAAACAATCCCAAAGCCTACATCTACCAGTCTTCTGAGAGCATGATACAAGTGAACATATTCTATGACCATGACCATCTATGGGATATTGATAACACTGAATCTTTGGACTGCAAATCTAGGAGGTGGATCTTATGAGTGGGCAAAATCTCTGATGTACACTATGAGTCAGTTGGAATCCCTGGCTAGCATTTCTATTTGGAGGAAGGGGGAGTGCAACATTAAATATTCTTGTTTCTTGATGAGATAGCTGGCCCAATGAGGCTCCTTTTCAGCTCTAAGCACCTACTCAGAATCTAGACAAAGTTGTGGGCTAAGCAGTCAGTATATAAAGCTTATTTAAGAACACTTCTTTAGTAGGTAAGTGCCCCCAAAAAGCAAAATGTGTGACTGAGAAAACAAAAACAAAATCAGAGGTAAATTAAGACAAAGTAATCAGAACCTTTGATGCTTTTGAAAAACTTCCCTTGAGAAAAAAAGTCGATGAATATCTCAAGCTATGGCCAAACCTCAGATTCTGTCCAGATGGCTGAATATATCATATAAAGACCTTATAGAGCAAAACCAAAGTTACAACTTTATTATCTCCTTGAAAACTTAATTCTCAAGTCCCTGTCATGGTCTCAAACTTTTCCACAGATATAAAATTACTTGAAATAGATAGGTGTCCTCATCCCAGGCAAGCCACTTGATGCAAGTATAGCTAAGACATTACTAAAACAAGCAGTGCTTTCAACAAGATGTTAAATATCTGGCTCAAGACTTGAAATTTTATGAAACTACCAGATTGCTCTTTCTGAAAGTTATAGGCTACCAACTACTTTGGCATGAGGAAATCATTCTATATTTAAGCAAGGCATGTTTTTGAAATTTTCAACTATTTAGGATTTCTGGTTTTTTAAGAAAAATTTCCAGGTTGTTGAATTTTTTTCCTTAAAAATTTCCTTTTCCAGAGAAAGATGCACACACACACATGCACGAGGTAAGAATTTCTTTTGGAGTGATCATTAATGCAAATTTTGATGAAAGGTTAACATTAAAGTTTCCATATGTGCTAGGGATCACTAAGTTGATAACCCTGAACCCATTTCATCATGGAAGTGGCAGTTATTTGTCCTCACTGGAGTAGGTTCCTATTGAGAGAATGGATTTGCCTTCTCTGCCAGCACCAGCACCAGCATCCATGAATTTACTAAATGCCTTTTAACCTACCAAGTGTCCCTCACATCATAGCTTCTAACCAAGGAACTCATCTCACGGCATGGGAAGCATGAGACTGGGCTCTCACCCCTGGAATTCTCTGGACTCACCACCTATCCCATCACTGAGAAGAACTTGTCCCTTTAAAATAGCTGCAGTGCCAGCTGGAAAACAAGCCCCTGCAAGATCCGGGTGCTGCTCTTCAGAATGTGGTGTATATTTTCAACCTGCAACTGATGCACAGAGCTTGAGAACAAAGGAGTGGGAGTGGGAGTAGTCATGATTATGCTTAATAACCTGCCGACAGAGTTTTTGCTTCCCCTTCTAGATCCTTGGGCTCTGTTGGTCTTCATTCCCAGAAAAGGAACACTTTCACCAGGGAACACACAATGGCCCCATTAAATTGGAAACAGAGGCTGGCCAGGTTGGGTTCCCCGTGCCATTGAAACAACAGGCAGAGCAGGGACTGACTACTGTCTCGGGTGGTTGGTCTTGACAAGCAAGGGGGAAATTGGGTTTCTGCTGTGAAATGGTTTGAAAATAGCTACCTGCAGAGATTAATTTCTGAGTTGCCTTAACATCTCCTGTTTAGTGTCTCATCTTTTCCATCACCTGAGTAGCCAATTTCCTGCATTAAATTCGTTCTATTATAAATACTTGGTGTGGTTCCTTAGGACCTTGGTTGATACCATATTTGGTAACAGAGTGGTCCCAGGAAAAATCCCTGAAGATGGGATTCTAGGATCAAGTTCTCATCAATTTCAGCACAATTTCAGGGCTGTCTTCTTCAACAGGTACAAAATGCGATACCAACATCCTTGACATACTCCCCTTCTTCCTCTGTAGTAGAACCTCCATATATATTAGTGGGGCACATGGCCACCCAGAATAACTATTAGTCCTGGCCAGCCTGACTCGCACCAGAATAGCCATGTAACTAAATTCTGGCCAATGGAACATAAATGGAAGTGGTATGTGTAAATTCTTGGACTCATTCTTAGAAGGGGCCTACACTTCCCTCCCCTTTTTTCCTTCTCGCTGCCTGGAATGCGAAGAAAAAGACTGTAACTCCAACAGACATCTTGGATTATCCTCTAGGATAGCAGAAGAGAAACCTTGAAGGAGCCTTGGTGTCTAATGAATTTAAAGAACTTCCTTATTAGCTCAAATGCTGGCGGGGACCAGAGACATTGTCAGTGGCTCCAGGGAGGCCCGATGCTCTTGCCAAGGACAAGCAGTACCCAACACTTCAACCAGTCCCTGAGGAACCAGGACACAGGATGCAGAGAAGCCTCTCTTCCCCCATGCAAGGTAGATTCTTAAGCTTCCCATATAGCCATTTGCCAAATTGACAAGAAGGAGATAGAAAGGTAGAACTTCTGGGATAGGAGGATGATCTTCAAATTCCCTGACTATCTACCCCCCGAAACTCAGAGATCTAAAGGAAATTATTTAAACCAGAAGAGCCTGAGACACCATTCACCATTTGCTGGGAAACTCAAAGTTTGTTTGTTTTTCCTGGCAACCCAGTGAGTGAGGGCTTAAGGGTGAAATTAGATTAGTCATAGGAAATAAAGAAGCAACTATCTTCATTGAATATGTATAGTATGATGGGTGTGAATGTCTGATCAACCTGATTGTTATATAGAATGTGTGATCAATCTGATTGTTATATAGCTGGCCTGACAGAATGCTGGAATCATAGTAAGGGAGGGATTATACATGCTGAAATCATAAAAAATTTACAGATCATGGTATGGTTGAAGCTGTCAAAGAGATCAAAGATCATGCATGTCTTTTTTATTTAAATTAGGAAATCCTATATTGTAAGCAAAAGTCTACAGTGATAAAACAATAAAGAATATGCCAAACCTTTTGCATAGAAGAATAATTCACAAGCCCCATGGGGACCTCTGCCAACACCAGTATAAAAGGACATCACCAAGCAAGTTGTAGAAACTTTGGAAAAGCCTCAACCCAACACCCTATAAAATCAAGACTCTGAGCCTTAGTGATGGATGCCTGTGTTCCTCCACAGGAGCCCAAGTTCCATGAAGGCAGCAGCAGTCCCTGCTTTGTTGACCATTGTATGCCCAGTGCTCAAAACAGGGCATGGCACCTTATCAATATTCAATAAATATTTGATGAACGTACAAATGAGTACATAATTTTTTCTTTATTTTCAAAACTTTCTACAGAAGAAATGGTGCATTTCTATTCAGAAGGAACAAATAATTAACAAAATTTTTTTTGAAATACAAGCTATAGAACTTCAAAAAAAATTCCCTATAGATATCTCTAAAAGAAAACACTAAAGGACAATGGAGCAAAAGCTACATACATTTGAGAGAGAAAGTTGTAACTCAAACAAGGGAAGCAACGTGAGCAGTGAGGGACTCAGGTCTCCCCAGGTTGGCATCAGGGACATGGGCCCAGGCCTGGGGCAGAGGTGTGGTGGGAGAGCCAGAAGCAAAGGTTGGCACCATAATCTCATACTGGCTTCCATTCTCTCCCAAGTATTTGGAATGACTACTACAGATAAGGCACAGATTTTATTTCTGCATCTCCTTTGATCCTCGCAGCTATCCTGTTAGGTAGGAATGATTCCCATTCCCATTTAATAGCATCAGAGAGGCTTAACAACTTGCCCAAGGTCACACAGCTGGAGGTAAATGGAGTGATATCTGACCCAAGCCTGTTTCACCCACATGCTTGGGCCCACACCACCACCTCACCTGGACAGCCTGTTCAGGAGCGTCCCTCAGCAATCCAGCCACTTCTGCTCCCCACTTGTCCCAATCTCACTCCAGTTCTCAAGACTGGGGCAGTGCAGTGAGAGGCTCTCATCCTGCTCTTTGGTTAATTCCAGCTCGGTCTTCAGAAAAAGCTCAAATGCTGTTGCCTCCAAGCAGCTCTTTTTGATCTCCCCTAATCATGCTCTAGCATAGCACTGTCACAATTTTAAAATTGCATTATTTTTTGTGGCTATTTCATTAAGGTGTCTTCCCCAATAATGTGAAGACAATATTTGTTTTTACTTCCCACTGTAATTCTAATGTCTAGAACAGTGCCTGGCATGTCGCAAGAGTTGGTAGATATTTATTGAATAAATAAAGGCATATTTTGGGTGTGAGAGGGTGCTCTGGGGTTCATTTCCACAGTCTCTGTTGTTATTTCCCATAGCACAGCATGCTAGAAGGATAGCCCTGGGTGCCTTTTGATGTGTGTCCCTGTTACACAGAGAACTAGGCTAGAGAAGAGGAAATTATAGTATGATTTTGATTAAATTCTTTTAAAATATGGAATATATTGTCAATTTCTATTCAAAGGTTTTGACATAGTTATCCTAGCATGAGAACTGTATCATTAACAAAATTTGTTCTTAAAAGACACACACAAAATGAAATCATTCCTTATTAAAATTGAATTACTGAGATGAAGTATGGAAAGTTTCATTATTAAAAATAGGTCTTTGGCCGGGCGCAGTGGCTCACACCAGTAATCCTATCACTCTGGGAGGCTGAGGTGGGTGGATCACTCTAGGTCAGGAGTTCGAGACCAGCCTGAGCAAGAGCGAGACCCCCGTCTCTACTAAAAATAGAAAGAAATTATATGGACAGCTAAAAAATATATATATAAAAAAAAATTAGTCGGGCATGGTGGCGCATGCCTGTAGTCCCAGCTACCCGGGAGGCTGAGGCAGTAGGATCGCTTAAGCCCAGGAGTTTGAGGTTGCTGTGAGCTAGGCTGATGCCACGGCACTCATTCTAGCCCGGGCAACAGAGTGAGACTCTGTCTCAAAAAAAAAAAAAAAAAAAATAGGTCTTTTTTTTTAAAAAAAGGGAATAGGTCTTTTTTTTTAAAAAAAGGGGTCTTTAGAAATTAATTTATATTTTATAATCTAGTACAATAGTTTACAAATTGTATACATTTTTTGTCTCTATCAGCAATTACATCTCAGAAAAGTAAGATACTTATGCTCTAAAAGAATTCAGCTTATATAAACTGAATTAACTATAAACATCTTAAACTTGTAATGTTTAAGAAAAATATATTACAAATGATGTATCTGATAAAAAACTTGTATCCAGAATATATAAAGAATACTTGCAACTCAGCAATAAAAAAAGACAAATAACTCCCTTCAAAAATGGGCAAAGTACTTAAATAGACATTTTTCCAAAGAAGTTATCCACAAATGGCCAATAAGCACATGAAAAGATGTTCAACATTGTTAATCATCAGGGAAATGCAAATCAAAACCACAATGAGATACCACTTCACACCCACTTGAATAGCTATAATCAAAAGGACAGACAATAACAAGTGTTGGTGAGGATGTAAAAAAATTAGAACCCTCCTACATTAATGATGAGAATGTAAAATGGTGCAGACACTTTAGAAAACAGTCTAGCCATTCCTCAAAATGTTAAACATGGAGTTATCACATTACCCAGCAATTCTATTTATAGGCATATAACCAAAAGGAATGAAAGCATATGTCTAAACAAAAACTTGTTCAGGATGCTCATAGCACTATTATTCATAATAGTAAAAAAACAGTGGGAGCAATTAAATGTCCACCAACTGATGAATAGATAAATAAAATGAGATATATCCACATGATGGAATGTCATTCAACAACAGAAAGGAATGAAGGGCCAATGCATATTACAACATGGACAAACCTTGAAAATACTTACCAAGTGAAGAAACCAGGCTCAGCAGGCCAACTATTGCATGATTCTATTAATATGAAATGCCCAGAATAGACAAATGTATAGAGATAGAAAATAGATTTGTGGTTGCTAGGGGTTGGGGGTCAGAGGAAATGGGAAGTGACTACTGAGCAGTATTGGGGTTTCTTTCTGGGCTGATGGAAATATTTTAAAATGGATGGTGGTGATGGTTACACAACTCTGAATACACTAAAAGCATTCAATTTTATACTTTGAGTGAATTTTCTGGCATGAGAATTATATTTTAATAAAGCTATTTCTTTAAAAATGTGTTATAGCAATAAACACCTATATCAAGAAGTGGAAAGACTTCAAACAGGCAACCTAATAATGCATCTCAAGAAACTAGAAAAGTAAGAACCAACCAAACCCAAAATTAGTAGATAGAAAGAAATAATAAATATAAGAGCAGAAATAGATGAAATTGAGATTTAAGAAGTAATGCAAAAGATCAACAAAACAAAAAGTTGGTTTTTTTGAAAAAATAAACAAACATTTATCTAGACTTACAAAAAAAAGAGAAGACCCAAATAAATAAAATTAGAAATGAAAAAGGAGGGCCAGGCGCGGTGGCTCATGCCTGTAATCCTAGCACTCTGGGAGGCCAAGGTGGGTGGATTGCTCGAGGTCAGGAGTTCGAGACCAGCCTGAGCAAGAGTGAGACTCCATCTCTACTAAAAATAGAAAGAAATTATCTGGCCAACTAAAATATATATAGAAAAAATTAGCCGGGCATGGTGGCGCATGCCTGTAGTCCCAGCTACTCGGGAGCCTGAGGCAGTAGGATCGCTTAAGCCCAGGCGTTTGAGGTTGCTGTGAGCTAGGCTGATGCCACGGCACTCACTCTAGCCCGGGCAACAAAGCGAGACTCTGTCTCAAAAAAAAAAAAAAAAAGAAAAAAAGAAATGAAAAAGGAGACATAACAACTGAGACCACAGAAATACAAAAAATTATAATAAACTATTACAAACAACTATATGTCAACAAATTGGAAAACTTAGAAGAAATAAATAAATGCCTGGACACATACAACCTACCAAGATTGAACCACAAAGAAATAGAAAGGCTGGTCAAACCAATAATAAGTAATAAGACTGAAGCAGTAAGAAAAAGTCTCCCATCAAGGAAAAGCCCAAGACCTCGTGGCTTCAAAGCTGAATTCTACCAAACATTTAAAAAAGAACTAATACCAATTCTACTCAAACTCTTCAAAAACATTGAAGGGGAGGAACTACTTCCAAACTCATTCTATGAGGCCAGCATTACTCTGATACCAAAATCAGACAAGGACACAACCAAAAAAGAAAACTAAGGCCAATATCACCGATGAACATAGAGGTAAAAATTCTCAACAAAATACTAATAAACTGAATTCAACAACACATTAAAAATATCATTCACCATGATCAAATGAGATTCATCCCACGAATGCAAAGATGGTTCAACAGAAATAAATCAATAAATGTGATATCTCACATTAACAGAACCAAGAACAAAAACTATATGATCATTTCAATAGCTACTGAAAAAGCATTCAATAAAATTCAGCATCCCTTTATGATAAACACCCTCAACAAACTGAGTATAGAAGAAACACACCTCAAAATAATAAAGGCTATATATGACAAACACACAGCTAACTTCACACTGAATGTGGAAAAATTGAAACCTTTCCTCTAAGATCTGGAACAAGACAGGGATGCCCACTTTCACAACTTTTATGTAACATAATACTGGAAGTTGTGGCCAGAGCAAGTAGGCAAGAGAAAGAAAGGGCACCCAAATTGGAAAGAAAAGATTCAAATTAGCCTTGTGTGCAGATGACATTATCTTATACTTAGAAAAACCTAAAGACTCCACCAAAAATCTATTAGAACAGATAAATGAATTCAGTAAAGTTGCAGGATACAAAATCAACATACAAAAATCAGCAGCATTTATATAAGCCAATAGCAAACAATGTAAAAAAGAAATTAAGAAAGCAATTGTACTTAAAGTAGTTAGGGAGAATATAAAATACCTAGGAATCAATTTAACCAAAAAAAGCAGAAGATTCGTACAAGGAAAACTATAAAACACTGGTGAAAGAAATTGAAGAGGTCATAAAAAAAAGGGAAAGATATTCCATGCTCACAAAGTATAAAAATTAATATTGTTAAAATGACAATACTACTCAAAGCAATTTACAGTTTCACTGCAATCCCTATCAAAATACTAAGGATGTTTTTCAGAGAATCAGAAAAAAAAATCCTAAAATTTATATGGACGCATAAGACCCCACATAGCCAAAGCAATCCCAAATAACAAGAAAGAACAAAGCTGATCCCAAATAGCCAAACCAAGCCTGAGTAAAAAGAACAAAGCTGAAGGCATCACACTAGTTGACCTCAAAATATACTGCAAAACTATAGTAATCAAATTAGCATGCTACTGGCATAAAAACAGACACATAGACCAATGGACCAGAATAGAGAACCCAGATATAAATCCACACATTTGCAGCCAACTTATTTTTGACAAAGGTGCCAGAACATACAATGGGAAAAGAACAGTCTCTTTAACAAATGGTGCTGGGAAAACTGGATAACTATATACAGAGGAATGAAACTAGACTGCTACCTCTCACCATATACAAAAATAGAAACAAAATGGGTTAAAGACTTGAATCTAAGACTTGAAACTATGAAACTACTAGAACAAAACATTGGAGGAAATGCTCCAGGACAGGTTTGGGCAAAGATTTTTTGTGTAAGACCTTTAAAGCATAGGAAACAAAAGCACAAATAAACAAATGGGATCACATCAGGCTAAAAAGCTTCTGCACAGCAAAGGAAACAACAAAGTGAAGAGACAACCCACACAATGAGAGAAAATATTTGTAAACTATCCTTCTAACAAGAGATTAATAACCAGAATATACAAGGACCTCAAACAACTCAGTGTCAAAACAAATCCCCAAATAATCTGATTAAATAATGGACAAAAGATATGAATAGCCATTTCTCAAAAGAAGACATAAAAATGGCCAACAGTTATGCTCAGCATAATGCTCAGCAAAATGCTCAGCATCACTAATCATCAAAGAAATGCAAATCAAAACTATAGTAATATTATTTCACCCCAGTTAAAATGATCTTTTATCAAAAAGACAAGGACTAAGAGATGCTGGAGAGGATGTGGAAAAAGGGGAACCCTCCTACACTGTCGGTGGGATTGTAAATTAGTACAGCCACTATGGAAAATTGTGTGGAGGTTCCTCAAAAACTAAAAATAGAACTACCATATGATTCAGCAATTCCACTACTGGGTATGTATCCAAAAGAAAGGAAATCAATATAAGGAAGAGATATCTGCACTCCCATGCTTATTGTAGCATTATTTACAATAGC
>CM052436.1:123814327-123840647 GCA_028533085.1 Varecia variegata
GGCTATATGTTAAGTAAAATAAGCCAAGTGCAGAAAGGCAAACCGTGCATGTTCTCACTCATATGTTCAAGGCAAAAAAGTGGATCTCTTGAAGATAGAGGATAGTTTGGTGGTTACCAGAGGCCAGGAAAGGTAGAGAAGAAGGGAGAAAAAGAAAGGTTGACTAGTGAGTACAAATATACAGTTTGATAGGAGAAATAAGACCTAGCATTTAATAGATCAGTAGTGTCACTGTAGTTTACAATAATCTATTGTTTATTTCAAAATAGCTAGAAAAGAATAATTTAAATATTTCTAACACAAAGAAAAGAAAAATATTTAAGGTAATAGATATCCCAATTACACTGATTTGAACTTCTGTGAATGTATTAAATTATCACATGTATCCTCAAAATATATACATCTATTACATATCAGTAAAAATAAAGTTAGAGTAAAAGATAAAAATAAACACTTTTTAAAAATCTATAAGGATTAAAAAATGTGTCATAAAAGTCCTTTAAAAATATTGGTGAAAATATTCCAAGGTCTCTATACCACATAGCATAGTAAAACCTACCTTGTTCTGCTCTGTATAGCTAGTACTTCAAATTGTGACAGACGCCACAAAAAAGAAAACTGCACATTATTCCCACAAACATTGATAGAGACATCCTAAATAAAACACTAGCATATCAAATTCAGCAGTACATTGAAAGAATAATAACACACAAAGAAGGTCATCCCAGGGATGCAAAAATGATTTGACATTAGGAAATCTAATAATAGAATGTATCACAAGAGTGATAACAAAGAAAATCCTATTATTTCAGTAGAAGCCAAAACTTCTAATCTTTCATCCAACATTGCTCATTCTCTACAGTGGCCTGACATTGTCTCAGATTCCAAATAGCTCTATTAGTATCATAGCTTTCCTGGTTTTTATGCCCAGCTTGAGGCATTTTAGCTTATGAATAAGAGAAAGATTAAGAATCCAGGATTCCCCATCTTGCATTATTTTTGTTGTTGGTGGTGGCAATAGACAGCTGGAGGGATCACAAAACCGTGGGTGGCCAGGAAAGCCTGGCTTTCAGAGCTTGTATACAGAGTGTCATGTGACGCAGAAAGCAGATAAGAGGGCAAACATGTCCAAGTTGACAGTGAAGATTCAGTGGCCATGTGTGGGTCATGAGATCATGATACCGCCTAACACTCTTCCTCTCAGTTGTCATGTTACACTAGGAAGTACTTGAGACCGGAAGAGGAGTGTAAAAATTCACACAATGATGATTTGTTTTCTCAAATAAGCAGTGGTCACAATGTCAAGGAGATGGGCAAGTAGAGAACATGAAATCAATAAATTTCCCAATATTCTATAGTCAGAGTTTTACAAATAAATATTAAAAATTGACAAAAGTCAGGAAGAAGCATTTTATAAAAGAAGAAATGCAAATGACCTATGCATTTTATAAAAAGAAATGTAAATGACTTTTTACCAAAGTAAAAAGAAATGAAAATAAAAGAAAACACTGTTCTTGTTTTATCAAACTGGAAAAAATCTTTGGGGTGAGAGGCTACTCTCCTGCAAGTCTAGGTGGGAGGGTTAATGCTTTTTTTTATTTTCTGGAGAACAATTTGTAATTATATCTCGGGAACTTTAAAACCACTCTTTAACTCAAACTCTTTAATTCAATGTTTTCACTATAAATTTATCCTGAGGAAAAAAAATCAGAACTGCCCATGATGAGCCATGCAGGCTCATTGTGACACCAATTATAATTGGAAAAAAAAAAAACCAAACTCATGAACAAATGTCTAAAAGTAGGGGATTAGTTTAATAGGTTATAAGATGTCTTAAGTGATTGGAATATAATTTTAGGTGAAAAGGCAGAATACACAATGTCTTAAAATATCTTATATATATCAATGAGAAATTAATAACTAATTATGTATTAACAAACAACATACACGTGCATAAATAAAAAGCAAAAAGGAACATGACAAGATTTTTATAGTAGTTATTAACTTATAGTTTTTATGTTTATACTTTTCCTTTTCTCTACAAATAAAACATACAATTTGTATATTCAGAAAATATGACAGATTATAATTTATTTAACAGTAACTAGGGGACAAGGATTGGTTTTAAGTCATCAGAAATCTAACATGAAAGTCACATACAAATCATCATTGACACTAATTTTTTTAATTAACTGAATTTTGTATAGGAAATATTTTACTTTAAGATAGTGAAGGTTTTTCCAGTACATTTAACAACAAAAGATTTTCATATCATTTTTGCTGAGTAGCTCACTGAACAGTGATGATTAGGATTGAGGATGATCAAGTTAACACATTTACTAAACCAACTCAAAATCATGAATTGAGTGAGGTTGTCTCTTCTCCCACTGAAAATCCTCTAAAATGACTGTAAAGTAATTTTGAAAATTTATAAGTCCCAAACCCAGTATGGATAAATGGGTTGTGGTGTGACCATACAACAAAATCTCATGCAACAGTGCTAAGAGAAATATAATGGCCACATGTAACTTAAAATTTTTCAGTAACCACATTAAAAGTAACAAAAAAAATGAGTGAAATTAATTTTAATAATATATCTTATTTAATCAAATTATATCCCAAATATTATTATTTCAACACGTAACCAATGTTTTAAAAGTATAAAAATATTTTACATTCTTTTTATCATACTAAGTCTTCAAAGTCCAGCATGTATATAGCTGGTTTTATTAGTAGCATTTTATTGAGGCTTTCAAAATCTGATATTGTGAGACATTTATCTTATAAATGTGTCCCTTTTTTGCTGTTAAATTTATCAAGTGCTTGTACTACAAAAATATAAGTGTATAAAGTGGTATAGAGTCTATGTAAAATGATTTCTAGTTTTCTATCTTTTTAAAAAATTCTGTATTTACTTTAACTAATGTGGAAATTGTTTCCCAAACATTTTTATGCAAAGACAAAATCATATGAGACCTGAAGCTTCATAAATAGCACTTTGACAACTTTTTCCCCCCACTTATTTGTCTTGGTAGAATTTTAGGAATTACAGTATTATGAACAAATTCAGCACTGTTGAGAAAATTTTAATGATTAGTAACAGTTGGGACTGTTTGGAATGAAAGTAAGAGAAATCTAACTAGAATCGGCTTAAACAAAATGAAATTTTGTAGTTCATGAAGGAGCTGCTGAACAACTGAAACTCAGGATAATAAGCAAAATATTTTAAACTACTGGGATGCTGTCTTCATCTCTCACATCTGCTTGTATCTGTTTGTTCTCGGCATTTTCTTTCACTACAGGCCAGCTTCTTCTCCTTGGTGTTGAACGTGGCTGCCAACCTTTTGTAATTTTTACATCTTGAGATTTCAGGCATCAGAGAGAAACTGATGAATCTTCTTGGTCCCAAATTTTATATTCTTTTACTAGGGACTCAGTGGTATCTAGCTTGAGCCAGGTGTGTCTGCAGGTTAACTATGCTCAACAGAGTAGGATGTATTTTGATCAATCCAGTTTGAGTTATAAATTCACCTATCTACTAATCAACTATGGCCAAAGAGTACAGCACAATGAAAAATAAGGGTGTTCCTAGAAATCCATAGGTATAAGGGGTTCCTAATAAAATCTGCTGTCACCACCACATATTAGTTTCTTGTAGATTTTCAATTGTATTACTATAGTAATGTCTTATTATTAACAAATCTACGCCTGTAATCCTAGCACTTGGGAGGCCGAGGCGGGTGGATCGTTTGAGCTCAGGAGTTCGAGAACAAATCTATTTATTATATAATCTATTTATTATATAATATCATTTCTAATGCAATATATTGTGTTGGGCTTTCTTCATAATAGTAGGTAACCTTTATAGATCGCTTATTATGTTCTGGCAATGCATTCTAGTAGCCAAGAGGACAGGCACTGGGGCAACAAAAACTGGGTTAAAACCCAGCCCCACCACTTGCTATGTGACCTTGGGCAAGTTATATGAGCTGGATGAGTAACCCAAACCTGCTCTGCCTTCTTCATCTGTAAAATGGGGATAATAACAGTACTGATGTCATAGGTCTGTTGCATAATACTCAGAAGTGTTGATGTACAATAAGTATTTGCTATTTTTCTTTCTTTCTTTATTAACTATAACATTAATTTAGTCCTGTTTATTGTTGTTTCCCCCTCCCCCTCCCCCGAGGAAGCAGTGCATGATCTAATTTATCAATTCTATTTAAAAAAATTATTTAAAAAATGATTACAGTCATCCTCGGTATATGAGGGAAATTGGTTCAAGGATCCCCCATCTTTGGTGTATACCCACACACATTCAAGTCCCAGAGTTGGCCCTGTAAAACTGCATAAAAGGAAAAGTCAGCCCTCTGTTACACGTGGTGGTGAATACTGTATTTTCCAGCTGCGTGAAAGTGGACCTGTCCCTGCCCACGTTGTTTACTTTGTATAGCAGTTTTAGGCTCACAGAAACACTGAGTGGAAAGCACAAAATTCCCATATGCCCCCTAGCACACATGCGTGCACACACATGTGAGCAGACACACACAATTTCCCCAATTGTATACATCTGACACAATGGATGAGTCCATAGTTTAGAGTTCACTTTTTGTATTGCACAATCTATGGCCTTTGGTACATGTATAATGATACAGATCTACCATTACAATGTCATATAGAACAGATCAACTGCCCTAAAAATCTCGTGGGGTCTACCTATTTATCCCTCCCTCTCCTAATCCACTGGCAACCAATGATCATTTTACTGTCTTCAGAGTTTTACCTTTTCCAGAATGTCACATAGTTAGAATTTTACAGTTTGTAGCCTGTTAGTAATATGCATTAAAGTTTCCTTCCTGTCCTTCTGTGACTTGATAACTCATTTCCTTTTATAAATGAATAATATTCCATTGTATGCATGTACCACAGTTTGTCTCTCCATTCACCTACTCAAGCAACTTGGTTACTTCTAAGATTTGTCAATTATGAATAAAACTGCTATAAACATTCAAATGCAGTTTTTTGTGTGGACATGTTTTCAACTCATTTGGGCAAATACCAAGGAGTGTGATTGTATGGTAAAGGTATGTTTAGTTTTGTGAGAAATTGCCGAACTGTTTTCTGAAGTGGCTGTATCATTTTGCATTCCCTCCAACAATGAATGAGAGTTCCTGTTTCTGATTTTATGTGTTCTAATAGGTGTGTAGTAGTATCTAGTTAATTTGCAGTTCCCTAATGACATATGATGTTGAGTTTCTTTTCATATGCTTATTTGTCATCTATATATCTTTTTTGGTGAACTGTCTGTGTCTTTTGCCCATTTTTAAGTTGGGCTGTTTATTTTCTTATTGTTGAGTTTTAAGAGTTACTTATATATTTTGAGTACTGGTCCTTTATTAGATATGTGTTTTGCAAAGATTTTCTCCCAGCTTGTGCCTTGTCTTTTCATTCTCTTAATATATATGTTTTTAGATTTATTAATGTCTTCATTAACCTTGATGATTAACCTCCTGCTCTTTTGCAGGTTCGTTTTGTTTATCCTAACTTCATGAGTTAAATATTTTATTAACTTAAATGTTTAAATTTTTGTCTTTGAAGATCAAAATATTCATGCTTCTTTACTTTCTTCCTGTTGGCTGAATCCTTTATTTTAATAACTAGAATTTTAAAATAATAATGAAAAGTGATAGATCCATGGAAATTAGAAAAATGTAGTAAAACAGGATAAAAAATTAAAACCAAACACATACTACATAATGAACCCATTATTGATATTAAATGAGAGGGATTTCTACTTCTGGATACAATGCAGTGGCTTGCAACAGACTGATGGTCTCCCAAGATTGACTAGTCTGGGATCTGGAAAAGCCAACTAATTCCCATCATACTCCTGCCCTGTTCAACCCAGCATCTTTTTCTGGTGCACTGAAAAGATTGCTGAGGCCAACAGTGCCCCATCTCCAAATGCTAGGAATCAAAATTTAAATTGGCTCTTCCAAAATCCATTAAAGTGGGGTCTCCTGCCATTCTAGACTTTCTTATTTTCAAAGCTAGATTGTGAAAGATTGCTTCTGTTAATTTGTGTTGTGAACAATTGTTGGCCTCATCCTTTACATTGTTAGAAAGCGTGTTAAGAAATAGAGATGATCTTTCACTTCTTGGTGGTCATGAAAAAACAGCCAAGGCCTGACAAAGAACATCTTTTTGGCTGTGCTTGCCTGGGTCTAGCATCCAGACCATATATATTTTTTGAAAATATTGTCCTATTTCCAATTTGGTTAATTTCTAATTCTAAAGTATGATCCCAGTATGGCCATTAGGCGGTGCAAGAATTATAATAGGTGTATGGTCCTTCCATTTAGTGGGCAAAGTAGATCATTCTCTTATGATTTTTCAAAAAACTTTCAAACTACCCTACATTTAAAAATTTTGTGCAGACCACCAAATGCAACCAAACGAACAAAAGAGGGGCAAACCACTAAATGACTAGACTGCTGATCCATGTTTCAAAATGAAACCTATTCACTCATCCATTCAATAAATATTTATTAAGCACCTACTATATGTCAGGCACTGCACCAGCTATTGGGGATTCAACATTGAGCATACATTCATGCATGCCTCCCAACTACTTACTCAACATGCATTCTGTCATATTGTCTACCTATGAGAACTCTTAGTTTACTCAGATTTCCTACAGATGATGCCAGGATATTTTAGGGGAATTTTTGGCTAAAGATTAGAAGAGAAAATTTGTCTTAGTGACAAATTAATTAACAAATTAATTAACAGGCTCCTTTAAGAAGGTTATAGGACAGGGTTTAGAACTTTAGAGATGTCAATCAAAAGGGGTTTTAGACAAAATTCAATACTTTTTCTACTCAAGATATCATTGGGTAAAAATTTGAGGTTACCCTCCATTGTTTCTTGGTTCTCTGCTGTTGACACATCCATCCTTTAACTATTTCAAAGGGCAACCATATCTGGGGATCACCCTGCCCCCCAGTATTAGGAGGGACCAATAAAAAGTTTCTCCACCATGAGGCACCATTGGTAGCAACTGGTCACTGCTTCTCCTCCAAAGTAACCTGCATCTCTCTGTTATGTCCCAGTTGACTGATAGTGATGACATCAAATTCTAGCTTCTCTATTTTTATTAAAGGCTTGTCTGCTCTCTAAAAATGTATTTTAAAATAGCAGACAAGCAAAGAATGGTGGTGGTTCAACAACATCACATTCTTTCCTTCATTCATTCTCTGCCTCTGCTGTAATATAAACCAATCTTAAGAAAATGGAGCACCTTCAGCATTGCTGTACCTTGCCCTCCTGTTGACAGTTTACCATCCCATATTTTCCCAGAGTAAATAAATCTTGCACATGGCAAGTAGTCAAGAAGTTCTCTGAGCCTAATAGGAAAGGCTGTGCTAGGATCCCAGGCATGTGCTCGTCTTCCTATTGGCTTTGGTGGGAAATATGGCCACCAACAATTCCTGAGCAATGCTTCACTGGAAAGAAGCTGATTTACTTTCTCAGTTCCAATGCAAAAATAACTATAAGTAGATAGATAGATAGATAGATAGATAGATAGATAGATAGACAGATACAGAGTCTTGGCTTGAATCAGATGCTACTGGAACAAGCATATGTGACCAGAGGGTAGAGGCATGGGAGGATATTGGATGGGAACTGCATGGGTGTGGAGTAGGAGCATGTCTCAGAAACAGCAACATGTTTGCAGAAGAATGGGCATGCTGTGAAGTCAAAGCAATAGTTGTCCACTGTAGCTTTTGGATACAGACTTATTTTAGGCATGATTGATAAGGAAAAACACTTTGACTTTTTTTCTGATTCAACAAAAACTTTCGGGAATGGATACTGTTTAAAATCATACTGGGAAACCTTTGGAATCATCCCAGATAGAACATAATAAAAAAAAATACCATCAAATATCACTGATTCCAGCAAACTTCAAAACGAATCTTTCATCTAACATAAATGAAACTAAATACAATTTCTGGTGAAAGCCACACTTTGCCTGACCCCATAAAATACCTCATTTCCCTTAAGTTCTCAACTTTGATATCTAAGGGCTAGCGACAACAGAATAGGAGCTTATTTTTTATTGCCTCATCTATAGAAAGAAGAGCGATCTTTAGAGAAGCACAGTTTGAAAGTGTCTGAATTTAGCACCTTTAAATTATCAGTGGCAAACAGCAGATTCTGCATCTGGCAGGAGGAAGATTTTCAAGTATGAAGTTGAATTTAGCTCCCGCAGACTGCAAAAGCCCTAAATATAAAACTTTGGGAGAGGCATTAAAGTATTTGTGGCTGATTTGCTCAAAGGAATCGGTTTTGCTTTGTTTTTATGAAAAGATCCATCCTTTAATTAACAACGTGAAGAGGAATTTAAAAATATTTTAATTTCACATTCAAGGTTAAATTAAAATGGTTTAATTCATATTTCCAAAGATTAGAGATAGATTTTACTCCTAAAGATTGTTGCATAATACCTACATATGAAAAATTTTTTTATTGAGGTTTAGCATATCTCAAGCATACAGCTCAATGAATTTCCATAGATGTCTATATCTGTGTGACCACCACCCAGATCAAAATATAGAACATCTACAGTGCTGCAGAAGGCCCCTTTATGGCCCTGTGTGTTCAATTCCTACTCCTACCCATGGCCCCAGAAGTCACTACTATTCCAACTTTTATGATCATTTGAATTTCATAAAGATAGAATCTTTTGGTCTGTGTTCTTTTAAGTCTGGCTTTCTTCACTCAGTATTATTTCTCTTAGATTCACCCATGTTGTTTTATGCAACCGGGATTTATTTGTTACCATTACTCTATATTATTTTGTTGTATGAATATGCCACAATTTAATTACCAATCTATTATCTTTTGGTAGATGTATGCATTCGTTTTTCTTAGATACGTCCCTAGAAGCAGGATTGCTGAGCTATTGGGTAGGTGGATGTTCAGCTTCACTAGACAATGCTGGCCATTTCGCCAGCATGATTGTGCCAATCACACTGCAGCAAGCATGAGAGTCCCAGGGGTTTCACAGTCCTAACCACTGTTGGTTATAATCAGTGTCTTTAATTTTAGTCACTCTAGTAATTTTAGTAGTATCTTATTGTGGTTTGACTTTGTACTTCCCTGAATACTACTTATGCTTCTTTTTATATGCTTGATGTTGTTTGCAGGAAAAAACAAGAAGGAAATCCCTCTATTGAGACTGAAAAAATGGCCTGGTCCCTTACCTGGGTTTGATGCTATTTTTTTTTAAAAAAAGGAAGTAAGATAAGAAATTAATGTATAAATTTCCAGTAATATACATGGGTCTCTCAAAGAAGAAAAGACAAAATATCCTGGAAGAATATGCCCTCAACCTACACTGCATAGAATTCCCAGAAGTAAAGTTCTTCTGTTAATGATTACTTCACAATCCCAAATTATAAGACATGAGGAAATACAGTTGGCCTTTTGTATTCTCACGTTCTATATCCAAGGATTCAACCAACCACAGATCAAAAATATTCAGGGGAAAAAATGATGAAAAATAACAATGCAACAACAAAACTAATATAAATTTTAAAATATAGTAGAACAACTATTTTCATAGCATTTACATTGCATTAGGTGTTATAAGTAATCTATTGATGTTTTAAAGTATATGGAGGATGTGCATAGTTTAATTGTAAATACTATGCCATTTTATACAAGAGACTTGAGTATCTGTGGATTTTGGTTCTGGACCCAATCCTCCACAGATGCTAAGGGATGACTGTAATTCACTCTGATGGAAGAATTATATATATGATATAATAATCTGATAGAGCATATACATTATAGTCTATGGCCACACCTTCCTGAATGCACCTGATCTCATCTGACCTTGGAAGCTAAGAAGGGTCAGAGTTGGTTAGTACTTGGATGGGAGAATATACATAATAGATGTTTAAAATAATTTTTAAAAACTTCTGATTCTGGCCATGATGGAATAATAGGTGTTAAAATCACACTCCTGGTATAAACAGCTCTAAAACTAGACCCATCATTCGAGTGATGGATACACTAAAAGCCCAGACTTCACCACTATACAATACATACATGTAACAGAATTTAACTTGTACCTCTTAAATCTATTAAAATGTTTTTTAAATGGAAAAAAACTGGACAAAATACATAAAGAAACATTCAGAGCTTTAGATCACAGATAGTGCCGCTCTTTGATCCTCAAGAGAAAGGAAAAAAATGCATAAAGTAAACTCCACATTCATCCTGGTACCTAAGCCATCGGAGCACACTTCCAAAATGATAGCATAGGGAAGGGAGCACAAGGAGAGAGCAGTCATCTGAGCAAAGGAAGCACATATTGAAATTCAGAGCTGCAGAGGCAACTGGAATTGCAGGGAAGCAGAGGAGAGGGCGTTGCACAGATAAAACAACCTAGAAATATTCATGAGGCCCCCTAAAGTCTTTGGCCAAATACTAAGCTGTTCATAGCAGAGTAAGACCCTATGAGACCTATAGAGAACAGCTAGTGGGCTACAAGATGAACAGAGATCCTATTCATCTTTGAGATAAATAGATTGTGGAGGTGACACAGAGATGGATGATGCTTAGAGTTCTGGCCAGCCAGAGAGGAATGACCTCATTGAGCACCTGGGAATTCAATTGAGATCCCATACGAGTGGGGATTCTCTGTAACCATCCAAATAAAGACTAAAACCAAGACTTGATAGGATTAAGATAAGTCACCAGTAAAGTAACTGTCAGCCAAAACCAAACTCAGTATGTTTTAAAGAAACTCTCAGCTACATTAACAGCCACGATGTCCAGAATACAATAGAAAGTTTCAAGACATACAAAAAGCCAAGAAAATGTGAACTATAACCACGAGGAGGAAAAAGTCAGTAGAAACACACCCCAGGAAAATATATATGCTGGAATTAGCTGACAAGGAGCTTTACAAGTTTATATAAATAAATTGAGGGACATAAAGAAAAAGAAAGACTGAATCAGTGAACATATGAGAAATCTCAACAAAGAGATAAAAAATATTAAAAAAAAAAACTAAATGAAGACCGGGTGCAGTGGCTAATGCCTGTAATCCTAGCACTCTGGGAGGCTAAGGCAAGAGGATCACTTGAGCTCAGGAGTTCAAGACCAATCTGAGCAAGAGTAAGATCCTATCACCACTAAAAATAGAAAAAATTAGCTGGACGTGGTGGTGCATGCTTGTAGTTCTAGCTACTCGGGAGACTGAGACAGGATTGCTTGAGCCTGGGACTTGGAAGCTGCAGTGAACTAGATTGCACTACTGCACTTCAGCCAGGGCAATGGAGTGAAACTCTGTCTCAAAAAAACAAAAACAAAAAACAAAACAAAACAAACAAACAAAAAAAACCTGAATGGAAATTCAAGAACTGAAAAGTACACTATTTGAAATTTAAAATTCACTGGATGAGCTTAACAATAGAGTGGACACTGGAAAAGAAAACATCAGTGAACTTGAAAACAGAAGAATAGACCCGAGGCAAATGGAAAAAGAATAAGAAAAGAAAGGCTGAAAAAGAAAACGTATCTCCAGTGACTTGATGGACAACATCTCGTTGTCTGATGTATGAGTAACTGGAGTCCTAGAAGGAGAGGAGAGATATTAGGCAGAAAAACATATTCGAAAAAATGACTAAAATTTTTTACAATTTGATTAAAAAATTAATCTAGAGGTCCAAGAAGCTTAACAAACCCAGGCAGGATACACTGAGGAAAATCACACCTAGAAAATTAATGAAAACCAAGATAAAGAGAAAGTCTTCAAAGAAGCAAAGGGGGAAAAATGTACTTTACATATAGGAAATAATGATAAGAATGGCACTTATTTCTCATCAAACACAGTGCTAGCCAGATGCCAATGTAACAACATCATTAAAGTGTTGAAAGAAGAAAACAGTCAACCTTGAACAATATATCTAGAATAAATACCTAGAATATCTAGAATAAATACCAAATATCTAGAATAAATACCTTTTTTAAATGAAGGTGAAATACAGACTTTTCAGATAAACAAAAGCTGAGGGAATTTGTTGCCCACACATCTGCACTAAAGGAAATCCTTCGGCCTAAAGGGCAACCGTGAAATAATAAAAGACAGAAAGTTGGATTTGCACAAAGGAGCAAAGACTGCCAGAAATGATAAATATGTGGTTAAATAGAAAAGTTTTTTCTCATGCATAATGCTTAACACACCAAGAATAATAATAAAAATGTATTGTGAGGTGTATAACTTATGTAAAAATAAAATGGGTGACAAGGATAATGCAAAGAACTGGAAGAGGATAAATGAAAACATTTTGTTGTAAGACTTTTCTATAGATATGAAGAGATACAATATTAAAGCAAGGTGTACTATGCGGAGTTACAAATATGCAAACACCAGTCCTAAGAAAGGCAAAATCTCTACATTAATATCAAAGCATA
Organism: Varecia variegata; assembly: GCA_028533085.1. Lineage (NCBI taxonomy): Eukaryota > Metazoa > Chordata > Mammalia > Primates > Lemuridae > Varecia > Varecia variegata. The sequence continues at coordinate 123,826,820 of CM052436.1, forward strand.
CTTCAGGACAAGAGAGACCTTTCAACTCATGAAAAGGCACAACAATTCTAAATCATTATGCATGTGCTAAGAGCAATTCAAAATACTTGAAACAAAAACTGACAGAATTTTTTTAAAAAAGAACTAGATGAATCAATCCATAACTATAGTTGGACATTTTATGACTCTTATTTAGTTATTGTTAGAACAATTAAATTAAAAAGTTAACATATAGAGGATTTGTAATACTATCAAATAATTTAACCAACTTGGTATTTAGAAGAATGCACAGTCTTTTCAATTACACAAGGACCATTCTCAAAGATGCATCATATGCTTGGCCCCCCCCCAAAAAGTCTCAATACATTTAAAAGAATTGAAATCATACAGAATGTGTTCTCTGACCACAGTGAAATTAAATTAAAAATAAAAAATAAAATGATATCTGGAAAATCTCCAAGTATTTGGAAATTAAACAACACATTTCTGTATGACCCAAAGATCAAAGAAAAAAAATCTAAAGGTAAATTGTAAATGTGTTGGAACTAATGACAATTAAAACCCAACGTATCAGCTAAAGTAGTCCTTAGGTGTAAATGTATACCTTGACATGCTTATATTAGAGAAGATGAAAGTTATATTAATAAAATCAGTGATGTAGAGTTTCACCTTAAAGGTTGAAAATAAGAGCAATTAAACTTAAAAATAATAGCAGAAGGAAAGAAATAATAAAGAGCAGACATTGTTAAAACAGAAAACAAACAATAGAGAAAATGAAAGAAAACAAAAGTGAGTCATTTGAAATGATCAATAAAATCAATAAGGCCCTATCTATAAGGACCTCTAGCTAGACTGAGGAGGGAGAGGGAGGGGGTGGGGAGAGAACACAAATTACCATACCACCAACAGAAACACAAGAGGGCATACTGCTGCAGAACACAAAGACAGTACAAAGTTAATAAGGGATTACTACGAATTACTTTTGGCAACTTAGATGAAAAGCATAAATTCCTTGAAAGACACAATTACCCACAGTGACACTAAAAGAAATTCAAAGTCTGACTAGCTCTGTATCTATTAAAGAAACTGAATTTAAAGTTAAAAAGAAATTTCTCGCAAAGAAAACTCCCAACTCAGATTGCTTCACCAGTGACTTCTCTCCAACATTTAAGAAAGAAATAATACCAATATTACATAAGCTGCTTCAGAAGATAGAAGACGAGAGAACACATATCAACTAATTTTTTTTTTCAGGTCGGCATTATCCTGACAGCAACATTAGACAAAGATGTTTTAGGAAAAGAAAAATAAGATTCAAGACCCCAGTGCTAACTGACAGTGTGTGTGATGGCTTTGTGATGTGTCGACTTTTAAGGCTGTCCTCCAGGTTAGTCCAACAAACACCAATCCAGGTACTGCTACAAAGGAATTTTGAAGATGTGTTAAGGTCCCTTATCAGTTGTCTTTAAGTCCCTAATTCACTATCCTCATTTGATTGGTTGGAAGTCCTTAAAAGCAGGGCTGAGGTGTCTGAGAGAGAGCTGGAGAGAGAAGAAATTCTGCCTTGGGCAGCAGCTCCCCCCTCTGCATGATCTTCCCTTGCTGACTGCCCACCCTACAGATTTCAGACCTGCTTAGCCAACCCCCATAATTATGAAAGCCAATAACTAGAAATCTCTCTCTCTCTCCTCTTCCTCTACCTCTCCCTCTCTCTCTCTCTCTCTCCCCCCCTACCCATTCATTGATTCATTTTCTGCTTCTCTAGTTGAACCCTGACTGATACAGGAAGGATGGCGTTTAGAAGAAGTTAAAAAAGTGCAAAGAACCAAATTATGCTGGGCCTTACAGCTGTGTTAACGAGGAGGGATTTTTAAGTGCAATTGGATATAAGCAGTCATATCATCCAAAGGTTTATCTAAGAGTTTGCTTAAGAAATACTTCTACCTGCTGAACTAGGGAAATAAAATGACATTACAATGTTGGTGTGCTTAAAGAGAAAATAGAACCATTTTAGCTTTGGGAAATATATCCCAGGGAAATAATGGAAATGAAAGAAAATAATATCTGTATTAATTTTGTGCCACTGCGTAACAAATTACCACAAACCTAGCAGCTTTGAATATAACACTCACTTGTTAGCCCACAGTTCTGTAGGTCAGAAGTCTGGCACGGTGTGACTGGGTTCTCTACGCAGAGTATTAACAAAGCTAAAATTAAGATGCCACCAAGCTGAATTATTGCCTGATGGCTATGGAGGGAAATCTGTTCCCGGGCTCATGTGGTGGTGGCAGACCTCATTTTCTGGTGGTTGTAGGACTGCAGTCCTCTTTCCTTGCTGGCTGTGAGCGGGGGGCCACTCTTAGCTCCTACAGGGCACCCACATTTCTTGCCACATGGTCCTCTCCGTCTTCAACAGAGAATCTCCCTCATATTGAATACCTGCCATGCTCTGGATCTTTCTGATTTCTTGGACGCAGATTCAAAGGGCTCATGCGATTAGGTCAGACCCACTCATTCTTCTTAAAGGTAATTGTGTCATGGAACATAACCTAATCATAGGTGTGAAATCCATCCTGTTCACAGTCCTGGGAATTATAAAAAGTGCAAATGCCAGGGAGTAGGGGGTCTTGGGGGCCATCTTAAAATTCTACCCACCATGATATCTATATCTATATATCTATATATCTATATCTAATCTAGATATATGTATAGAAAGGCACACAGAATGTTTATTTTTGCTTTATATGTATGTTCAAATATGTGTCTACTGGAAAAAAACAAATGCCAACTCTAGGCCAGGAAACCTTTAGTATGTTAGATAATGAGATATTGTCATTACTTTGAAACATATTTCTTTATGTTTCTGTGATATCTCACCTACTTGCCACCTCTAATGGCAACGTAAGTGGGAACACACAACAGGGAATGGTGCAGGTGCAGTGATAATAGAGGTTGCAAAATCACAAAAATATTAAAATTACTATCAGGATCAGAATGAGAACGGGGAAGACAGGGTTTTTTTTTTCTTTTTTACATCGTTTTTTGTTTTTCGTTGTTGTCATAGTTGTTGCACGGTGAGGAGAGGGCAGAGAATGAGCCAATGTGTTAAGATAAACAAATGGGTTTCTACTGCCTTTACCCTTTTGAGGTGTCTGCCCACATCAGAGAAAATTTTCCAAATATTTGGACAGAAGTGGGATGAATTTGGCAAACATATGGTGCCAGTGGAATCCAGAATCCCTGATCCTTTTGAGGCTGTGCGAAGCTGGCTTGCAGGGGCAGGGCGGCTGGGGGCGGAGGGCGGCGCTGCAGCTGCCTCTGAAGGGCTGAGTGACTCAGCCTGAAGGGCTCCCTTTGCCTTGGCTCTCGGCCCCTCCTGAACGCTCCCCTCATCTCTGAGTCACTGACGATGTGACAGCTGGGGTGAATACAAAGTCCTTCCTTCCTCTGCAGCCTGCTGTCCAAACCCCTGGCCCTCAGGCGGCCAGGTCGGCGCCTGCTTGCTGACTGATCTCCGCAGGCTTTGCGCAGCCGCCGTCGCAGTTCAGGCGACACTGTGTTTTGCTCGCTTGCCAGCCAGACCTCTCCGGTCTCCAGAGGCCTGGTGGGGGAGTGCGAGTGGGGAGCGAGGCCCGGAGCTCGCCTTCACACTTCAGAGGGCTGGGGAAATGAGTTTTTCTTCCCAACGGTAAAAGCACTGGGACAAAGGGACCACGTTTGTTTGAAGTTTGTAATTCACACATCCATCTTCTTAGTGGATTTGTGGTCTAAATTTTTTTTTCAGAAACCACAGAAAAAAACGAAACTTTGTGGGAAGTTGAAATTGCTTTCAAATGGCACAAGCTAGGTCAGAAAGCAAGGATCCGTGGAGTATGTTCCCGACAGCAACCTCTCAGCTCCCGGGCCCACCATTCCCCGCATCACCCTTTAATGTTTTTCCGGATTTCATAAGAATGTTGTCAAGCTTTTTAAAAAATCTCCTCTTACGTGTCGGTGAGGGCTCCAAAGAGCAAAATAAATTTTCCTGTTTTTGACATCTAAAATCTTGGGACAAATGTGAGGGGGTGAGGAGGAGATCAGGATGCAGTTGAAAAGCAGAGGTTTTGTTCTGTCTGGGTATTTTTCCAACTCCAGGATCCTGTCACTGAATTTCAGTCAACACAGTTCACTGAATGCTCCTGTTCACAAATGCAGGTGGTAAATTTAGGTCCACCATAATTGAGGTGTTTTGTTCAAAACTTCCTGAAATCTTCATTAATCTTCGTAGCAAGTCTTTGAGGCACATGTGACTACTCTGAACCTGAGATGCCACAGGGCGGTGACTTCTCTGCATTTTTCGGATGAGAAGCAGGCCAAGTAAAAGGATGAAGATGTAATTACTAAAAATAATTCCATGAAAATAGAAGACCTATGACAAAGGAAGACAAACATTTCCTAGGGAAGAAGAGAGGGAAAAAATGCAAAGAAAGTTCAAAGTGCAAAACTGCAAAGGTTTCTTTTCATTTTACCAAAAGGAAAAGAAAAAAAGAATATGTCTTTATTAAATAACAACCAATTTGAAAAAGGCAGTTTCTTTAAATTTTAAGCATATGGTTACCATATAACCAAAATAATTCCACATATTTACCCAAAAGAAAAAAAAAAAACATCTATCTACACAGGGACTTGTACATGAATGTTCACAGCAGCTTCACTGGTTAGAGCCACAAACTGGAAACAGTCCAAATGTCATGTCCATCAACAGGTGAATCAATAAGCAGATTGCGGTACATATATACAATGGAATGCTACTCAACAATAAAAAGGATGAACTGTTGACACAAACAACCACATGGTTGAATAAAAAAGTAATCAATGCTGAATGAAAGAAGCCAGACAAAAAGAGAGTACATACTGTATGACCATATGCCTATTTAATAATATCTACTGAAAGAAAGCAGATCAGTTGTTGCTGGGGGTTGAGAGGTAGATTTCCAAGGGGTGAGAGGAAACTTTGGGGGTGATTAACTTGATTGCATTGATTGTTTTATGGATGTCATCAAATTGGGCACTTTAAATCTGGGCACTTTGTTGTCAATTACACCTCAATATAGCTGTTAAAAACAATATGGCAAACAAACAAACAGGGCAATGATTCTTTCCTTCAGTGTGAAATGAAAAAGAAAAAAGTAAAAAATATGGCTGTGTGCCTAAGACCTGTGAGATAATTTAAATATTTGTAATAAACAATGGCATAGTGCTCTTTCCATCCGAATGTTTAACACTGGTTAGAAAGGCTAGGAGCCATGAAAAATAATTTCCACTGTCTTCAGGCTCTCCAAATACATAACTGTCTGATCGGATGGTATTGAGCTTGGGGGAAGTTTTAGGGCTTCATTTGCTGTGATTTCCCATGGACGACGTGTAGTAGAGTAGGGAACACGTTTCTATTCCTATTGCAAATACTCCTAATTTGGTCCTATCAACTTCTGTTTTGGGTTTTCCCAGGTTTTGCCCAGGAAGAACAGCTCCTGCCCTTTCCCCTTCCATGGCAGGAGAAGTGACTTACCTGATGGATGGGATGAAAAGAAGCGGCCCTCTCCTGGCTGACCTGCATGGAGGCAGGCTATTTTCTTTCCCCCATTCCTCCTCCTAAGTACACCTGGGTGGGCCCCTTGTTCAGACTTGATGGGGCTTGAGGCATACTCAGATCTTTCATCCATGTAACTGGAGGAGTCTCTTTTGCAGACAGAACTATCCCTGTTGTATGGGGGCACGCTCTAGATTTGCATTAAGGTAGGAAAAGGTCATGGAAAGCTGAGTTTGGCCTCAGATTCGAGTCACATTCTACAATCCAGGTAACACTAAAGTCAGTGCTATGGTTCAATTCCGACCTCTAAATGGGTTTAGAATCCACAGAGGACAGAGGTGTAATTAAATTGACAATGGATCATATTATAATAGGTAATGCTGGTACTGCAGTAGCATTCTATATGGAAGGGAATGAGAGGTGTGTTGCTGTATTCTCAACAGGAGGAAGAATATTTTGATAAATAATACAAAAAGGAAAGAAAAACACAAGGTGAAGTTTCTGTCACATTACTAAGTTAAACAGAGTTTTTTTCTCTTCATCTGGCAGTTTGATATGACAATTATAAAAAGTATTAAACCTTTAAATCAATAGATTCAAGAAAAAGATCAATCACCGTTTTAAGCTAAGAATGCCAATGCTACTAGATAGTATGCTATACAATTTTGATATGTAGAGGTGTTTTTTGTCATTTAGTTGCCAAATTATCTGAGGATGATTTAGAAGAAAGAGTTGAAGATTTAGGGGAAGCATTATTATATAATAGTTAAACAATTTATTAGGTAATTTTTCCTGAACTCTTTATGATTCCAGTTCCCTAAAATGGAAAAACCTTCAAGTTTACTGATGAGGAGCCATTAAAAAGAGAGAGAGAGAGAGAATAAAATGGAAAAACCTGAGGCCCCAAAACAAAAGGGACATATTTAAAGCCACCCAGAGATCCTTTTGACTTTATCACACATTTCTTCATCAATTTCTGAACTTGTCAAGGCTGAGAAAGAGTTGGAGAATTTTTGCACAGGTAGAGCTGAGAACTGAGCTGTTCTCTGAAATGTGAACACATGCAATGTGTTCCCTCTGGGCTCAGATCAAAGGGCATGTCCTTGACACCTCCTACTCCCTCTCTGGGCCCCAGAACTGTGGTCCAGGGGAAAATCAGACCCTAGTGAGTACCACTCATGAGGCTTTTGCATTTGCTGTTTATTACCTAAAACTTCAAGTAGTAGTAATAATCGTGATAACAACAACTACCTCTTATGCAGTGCTTGCCATGTGCCAGGCATAGCCTAAGTGCTTCACATGCATTATTTCATTTAATATCATATAATATCAATGGAAAAGCTGAAAGAAATCTTTACTCATTAGAGATCTCCATTCCAAACGATCCCACGTCTAAAGTCTTGTGATCACTTCCTCTAAGTTTCTAGAAGATGATTTGTATATTGACTGTCTTTTTTTTATTTTTCAACATGGCTTTTAAGGGTGATCCATGGCTTTTGTGGGCTGTGTGTTCAGAACAAATGAACATGTGTGTGTATGTATGTGTCAGAGAGAGAGAGACAGAGAAAGAGAGAGATATTAAAATGGTACCCAAGGAAATTACCTGTAGTAACAAAAAAGAACTGTTAAGATGGGTGCTCAGAGTGCAGAAAAGATAGGTAAGATTAGGTAGGTGGCCCCATGGAGTGATACAGCCACTATCTTACCATCCTTTTTTCATGTCATGGTATACTCAGTGGAGGACCAAGAGCCTTAAGTATGACATCCAGATGGGGCAACTTTGTGAATCGTTTCCACCACACACTTGCTGGAGTGCTCTTTTCTCCTTCCACATCTGCCACTGACCCAGAATTGCCACGAGAGACCCTCATCTCCCACCAGCCTCATTATTCTTCATCTCCCTTTCTCTTCCTCCTCCGTCCTTCCGTTTCCCTCATCCCTCTTTAACCATATTTATTTTTAAACCAGGTAATTTAATGCCTATGTTAATTAAAAAAAATAGAGACTTAGAAAGTCCTCTCCAGTTGGAGTGGGGAGAGGTTCCAAATTCTTGGGTTGGACAGAAGGTGCCATCAGAATGGGTTAGAATGCAATCGTCTTTGCCTCTCTTACTTTCAGCTCATGATGAGTTAGCCTTCTAGTAAAACTGTCTGCTCCACTAGAGAAAAGTCTTGAGAGTTGTTTGGACTGTCTCAAAAACAACAGAGTTTGGACAACAGAACCTCCAAAAGTAAATTGAGGATAAATAAAGTGACATGTCTAAGCTAGAGAATGTTGGAGCCAGCCAAGATTTGGACCCAGCTGTGTCTGATTTCAAAACCACACTCTTTACTACTGTATAGCCTTTTCCAACTAAAGAAGAATTTGCCACTACCAGCCCTGAGTAGGTTCGTATTCGTAGCTGCATTTGTTTCTTACAGATTGTCACCTTCGTTGTGAGCACTCCAGTACACAGCAATGTGTTTGGTCCTTCTCTTTCAGGAGTCATTCCTGGGGCCTTCTAGTCTTCTAGGCATTGTAATTGTCTCAGGTGCATGTGATAGTTTAAGATCCTAGGAGCCTTGCATTGTTAATTCTTGGTGTAACCTACGTGTTGCTGCTCCTGCTCCATCTGCCATGAGTCCCTAGCCTCTGGTGTCACTCTAGGCCAACCTTGCAACAATATTTATTATTTTATGTGTATCTTTCCAAAACCAAATCCTATCCACAAATGTAGATTTTGCTAAAGATTCTGTTAGAGAGACAGAGGAGGTAGTTGATACAGCATATAGCATTTCATTAACAAAGTCCTAGATATCTAAGTCTCTCTTCTTTGACTTGCAGCCGTAAGGTGTCCTCTTGCTGCACACCAGCCATCTGCCTTCCAGGTTTCTCATCATTCCTCCTCAGTTCGTATGTGGATTTCATAACACTTCTCATTCCACTGCTTACCCAGAGACTGAGCCTCCTGGGTTACTATCCCCCTTCCCTTCTCTCTACATCAGTCTTTCATGAATCCTATCATCAGAGTTTAGAGGCACATCTCTTTGGGTCTAAGATCTTGGACATGATTATACTCAAAGAGCATGTCCCCCATTCCCTAAAGGGTTATCACATGCTGATCACATCTATGGGGAGAAACAGCCTAGTAGGGTGGCAGCCAGTGCAGAATATACTCCAAGGGACTGTTTCAAGATGAAAACTATTCCTTTGAATGGTTTTCCAGATTGAAAGGAGGTCATACAAAATCAAGACAAGAGAGAGAGCCTTGAAACAAATGTTAAGTTTTCCTTTCCCCACAGCTACCAAGTCTGGCCTGAACTCCTATTGGCTCTGGCCAAATGGGGGCAGAAGAAGTCCAATTATTGTTCTTTGCTAATGATATGACCTTAAATCTAGAAAACTCCAAAGACTCTGCCAAGAGACTTCTGGAATTGATAAATAAGTTCAGCAGAGTCTCAGATTACAAAATCAATGTACACAAATCAGTAGCATTCATACATGTCGACAACAGCCAAGCTGAGAATCAAAGACTCAATACCCTTCACAATAGCAACAAAGAAAATAAAATGCCTAGGAATATATTTAACTAAGGAGGTGAAAGAGCTCTACAGGCAGAACTATGAAACACTGAGGAAGGAAATAGCAGAGGACATAAACAGATGGAAAACTATACCATGCTCGTGGATCAGCAGAATCAACATTGTTAAAATATCTACACTACCCAAAATCGTCTACAGATTCAATGCAATACCTATTAAAATACCAACGTCATATTTTGCAGATCTAGAAAAAATAATTCTACCCTTTGTATGGAACCAGAGACTAGCAAAGGCTTACATCCAGCAAGGACCTACAATATATGGTAGAACAATGATAATGTGAACCAGTGTCAAAGTCCACCATGTCGGCACATATTTTGGTGTATTTCTCTCTATATCAACGCTACTTCCTGTCATGCTTATTTGGAAAATGTTAGGGTGCCATTTGTGAGGCTCTGCACAAGCCTATGGAGGGGACAACAGGCTTCCTCACACCCTGCTATCTCTTTCCATGATCTCTCCTAGCCTCCTCGTAACTCATCTTTTATTCTCTTTAGCCTGATTCAATTACAGAGGAGGGTCAGTTCTAAGGCTGATGATTCAAGATTTGGTATTTGCAATGGAGAAGCAACTACAGTGGAGGAATATTTTGGCTTCAGCCATTCTCTGTCCAACTATTGACAATTTTCTTCTGCTAGTTCCCGAGGATCCTTGGGTTGAGAGATGTGAGTAAGAATTAACTCTCCTCCCTCTGACCCAGGATAAGAACCTGAGAATCTGCATTTCTCACAAACCCCTGTAGCTAATTTGTATGTAAATTAAAGTTTGATAACCACTCTAATATAGAGGAGGTTGTGGATGGAAGCTAATATAGGAGAATCTATTGGGAAGGATGAGGGGATGGTGTTGGCATGTGTGGGCCAAGATGGTTTGGAAGGCTGAAAGGCCCCTTAAGAACTGAGCAAGTTAATGAGGCAATGTTTGGTGGCTCCTCTAGCACATTCCTGCCCCTTGTACCACCCCCATGGCCACCACCTCAGTTCTGGTCTGCCATGCACTGGGCTGGCTGCAACACAAGTCTGTTGCTGTCCTGCTGTTTCCCTCTTTCTCCCAGACACAGAGCTGCTGATGTGAGCTGGTTTGTAGCCCTTAGAGAGGAGCAGTGATGACACATTTGCGTTAACATCTTTCCATTTGTCTCCAGATACAGTCTGAGCAGCCTCATTTAAGTAGATGCTACACACTTGTAGGCTCCTAATTATCTTCTGCACCTGTGTGTAGTCTTTGCAGCTGCTCTGGAATCTCCTGGGCCTCCACAGGCCCTCACAGGTTCCCAGCCCATCTGTCAGCCTCTCCATCCTCTTTTCTGACAGTGTCACTCAGCAGCAGCCAGAGAACAGAGGTCAGGCCTCCAGCCACCTTTCCCTGCTCCATCATCATGGCCACAGTTGGGGGACATGCCTTGGAGAGTATGCTTCTGCCTGGCTTTGCTGAGGCTCACAGAGACCAGCCGGCTGAATCCTGAGTCCTTTTCCCTGGGAAGAAGAGAGGGAACAGCAAACACAGCAGGTGAGCTCCTTAGAACTAGAGCCTGAGTCAGAAATTTAAATGCTGGGGCACGGTTTCTGGGGCCAGAGCTGATGGGAGCTCAGACCAGACTTGACAGCTGTGGGGAAAGGAGAACTTAACATTTGTCTCAAGGCTCTCTCTTGTCTTGATTTTGTATGACCTCCTTTCAAGCTGAAGGGGAAACCATTCAAGGGAATGGTTTTCATCTTGAAACAGTCCCTTGGAGCATATTCTGCACTGGCTGGCACTCTACTAGGGTGTTTCTCCCCATAGACGTGATCAGCATGTGATAACCCTTTAGGGAATGGGGGGAATGCTCTTTGAGTATAATCATTTCCAAGATCTTAGACCCAAAGAGATGTGTCTCTGAACCCTGATAATAGGATTCATGAAAGACTGATGTAGAGAGAAGGGAAGGGGGATAGTAACTCAGGAAGCTCAGTCTCTGGGTAAGCAGTGGAATGAGAAGCATTATGAAATCCTCCATTATCAACAGAGTGGGGTCGTGTTATCAAGTGTGCACTTACCTGTCTTGAGCTGGGTTTCCCAGAACAGAGCCTGAGACAGACTCATAATCATGGGACTTATTGAGGGAGTGCTTTTCAGGAAAAAATCTGTAAGGGAGGGAGGGAAACAGGACAGGGGAGGGGAAAGAGCTGAAGAAGGGTAAAGGCTCAACCTGATCCTTGGAAAGGAAAGCCCCTGCAGGCCCCAGGCTTGACCTCTCTCTCTGAAGACTCCCCACCTGTGCTTCACCCCCAAGCTCCCCTCAGCTTCACCAGCACTCCTGAGTGTTGGATATGCAAAGGGTCTCCTTCTTCAAGAGGTCCCAGTGGTCAATACACCAAGGTGAGCAAGCACCTATGCTATGGCACGTTGTGTAATTACGGGGCCGTTTCTATACCTTGCACTGGGAAGTGAATTAGTTCTTGTCAGTTAGCCTCCACTCTTGGGCACTACAGTTTACAAACACATTTCAAACCTAGTTTTCTAATGGTTCTGAAATGACATTCCCCACAAATTTTTGCTCTGGGCTACAATGATGGGTTGTTATTTCCATAAACAGAGATGCAAACTTTGTTTCCCCTTTAAAGATCCACTTGTATTTATAGCATAATTTCTTTTAATTTAATGTTTAAAAATGATTAAAGTATTGAAGTTCTTAAATTTCTAACTAAAGGTTAACTTCACCTCAGTTAAGATGATAAAATCAATATATACATGCCATGATTGTTAATATAAAGATAATTTTATTTTAAAATTAAAGTTGAAATCTTCAAATAGTGTCATCTATTTGTGTAGTCTGTATACTTAAGCATACATACAAAGGTATGTTATAATTAATGAACAAAGGAAGCTATGGATGATGAAAAAGAGAACTGGTAACTTAAAATTGAAGTTTGGAGTATTCTGTTAGCTCTTAACATGAGGTCATAAAGAATTGTTTTCTACATTTTGTGTAATCTGCCTAGAAAACAGAGTTTCCTTATCTTCTGCAAAAAACTCTCCCTTGAGAACCAGATATTTTTGTGTCTTTGTGCTGACTTTTGTCATACTCTTGAATTATTTTATAGGGAAATAACAAAAGTTCCTTGCTTCTAAAAGAATTAAAGCTCCTAGGTCACCTTCTGTTAATGTTCATCTTATTTTATTGCCACTCTGGTTAATAAGGGCGCCAAGCTACAAGCATTTTTCATCCTCAGGCCCCTACACTTCTATCATAATCAGTGGCCAGTCTCCTCTGACAAATCTTTTTTAATGTAGTGCCTACTTAGCAGGATGGATTGAAAGGCCTTGGAGATTTGTTAAGGCTCCTCAGCAGCTATAATATGTTCTCACCTTCAGAATAATAATTGACCTGATCTTTATATACGTTTTCTTTTCCATTAAAGGAGTCTACCATCCTCCATTTTGCTTATCTTGTTTGTCATTGTAATAAATTAAACAATCGTTTTGGTTTATCATCAACAGGTGCTTTTCTGCTGTCACCTCATTTTGCCTAAATGCCCATTATAAAATATAGGCCAGAAATTGGGTCCTAACACCAAAGAAAGACAGCTTCAGAGCTTTGGCAGGAAGGACTGCACCGGATACTCTATTCACACTGCAAAGACTATACTCGTGGCTGTAGGTTTCACAGAGAGGCTAACCTTGCCGCTGTGAGCAGAGACCTGTCAGACGATACCAAGGGGCATCAGCTGGGACTTCCGAAGCTGTTGTAAGCCAGAAGCAGATGGCTTTATGAAAGGAGACAGCTGATCCACAGTCTGAAAAAAATAAGAACTGGTTATGTAGACAGAATGAAAGGGATGAGAGAAATATTATTGTTGGTGTTAATGGGTATTTGTTGGCATTGTCTACAATCTATTTTTGAAGGGCATATGAGGAAGCCCTTTTTCTGTATTTTGAGAGTATCTTTAACCCTCCATTTATTTAGCTGGCTATAGTTGTGAAAAATGGGGATGAAATACTCTTCCAGTACTGTCTTATTTCTATTGAATTCTCAGAATTCATGAAAGACATTTTATGGGAAATCTTAACGTAAGCAACACTCCAATGAGTCACCAGGGGATTGTAAAGAGGATGGTGATGCTAGCAGCTGAGATGCAGATTAATGTTTCTGCAATGGATTATGCTTAATTACAACAATAATACCTACTCATAGCATTTTGTGTAAGGATTAAAGCATAATCTGTAAGAAAAGTATCTTTATTTCCTCTAATTGACAAATAATAATTGTATATATTTATGGGGAATAATGTGTTTTGATACATGTATACATTGTGGAATGATCAAATCAGATTAATTAGCATATCCATCATCTCAAATATTTATCATTTCTTTGTAGTGAGAACATTTAAAATCCTCTCTTTTAGCTAATTTGAAGTATGCAATGTATTATTACTAACTATAGTCACGAGCTGTGCAATAGATCACTAGAACTTACTCTTCCTATCTAACTGAAACTTTGCACCCTTTGCCACATCTCCACTTTCCTCCTCCCCCAAACCAGCCTCTGGTAACCACCATTTCACTCTCTACTTCTGTGAGTTCAACCTTTTCATAGTCCACATATAAGTGAGATCATACGGTATTTGTCTCTCTGTGCCTGGCTCATTTCACTTAGCATAATGTCCTCTAGGTTCATCCATGTTGTCACAAATGACAGAATTTTCTGTTTTTTTTTTTT
>CM052436.1:123841147-123893861 GCA_028533085.1 Varecia variegata
GGCCTAAGAGGGAATCACAAAGAGATATATTCTGCAGCTGCTTTTTCCTTTGCACCTTGGCCAAAGTGTAAGACAAGAGGTTGCATTAAAACATAAATTGGACATGTCATTCCTTTGGTCAACACCTTCTTCTTATAAATATGCCTCTAACTCAGTGTCAAGCCAATGTCTTTTCAGTGACTCTTAGCCCTTACAATTGGGCCCCCTTGTTAACTCTTTGACAATTTCCTATTGTAACTCCCCTTTGCACACTCTGCTTCAGCCACCCTAAATTTTTTGCTGCTTCTCAAACATGCCAAGTACATGCCTGACTCAGGGCCTTTGCACTTGCCCTGTTCTCTACCTGGAACGTTCCTCTTCTAGCTATAGCATGACTGTCTCCCATCCTTCTTTACTCAACACTGTCTTTTCAATTGTTCCTTCACTGACACACTTTTAAAAATTATGACAACTCTCCCAGAATTCCTCATCCTCTTTCTCTGCTTAATTTTTTTCTCCATAACAATTAATCACCAAAGTCTTTACTACATACTTATTCGTTTTGATTAATTTCCCCAGAATGTAAGCTATATTGGGAATTTTTTTTACGTTTTGTTCACATTGCCTAAAACAGAGACTGGCCCATTGCAGACCCTTGACAAATACTTGTTGAATAAATGAATGAGTGAATGACATACCTAGTACCAACGCTGATAAATTTCAACCAGATAGAGTTGAATTTATTTCAAATTGAAGGAAACGAAAGAAGATGAGACAAAACTCTTCTTCTTAGGAGGTACAGGGTTTTAGGAAACAAATGGAGGAAAGTCTGGCAAACCTCACCGATATTCCCTTAAATTTTAAAGTTAAAGGCTGAAGACATGGGGTGAACTGGAGAAAAGTCAGCATTGTTCAACCCTGAAGGGGCCAGAAGGAAAAGTATGTGGTCAGGCTATTTTTCTGACCCGGTTTCTAAATAGCAGCTTGCCGCTCGATCTTGTTTCAGTGTGAGGGGAATGCTCCCACCGTGGAGTGAAATAGAGTGGGAAGAGGTCTTGGCGAACAACCTACCAGGGACCCTTTGCACAGCTGTAGACAAACTAGACTAGTGAGAGAAAATATAAAATTTTAATCAGTCACATCAAATAGTTCATGAGCCTTTTGAATTTCTTTGTCATTCATCTTTTCTGCCCTTTGACCTATTCACCTAAACGTGAGTCACCTCCAATCCTAAATTACAGCTCCCTGTTGAACATGAGATTTCACCAACATATAATAAGGGTTCAATAAACTTTAATTGAATAAGTAAATGAGACTAAATACACAGTATATAGGATATATGCATATACCCGATGGTGATATTCAAAATGTTTAACAATAGCTATGTCTCAGGCACGGGCCATCCAGAAAGAATGACCCCCATGAATAAATATTATTAATAATAGTATACCTATACCAGTGTCTACTGGTTGAAAATCAGCTGCACATTTATTACCTCTCTCTCTACCATTCACAACTTAAAACATCACTGTCTAAGACACTGTACCTGTGACAATGCCATTGGCCTTTTGATCTTCAGCCTTATAAATTTCCTAATGCGTTCATTCATTTAGGGAAAGTTAATCAAATCACCTATTAAGTCCTGCCTTTCTAGGCTGTAGGCTTCTTAACTTTTTGCTGACCTTTTGAGTAGAAATTTTTCATCACTAAATATTAATTTTTTAAGTTCAGTCTAAATATACCCAGGCTTTAGGCCAATAAACCAATGATAATTTGCATGCCCACCCAGTCTGATCTTTTCATTATCTTGGCAAAAGTAATTTCTTGGAAAAATCATTTACTGATAAATTCTGCTTTTATTATTCAAAGAGCTCTTATAAGTACAATTGTGTCTTCAATGATAAAAAAATTCCTCTTCTTCAAGATTAAATATAAAACTTTAATTAAAATACTCAAGGCAATAAAGTCAAATTCTAATCCCTTTATGTAGTCAATGAAATGGTATTGAAAGAGAGGCATAGTGGATTTTTTTGTCAATAACCTACCTAATCTTTTAAAAAATTTCATTGTCTTCTAAAAAATTAAGCTGGCTGAGATATGTTTCTTCTTTATAGGAGGCAGAATTTTCCAATGAAGTTGTCATTATTCACTCAGTCAATATTAAAATAATCAGCTAAAGGTAATGTGTCTGCAAAATTAATGTCTGGTCTGGTAACAAACACATGTCATCGCTTTGTAGACCACGACATATAATTATTTCTGTGTCATTTTATTTACTGTGTGTTTTTCTCATTTCAACACTCATTATGGAATCAGAAAAAAATTCTTTAATTTTATTAAATGCAAATATGCTAGGAGCAAGCAAATAATATTTCATCATATAGTCCTACAATTTTCAGTATGTGTTCTGCAATATTCTAACACATATTGTCCATACCTTCAATCTTCTTCCCCACATGCATAAAGTTGTTTTACCCAGTTGTTAAGAAAAATGTTAAAGTTCATTGGAATACACACACACACACACACACACACACACACGCGCACACACACACAATGGAAATGTTCTCTCAGCCATGACAGTTATACTATTACATATCTTGTGCACTGTGAATAATAAATCTAACTGTTCCAATAGTCTCTTCTTACACCAAGTTGCTAGCTCTCTCTTTTTCAAAGACAAGTAAGCTTTTTGAAAATTAATATGTGGTTATAAAAAGGTATACAATTAACAGGGAAACCATCACCTTGAAGATTACAAGTAAGTCTTTGGAAAAATGACTTGTGATAGACAAATTAAAACTTAAAACACTGTCATGTTTTATGAAACAAGATGAGAAAGTTAATGTCATGAAAGGGAAATGACTGTGTCATATTCATGAACATATATTAGAATATTTTTCCACCTAGCACTCACTGAATGAATCTTGTCAATTTGATATTGAAGAAAGAATTTCTGAACTAAAAGTAATGCATGGGTGTGTATATCAGCACCTAAACACACCCTGAGTGAATTTTGTATTTAAAGAATGAAAGGTAAGTAGGTAGGTACATAGGTAGATAGATAGATAAATATTAAATAGATAGATAGATAGTCTGCTTGGTTCTTCTTTCCAAATTTATATGTAATAAAACCCTTTTCCTACTAAAGTGGATAAAAAAACCCACTTTATTCCCATCCAGAAAATTAATATTATACATTATCACACTTGGTGTAAAAATCTCTAGAACAATTCAGAATAATAGTGTCAAGATTGAGAAAGCAAATGACCCTAAAGCCTTAGTAGAAAACACTTTTTCAGATCAGGGAGGTAGCATCTGATGCTTTAAATAAAATAAATGACAATCTATAGAGCATTAAAAAAAAGTGTTTGACACTAGTCAGTGTATGATTTTTTGGCTTAAAATACATGAGTTTAAAGAATTGAATGACATTACTATAGAAAATACTTCCTATTCCTATGTACTTATACATTAGTTTGTACTTCCTAAAATTTTATATAAAACTAAGTTTTTTTTTGTCTGACTTCTTTAAGTATAATGCCTTTGAAATTCAGCCATGTTATTGTATGTATCAATAATTCATTGCTTTTTATTAATAAATGGTATTCAATTGTATGGATATACTACAGGTTTTTTTCTTTTTTGTATTTTTTATATATTTAGGTTGATTTTGGCTGTTACGAATAAAGCTGCTATGAACATTTGCATACAAGTCCTATGCATACATTTGGACATGTTTTTTTTTTTTTTTTTTTTTTTGAGACAGAGTCTCACTCTGTTGCCCGGGCTAGAGTGCCATGGTGTCAGCCTAGCTCACAGCAACCTCACACTCCTGGGCTCAAGCGATCCTACTGCCTCAGCTTCCCGAGTAGCTGGGACTACAGGCATGCGCCACCATGCCCGGCTAATTTTTTTTATATATATATATTTTTAGCTGTCCAAATCATTTCTTTCTATTTTTAGTAGAGACGGGGTCTTGCTCTTGCTCAGGCTGGTCTCGAACTCCTGAGCTCAAACAATCCGCCCGCCTTAGCCTCCCAAGTGCTAGGATTACAGGCGTGAGCCACCGCGCCCGGCCTGGACATGTTTTCTTTTCTCTTGTGTAAACATCTAGGAGTAGAATGAGTAGATCATATAGTACGTATACGTTTAACATTTTAAGAAACTGCTATACTATTTTCCAAAGTAGTTGTACCATTTTATTATACATCCTCACCAGCACTGTATGAGAGTTCCAGTTCTACCACATTCTGACCAATGTGTACTGTGGTCGGTCTTTTTAATTTTAGCCTTAAGAAGGAGTGTAGTGGTTTTAATGAGGTATTACTATGCGGTTCCATAATAGCTAAGGATGTTCAGCATTTTTTCATGAGTTTATTTTCCATCCTTATATCTTCTTTGGTGAAGTGTTTATGCAGATATTTTTTCTTTGGGTTGTCTGTTTATTATTGAATTTTGTGTGTTTTTAATATATTCTGGATACAAGTTCTTCATTAGATATATGATATGCAAATATTTTCTCCTGTGGCTTTTTTTTCCTTTCTCATAACAGAATCTTTCAAAGAGCAGATTTTTTTTAATTTGATGCAGTCCAATTTATTATTGTTTTCTCTTATGGATTGTGCATTTGATGTCATATCTAAGAAAATATTGCCTAACCCAAGGTCACAAAGATTTTCTCCTATATTTTCTTCCAGAAGTTTTATAGTTTGAGGTTTTAAATTTGTCTGTGATTCATATTGAGTTAATTTTTGTATATGGTGCAAGGTAAAGTTAATCTTTTTTTGCATATGAATATCCAATCAGCATTTGTTGAAAGACTCTCGTTTTGCCATGGAATTGCCTTTGTACCTTTGTAAGAAATCAGTTGTTTGTATGTGCATTGGTCTATTTTTGTACTCTCTATTCTGTTCCATTGGTCTATTTGTCTACCTTATGCCAATGGCATACTCTCTTGATTACTGTAGTGGGGCTGTAGGATCTCTGTAGGATCTAAGGGGGAATCCATTTTTTGTCTCTTGCAACTTCTGCTAGCATTCCTTGGCTTATGGATGCATCACTCCGATCTTCAAGAGCAGCGTTATCAAATCTCCCTCCTGTCTGTCTTCATGTCATCTTTTTCTCTGTGTGTCTAAAATCTCCCTCTGTTTCCCTCTTATAAGGATACCTGTGATTGCATTTAGGGCCACCTGGATAATCCAGGACAATCCTCCCCATTTCAAGACCCTTAACTTAATCACATCTTTAAAGACTCTTTTTGCCATATAAGGTAGCATTCACAGGTTCCATGGATTAGGAGTTGGCTATCTTTTGTGGAACCACTTTTCAGGTTCCCAGAGTCTACTCCTGAGTTCCCAAAGATTCATGTCTATTCCACATGCAAAATACATTCCCCTCAACCTAACATTCCCAAAGTCTCACTCAATTACAATTTGGCTCAAGTCCAAAATCTCCTTTAAATATCATCAGCTCAAAAGTTCCAAATCTCAACATCTAAATCATCCAAATAAGGTATGGGTGAGACTGTGGGTGTGATCCATCCTGGGGAAAAATTCATTTCTATCTATGGACCTGTGAACCTAGAAAACAAATTATCTGCTTCCAAAGTACAATAGCGGGACAGGCATAGGGTAACAGTGATAGACATTCCCATTCATAGAGGAAGAAAATGAAAGGAAAAGAGAAGTCACCTGTTCAATTTTGAAATCCAGCAAGGGTAATTCCCTTATGTTTCAAGGCCTAGGAGTAGTCCTCTGTGGCTGTAGGCCCCACCCTCTGCGTCTGCAGCTCTGGCTGTGAAGTCTTTCTTCCTTTTTCTTGAAGGGTGTTGCAGCTAAGTTTTGGGAATGGCCAACATTATTAACTTTCTTGTCATTGTCACAGTGAAGCTAGACAAAGTAGTTGTCTAGCACCTAAAAAATGGAAGGTGCAGATGTAAGGCTGAGCCACCAGTGCAATGATGGCATTAACTAATTGGCTTCCAGGCACAACTTCACCCTATTTGTGTCCCTTTCAGTCCAAACTGGCAGTGTTTCTGCTGGTATGACATTCTCAAAAACCTTGTAAGTCTCCTGTGCATGTCACGGGGATTTATGCTATTAGATGAGAGAATCCTCCACGGATCTTTCCTAGATAATCTCATCTCTATTCCTGGCTTTTGCTGCAATCCTTAAGAAGATCCATAAGTCACAGTCCTAACCTTGTTAGCATTAGCAAAAGGTTATTCAGCCACACTGGTAGTCTTCTCTCCATAACATGCTTTCCTAACAGCAAATCTAATTTTAGCATCTTTGTTTGTTTATTTGTTTGTTTTACCAATCTAGATATGCTGAGAATTTCCCCACATATTAAGGTCTAGTTTCTTTTTGTTTAACAGTTCTAGTTCTCTCAACTTATCTCTTTCATCTTGCATTTTATTATAAGTAGGAAGAAGAAATCAGCCACTCCTTCAATACTTGGCTTGAAAATATACTCAGCTAAATATCCAATACCTTGCTTATAAACTTTGTTTTCCACACAACTATAGTACACAATTCAGCTAAGTTTTCTGCGATTATATAACAAAGATGGCTTTTCCTCTAGTTTCCAATAACATGTTCCTCATTCTTTTTTTGAGCCTGATACCAAAACCAAAGACATAAAGGAAATTACAGATCAATATCTCTCACCAGTATAGACACAAAACCCCAAAACTGTTAGCAAATCAAATGCAGCTATATGTAAAAAGAATAATACATCACAACCAAGTGGAGTTTATCTAAAGAGAACCAATATAATTCACCATATTAACACATGGAAGGTGAAATCCATATGATTCTCTCCATAAATGTAGAAGAAGAATTTTATGTTTCCATCCCAATACAGGTCAATGTATTTTTCACAGCAGAAAAACTCTGTCATCAGGCCAATACTTATATTGCCAGAGGTGAGCTAATGGTTGTTCATGGGTTCTAAGAAATAAGTGCGCAAAGATATCATTTGGACAATGATCTTTCCAAATCAAGCTCCGTGAGCCCTCTGTCATGGAAGGCGGACAGGAGAAGAAGGAGGGGAGATATCCATAGCAACATTTCTGTCTTTGTCATCAGCACTGTAAAAACATCTGAGTCTTAAAAGAAATTAATAAGAGAGGGGGCAGGGGATATTTGTTCAGGGGCCTTCACACATCTTTTGATGTTTTAATGAGATTAGCAAATCTCATTTTGTGACTCAAGTGAAAATGCTTCTGCTGAGAACTTGAACAATACTCCTCAGACTTCCTCTACTGTTACAAGACAATAGAGGGTACTGATGAGTCCCAAACATTTTCCTTTGTAAAATTTCTCCTCTTTCCTTTGTTTTTTTCCCTTGCAACCTCAGAAATATGTACTCTTACATTGATCTATGAGACAACAGCAACAGAGTGTCTTCTCTTAATGCCTTAGAGAAGGGTGTACTATTACTATGCCCTAATAATAATAAGGGCTTGAAACTCATTGCCACCCTACTTTCCACTTATTTGACCATTGCTTACAATGAAGTACAAAGTTCTTACCATGGCCCACAAGGTCCTGCAACTTCAGCACTTTCTCCCTTGACTCTGCCTCTTGCTCTCTAAGCTTCAGTTACAATTTCAGATTCTCAAAATCATAAAACCTTCTTAAATGTTATGCCTCCATGCCTCCATCCATGCCATTCCTTTCATTTGAGCTCTTCTTCCCTTCACTCCCCACCTGGTTAGCTCCTATTCATTCTTTAAGCCTCAGCTTAAATGTTTCTCTCAGAGATACCTGCCCTGAATGCACCCCCTCCCTGTCTAGCAATTGTTCTCCATTTCTCTTAGCACCCTGTAGTATTTCTTCATCGTGCTTAGTGTGACTTGCTGTTTTATATCCACTGGTGATCTTTTACTTGGCATCTTCTCCCCACTAGCTTGTAAACTGCATGCAGGCAAGTATAAAGCAACATCCACTCTAAACACCATTGTGTCTCCAGTGCATAAATAATAACTACTACATAGCAAATACTTAATAAATACTTACTTAATAAATATTGAATGAACTACCACTATTCTTTGCTCTAAGACTTGATCCACAATTAATACCTCAGTTTTAAGCCCTCTAAATATGTTACTATAAATATATTTTAACAGCATAGCATGCCTATTAAAATTACATGCGCTATGGGAATGCTAATAAAGTTATTGTAGCCTAAAAGGACAAGACTCAGGTTTTGAGTGTGAAGATAGATTGGAGTGTTAGAGACTCAAGCAGCTTCACCACCTGTCCCATCCAGCATTATCACCATGGATTGTGACCACATACGATCAGATAGCTTAGGATAAAAATTTTTTGCAAGTACCTCCAATACATTCTTTACTTTTCTCTATTTTTCCCAAGCATTTTCTCATAAAATGCTCATCCAGTGGGAAACAGTTAATAATACTGTGTGCTTGGCTCAGTGATATCCATCAGCATAGGGAGTGCAAGAAGTTTGTGATACAGATTGTCTACTCAGCTGCTGAATATAGGGTTATATATTCGTGTTCATTTGTTATCTTCTAATTGTTCGCCATTTGAAATAGCATCTCAAAATTGAGGTAACAAGTTGCAATGGCCAGTCCATCGTTGCACTGGTGGCTCAGCCTTACATCTGCACTTTCCGGATTTTAGTTGCTAGACAACTACTGCATCTAGCATCACTGTAACAATGACAAGAAAATTAATAGTGTTGGCCATTTCACTCCTAGTCTAATGGTTTCCTTAATTAATTGGCTGCCAGGCACAGCAAATACTACTTTGATGTCCTAAGACACCCATAACGAAGACAGCAATATCTAATAGACTAAGAATCTGAGAGCTAAATGGTCCTATTTGAGATCAGACCTACCTACAATGACAGCATTATAACTTTAACATGAAGACATATGGTTTCATACATAATGGGTTGGAGGCAATGGTTCAGAATGTGAAACTAGAATGACTCCAGGAAATTTCAGAATCAGATTACTCTAGCTAAAATGTTCAGAAGAGTTTTTTCCTTTTCTTTTAAGAAACAAGTGGCATGATGAGTATTTCTGTATTCCAGGGCATTGCCTTGACCAATAAAGAGGAAATGGATTAACACTCTCTAGCCTTCTTGAGAAATCAGGAAGGGGTTATTGGCATGGGACCACAAGTGGGAAAAGAAAACACAGACAAGAAGCTTGCATGACATCAGGACCCATATAATTGGGAAAGTTAGCAACCATGGCTAAGACTGAGACAGACATGGGGAGAAAAGACAGTAACAAAAAGGCATCTGCTCACAGGGGGATCAAAATGAGCGATATGGTGGATTCTGTGCCCACGGGCAGGTCAGGGTCTGAATGGGGTCCCATGCAGGTAAGGTGAGTGTGTTTTACAAGCTTTTGTCACCCAGAAATTCCCAGTAGCTATTTCCAAACTATATGCACAACATTTAACATATGTATGTAAACTAAAATAAAATCTAAGCCCCCCCTCCCAGCCAACTGAATGGACCCCTCTTGCCAAGGGGACCCCAGAAAAAGCTGAGTTACCAGCCATGAGGAGAAGGGAGGTCAGACACACCTAATTATACCCTGTCCCTTTTGGAGTTATTCTTTGTAACAGTAAGATACAAAATCATTAACAAGCCTAAGGCCATGTAAGGCAAAGATTAAACCACAACTGCAGTTCATTAATTTACTTAACAGATCACTTGAGTCTCCGGTATATGTCTGGTGGCTTGTCTCTGATTCACAGACTTCCTTATCTTAACTTAAAACATTAGAAGTCTTTAAGCAAAGCTTTACTTCTTTAACCAATTATAAATCAAAGAATCTTTAAACCCACCTAAACTGTAAGTGCCTCTTACAGATATCCTGCTCTTTCAGGCCAAACCAACATATACATTCCATATATTGATGTGTGACTTTATATGTAAATTCCTGTCTACGTAAAATGTACAAAACCAAACTGTAACAACCACTGTGAGACCACTTGTTCAAGGCTTCGTGGGCGTGGCTCTTCGGGCCACAGTCGCACATATTTGGCTCACAATAAACCTCTTTGAATTATTTTACAGAGTTAGGGTTCTTTTCTGTTGACATATATGATGCAGTATTTTCTGTTATTTAAATGTGCTTGTCCAGTGTTTCAAATAATTTTTGAAGTATTAGGAAAGGGGATTGTGGTAACTGGCATTATTTAATGGAAATCATTAACTGTTTCCTTTTTCATCCCCTTCTTTTCTAGAGTAACATTCAATTTATCCACTTTTTAATGTAACACAATTCTGCCCACACCCAGGTCCCTGGGTTGCCCCTCTTTCCACCACGACGCAGGTACAGTTCCCTAAGTAGAATTTCAGAGATAACTGTTGTTATAATTGTTGTATATACAGTTGAGTTATATCACTCACAACAAGTGGCATTTAGGAATATTGAGAGTTCTTTGCATTCATTCTTGGGAGAAAGAAAAACATATAATAGACCAGTATAAATGTTGAGGTTGCCTATCCCAGATCTCCCTTATGAGTCCAGAGGACCCATCCCTCAGCTGCTGTGAGCATTGGCTGCTAATGGCTCTCAGATATTCCCTTCTACTGAGAATTACTTTTGGACAAGGGACCTTGCTCTGGAAATGCCTGGGAAGTTGTGTCCTCTCCCCAGAAGAAGCTCATGGACAATGACTGACAGATATATGGTAAAACTACTGATTTGTTCAAACTAGAGGGGAAAGCAGAGCAGGAGGATACAGGACACACCAAAATGACTTTGTGTCTTCCCCAGAGGCCACCCTTTATAACTTAACTGAATGACCCACCTGTGGTCATTCTCCTGCCCCCTAGGAGTGAAGTGTAACGTGTACACCAACCCCCACCTCCACAATGGATAGAAGGCAAGGCAATGGGCTGAGCAGGAGACATAGAATCTAAAAACTGAAAACACCTAAAGATGGTAACTAAAGTCATTACTGGGGAAAAGAATAATAACAGCAGCAAGAACTATGGAGACAGCATTGGAGTACATAATCCTCCTTGGGAAGAGCAAGGATGGACATTCAGTGCTTAAAAATGCATTTGGAACAATTGTAGAAGCAGAAATAAAATTAGCTGCAATTGGTAATAAGAACTCTCACATAAAAATAACAATAATAAAAAGTAACAATAGCTACTGTCAATTCAGCACCTGCCAAGTGTGAAGCTCAGTGCCAGATTCCTTACATTTATTCATCATTATCCCTGCAACAAATCTGTAAGACTGGACTGAGGCCAGTGCTCCTCTCTTTTCACAAGGCCATGTTGCCTCTTGTTCCATTACAAATGCCCACAGGAAAGAGCAGTGTGGAATGGGAAGAAAAAGAAAAATTGGAACCTCGAGTATCATTTCCTTCTCCTTAGCACCCCGTACAGTGCCTGGCATGTGCTGTCAATAAACAGTCACTCCATAAATATCTGTGGAGTAAATGGAAGACAAGAGGTTTAGATACCAAATTTAAAAATGGCTAACTTTGGATGACGGAGCCAGGAGATTTATTTTCCTTTGTGTTTTCCCTAAGCTTTCTGCATTAAATTTGTACTTCTCAAAATTAGAAAATTCTGAGCATACATAACTATGTACTAATGTTTAGATGCTTTGAAAATTATGATCAATTTAATTCCTAAATGAAGAGGTTTTTTGTATACATAAGGCCTTCCTGTACATCACTTAGGCTTTAACTTATTTGTACACACAAATCCTAGGTTGCAAAGTGCATCTTCAAAAATCTGCTTTTGGCACCAGCTACAGCATCTGCAGGGTGCCATTGTGAAGTCTGCTTTGAATCCCAAATTGAGGCTGCTGCAGCACTCTCCAGGGGAAGGAGGCTGCTGTGTAGGGTGCCTCTTCTCCTGCTCTCTGAAAAATGAGCTTCTATTTTCATTTATGGCCATGTAAATGTCTTTAAAAGAAAATGAGTCCTAAATATGTCCCTTAAATCACAAGCCTGTGTTTCAAAGCAGCCAGCAATGAACAAAGGAATTCCCAGCAAACGCAATGGCAGTCAGATCCAAAATTTAGGAAGGTAAGACATCTACTCAGATTAAAATATGCCTGAGTGTCATGGCTCAGTTTTTTGGAATCACCCCTAAAATTCTATCCTTAGGTTGTATAAATAAAAATGCTTTGGAATGTCACTCTCTGTTCCCCAGTGAACTACTCTCTGATAAGCAACTGGTCCTCTGCTAGGTGACCTTGACCCAGAACCTGAACCACACTTCCATTTTATAGATGAAGAAACTGAGGCTCAGAGAACTTCTGCCAAGGAGTGCAGCAGTTGAAAGCAAGTCTGAAACAAGAGCCCAGGTTTCCTGATTGACTTCTGCTATTTATGTGGTGATAGCTCTTCTGGACCCTTCTCAGTCTAGAAGTCACTCCACACTCTTCTCCCATCCCAGCCTTCTTCATCCACATCACCACCACCTGCTTTCTGGAAGAATACAGCATCTGGGCTGCCTTTCCTTGTAGGTCCCCTCCCCTGTCCTCAGCTGACATTTCTCCTGCCATTGGGTTGTACGGGGGAGACGTGCTCCCACCTGAGGGTCAGCCCAGCCCTTTGAATGTCACTTTTCTCTGATCCCTCTCCAGCAAGTAGCCCCTTTGTCTGACTCTGCACATTGCAGGGTAGATGCTTTCTTTCAGCTCTAGTTTAGTGAATCTCAAGCCCGGTTCTGGGTCAGCTGCCTCAGTCAGGAGCTTAGAAACAACCCATCTCCTTACACTTGAGGCTGGCCCTCTTCTCAGCATAGCAGAGGAAATGGCCTGGGAAAAATGTCAAAAATATTTTCTGTCTCTTTAAAACATCCTCCACTCCTTTTTGAGAACCAAAGCCTGCATCTCTGCCTCAGGCCAGTGGTCAGGAGGGGCAGGGTAAGTCTTTTGTTTATTTGTGCAACAGGAGATGGCCCAGCCCCACCTGGTAAAGGGAGGTCTTGGGCAGAGGTCATGAGATTGTTTTCAGTGGAGATGGGTTGATCAGAATCATCAACTGTAGGTGAACGGTAATTGCCTGAAGCTGAGCACTCACCCTTTAAAAGCTCCGTATTTCTGTGAATGTGCAGGAAAAATTTGGATTTTGAGACAATAAGATCTACCATTTTTCCTCTTTTGCTGGCAAAGTAAACTCTTTTTTCTTCCTCCTCAAAACACTTGTGCTCGTTTTTTCACCTCGTGGACAAGTGGCCGAGTTTTCGGTAACATCAGCCCTACTCTTTTGACAAGATAACATTTTATTTTACATTTTTTGCCACAGTTATAGTTGTGAAGTCCCGTCCCCTTACCTCCCCCTTGAGATCCTCCCACTGTGATCTGCCAGCTTCCCTATTTCTTCCCTCCTGGAGAAGGCATTCCTGCCTCTGTCCTCACCCTGCCATTTGCTGAATATGTATTAAATTAAACCACATTATCTATATTTTTTAACCTATAAAAATGCCAGTTTCATTTGGTTTACCCTAATATAGGAAAGTCCTACCTGAATAACAAGGCACCAGGCATTGTTAAATTGTAACCGGGTGAAATTTGAAAGAAAGATTGATATCTTCCAGAAACTGTACTTTCATTTTTAGAGGCTTTGACTTTTCTAGCCATATGCATACTATACAGTCATACATCCTCATGTATATGTGAGTGTGTGTGTGTGTTTATGTTTGTCTTGATGCCTGTTTTGTTTTCACTGACAGAAACAGCTGTAAAGATAAAGACAAGGCTCTAGGTCCTGTACTCTCAGCAGACACTGAGGCCCCATTCACAGCTGTGCCCTTGGTGGGCAGATTCTAGCAAGGACCACAATCTTCGGTGCCCTGCAGTGAGCACAGCAACGTCATTCTGCCATAGGCTTGGTTCCCTGCCAAGGTAGCAGCCAAGCTCCCAAACAGAGGAGCTAGCACTTTTGTCCGCTTAGGAGGAAGTTTTGGCTCAGTCACCACAGGAGGTTTCAAAGTAGGGCTGGAGCAATTTGCAATTAGACACTCTCATTTGCATTTTTCTTACTAACAGCTATTTAGAAAAGGACTTCAGATATGGTGGCTGGCTGATGATTCTGGGAACGGGATCTGCTTCCATCCACAGATCTGCAGGCAGAAGGGACTTTAGCAGAGCCATTGTTTAAATACTTAAGGGAAAACACTCAAAAAACAGATACTCCATTTGTGTTTTTTGTAGTAGTAATATTTTATTGGTTCTCATGACTGTTTACTGTAACAGATATTGGTTGTATTCCTCCACATGTTATCTGGGTGATCTCAGACAAGCATTCAACCTCTCTGAGTCTCAGTTTTCTCATCTGTAAAATATAATATGTTCCTCATAGAATGGTTGTGCAGACTATGTGAGATAGTGTTTACATTCTAGTGGAGGAGGTGGGCTGCAAGCAAATGATTGTACTAGTAAGTGTTTGGTTGTCATTATGACAAACAATGAAAAGGGAAAATTCAGGGTGCTATGGGAGTGACTAATGTGGCTCTGATTTGGTCTGGGGTGCCAAGGGAGGCTTACATCTTAGGGGAGATGCACTGAAAATGATGTCATTATTATATCTAGTTAGGAAAAGCCAATGTGAGAGTCTTGTGATTATCACAAAAGTTTAGATTTGGAATCTTCCTTTTTCTTTTGGTAAAGGAAGTAGATGCGTGCCCATGGTTATTAATAGATGCTTTCTTATTCTCTTTTAGTATTTCTAACTGTGCTTAATTAAGCAAAATAAAGGAATTTAATAAATTAGTAGTAGGCTTCTACTTCTAGTGCAGGATTCTCAACAATGGTACATTGACATTTTG
Source organism: Varecia variegata (assembly GCA_028533085.1). Taxonomy (NCBI): domain Eukaryota; kingdom Metazoa; phylum Chordata; class Mammalia; order Primates; family Lemuridae; genus Varecia; species Varecia variegata. The sequence continues at coordinate 123,855,923 of CM052436.1, forward strand.
GGTCAGGTAATTGTTGTTGTGGAAGCCTTTCCTGTGCAATGAAAAACATTTAGCAGCACCCCTGGCCTCTACCCACCCCTAGTCATGACAATCAAAAATGTCTCCTAACATTGTCAAATGTCCCCTGGTGGGCAAAATCCTCCTAATTGAGAATCACTATTCTAGTGAATTCATCTTTGAATCACATAGCATTTTGGGTAGATAAACTGGTAATAAATAGTCCTCCATGTTTGAGAACAGGAGAGAATATTAAACGTCAAATAAATAAAAACAGTAGCAATTACAGCCTGAGCCTTGGTCAAAGTCTGGGGTCGGTCCTTTGGTGTATAAATTCTACCTGACTGTGCTGGGTCATTCTATTGTTGACTTTGTTAGGCTAGAACTAGGTTGCCCAGAATCCCTGTCCCCAAGTGACTCCAGATAGGAGTGGTTAAAAAAGAAACCTGAACACAATTTTGGGGGTAGAAGTGAAGCAACAGTCATTTCTCTCTGAAGGACTTTGGGGTCTGATAGAGGGACAGATGGATGTAGAAGTGCACAGCCAACTCCAGCTAGTCCTCATTCTCCTCCACTTCTTGTCCAGTTGTTCTTTCCACTATCTGGTCCTTGTGACCAACTGCAACCCCAGCTTACCAACTTGGCTGTAGAAGTGCGGAGGTGGTAGCAGTAGCCTCACAGAGGCAACAGCTTTCTCTCCATGACAGTCCCACTTGGGTAACTGGACATGTTTGTCTTATTATCAGAGCTCCCTGCAAGCTCTGACTTGTCCACTCAATAGTGCTTTATGAGGTCTAGTTAGGACATACTCTCTGACCTCATGACTTCCTCTTCCAAAACTTCACTTCCTTGGGTCCTTCCATAATTGGGTAATGTGCAATTTCTGTAATAAATCCAATCTCTTATTCCATAACATTCATTATAGCTGAGTGGCTGCACTTTGATAACATCGCTGTATGACTTAGCCTTCCCCAGAACTAGAATTTTAGAAGCTACTGTTGTCTAAGTCATTGTTTCCCAAGGGAAGACACTTAAGACATGAATCATCACTCAGAACAAAGGCTAAGAGAAGCAGGGCAAGCAGTCAACTTCCTTCCTAATTCAATAGGCAGTAATAAATTTATCTCTCCTATAAGGGCATGCCTGTCTCAAGAGCTCAATTTGTTTGCCTGAAATAGAAGACTGTAGACAAGAAGAAAATGAACTCTTTCTAAGGCTAAAAGAGTAAGACTTTCGCACAAGCAGCCTCAGGTTTAGAACTTAAGCTATGATGATAAGTTCAGCAGAGCAGGAGCCACCACACCCCAACTGAAAGTGGGTGACCACACAGCTACCTTAGGGTTCCCTGTGTCTTGTCTCTAGTCTCCTAGGAAGTAAACGATACCATTGTCTTTGAATCTTAAATCCTACAGACTAGAATATTCCCCACTCATATTCCTGGGGTCAATTTAGAGCAACATAGAGCATATTATGTTTATTTGCTCAGTTTGCTTATTTCCTATTCTTCTTGGCTTTATGTCATTTTCAGGCTTGATGGTCATTCCTCTGTTCCCTCTTCTCTTGGTCAAAAATGTACTGTTGGACCAGGGAAAGAGGTTGGAAGTTGTTACTGAAGACTTCACAAGGTGCAATTTGATCAGCAGTGCCCTTTTGGTATAGATTTTAACCTGTTAGGAAAACAGATCCCTCACCCTTCTGATCTACAGGAGGACCTATTTCAACTTGAATTTGGACATAAGGGGACATCATAGAAAAATGGCCCTCTAATTCCCTTCCCCATGATGTGAGTTTGCTATTTGGTAGAACAAATGAGAAGATTACAGGAATATCATTGCACATTCCTCTCCTGCAGGAAGTGCTTTTTGCCTTGGAAGGTCTTTCATGCTAAAGAGATGAGATGAGAGAGGGCAGGGCTCGGGGGATTTGGTACTCACTCTGGTGAAGGTTTTAATGGAGGAGGGCCAAGGGTCTTAGAGGTTCCTTTGTACCCGGCTTGCTCTCTAGCATGGGGACATTTTTAGGGACGCAGGGAAAAAAACTAAGCTAAGAAAAAAATCCATCTATGACTAGAATGTCACTTGTCATAGAACTCAGGAAAAGAGAGAGAGGGTATGGGAGAAGGCAGACGAGGAGGAAAAAGGGAAAAAGAAAGAATGGAGAGATGGATCAGAGTGCTTCCTGCTGCCCTGAGAAATGGCATCATCTAATTTAGAGATGACATCTCTGAAGCCCAGAGAGGTTACGAGACATTTCTAAGGTGAGTTGCGCAAAGCACAAATTCAAACCCACGTCTTACTTGCTCCAAAACCAATACTTGTTTCCACTTTGCAGCTCAACACAAGCTCAACACTCAGCAGGCAGCTGGGTAGGGTGCAGCTTCCTGTAGAAGTGAGCAGAACCCAATAAATGCAGCTGTCCAACAGACACCCACCACCTACTCATCAACATTACTAGTGATAACTAAATAATAATTAACATTTGGGAAATGTAGGTTACACACTATACATGCCACTTAATCTTGTCTCCAAACCAAACTGAGGTCCACTCACCCAGCACAGTAAAGCCAGACACTGATGCCAAGATTTTCACTGGGAGAAAAAGGCATTTTATTGTATGGTGCCAAGAAAGGAGAATGGACAGCTTAAGATCTGAACTCCCAGATGGCTTACAAGTGAGGGTTTTTAAAGGCAGTGGTATATTTCAGAAAAACAGAGTTAGTAGGCACAATCATAAATCAATACATGGAGGTTATACATTGGTTTGACCCCTGGGTGTGACTTTCTCCAGGCCCCACAGGAAAAAATTTAAAACAACAAACAGCGGTCAGAGTTCAGTCCTCAGTTCCTTCTTATCCTAGGTCATCGTGATAGTGGTCTGGCATTTCCCATTTGGTGAGAATTTCTGAAAAACAACTCAAGGACATATGTTAAGATTTATCTTTTAGTTTCTATGGAGCACCCAAACACCTTGTGACCCTGGCTTGCTTGGGAGATGATTGCTACTATCTTCTTGCTTATCAGGTGGCTCATTTACTTTTCAAGGGTAGCTAGATGCCTAGAATATCCCTTGAAGGAACTCAAGATTTTTCCTTTATTTCCATTCTTGGGGGTCCCATCAGGCCCCTAAGAGGGGTCCCTGCTGCATCTCAATTTGCAGAATAATAGTTCTCAACCCTGGTAGCACATTAGAATTACTTGGGGAACTTTTAAACACGAATACCTGGGCCCACCTGTCTCTCAGGGTTGGAACATAGCATCAGTATATTTTTAAAATTCTTCAGATGATTGTAATGAATAACCAGGGTTAAAAACAATTGCTTAGAACAAAGGCTCCCAAACTTCGGCATGCATAGAATGCCCTGAAGAGTTGACAAAATAGACTTCTGGGCTTCCCTCTCAGACTTTATGATTCTGTAGATTAGGGATGGGGAACATAATTTTGCATTTCTAACAAGTCTCCTATTAACACTGATGCTGCTTGTCTGGGGGACCTCACAATGAGAACCATTGATTTAAAACAACTTTAATGATGATGTTATAGTCATTCCCATTTTACACATGAATAAACTGAGGCTTAGATGACCAAGTCAGAACTTGCACTTAGATCTATGATCCATGCCCTTACAACCTATGCTCTATTTGCTTCATCTTGCACACAGATTGATCAGGCCTGACTTTGCCAAAAGCAGGTACAGCAGGTGTCTAGCATTGTATGAAAGTGTACCTAGTGGGCTGCATAAAGTCAGTTCCAAATTCTTGCCTGCTGGCAAGAAGGAAGATGCATTAGAGATTTGAAAGCTAATTTAGCTTCATTAATCAAGATAACATTAATTGCTCCAATCTTCTTAATGAAGGGCCACTAATGCATACAAAAACATTTCGTCTAAGATAACTGAAAGTGCCTTCTTCCACGTGTGCTCAGAGATGGAAAGCTCCACTGGTATGGACTAAGCTCTCTGCATTGCCTGCCTAAGTGGCTGGGATGTTTCTTAGAAAGCACCTTTCTAGTTTCAGGAGATCCCTGTGAGAGACCTCAGGCAGGTGTCCCAATGAAGGAGTGTTTTGGCCTATGTGGAACTCAGGGATAGCCTCCCAGGTTGTGTTAAGTCCTTTGTAGAAGCCAGAAGTTAAAGCCAAATGATACCTTAAATATATATGATTTTTATTTTTCAATTAAAAAAATAAGTAACAACCTGGGTGGAACTGGAAACCATCCTCCTAAGTGATGTATCACAAGAATGGAAAAACAAACACTGCATATATTCCCTATTAAAGTGGAAATAAATGATCAACACTCACGTGTACATATAGTAGTACAATTCAGAGGAAATCAAGCAGGTGGGTAAGCGGTGGAGGGGATGGGTAAATTCACTCCTAATGGGTACAATGCACACCATCTGGGTGATGGACACACTTAAAACTTTGACACGCTTGAAGCTCAGACTTGGGGGAATGGGAGGGACATGGGGAATATATCTAACCAGAACTTTTGTACCCCCATAATAAGCTGAAATAAAAAAAAAAAAAAACCAAAAAACTTTGAGTCAAATTGTACAAAAGCAATTCATGTAACCAAAATGTTTGTAACTCTGTAATATTCTTAAATAAAAATAAAATAAAATAAAATAATAAAACTTATTTTTTAAAAAGAAATTAAAGTGCCAAAAGGTTCCATAAGCACATTGATTACAAGTTCAGTTTCCTCCACGTTTTTATTGCCGTGGAAGAGAATTTTGAGACCTCTAGCACTCAAGTGATTGCATTTTCAACTTTAATCAATTTTTCATTTAACATTCTCCAAGATTCTTGGAGGAAGCCAAACTTCTGTTTATGTACTCCCCCTCCCATGTCCTCTGTCCATAAGACTTTCTCCCTAGGACAGTGGTCATTTCATTTAGAAGAAGGGTGTGGAGCTAAGACATGCCACTATAAGATTATTTCCCAACTCTGTCCTCTCCCTTCCACCTTCAACCAACTCAGGGATCTTTTTTTGAGAGCCAACCAACCAACAAGTGAAGAGTACACATAGGAAACTGTATTATGTTATTTTCAAAAAGCAGAGCCTGAGGTGGCTTGTCATGTAAAGGACTGTGAGAGAGCCCCCATTTTCCTGAGGAAAGCAGGAAGGACAAAGAAAGAAGCTGGGCTAACGGGTGAACTCAGCTGCAGTCTAGCCTCACCCCTATGCCATGGGGGATTTGAAGCGTGAGTTATATCACAGAGTTGTTCCTTCCTGAAGGTAAGGGGGCCAGCTTTTTGTACTCTGGATCAGTCAGTGACTGGCTGCAGGCCATTGTCGGGAAGGGCAAAATATCCCGGGCATTTCCAGAAGTGGTATCCAACAGCCCAAGGGGGAAAGTCTCAGGATACAGGTGTGTAACAGAGAAAATGGCCCGAAAAGGGGTAAAAATGTTTTCTGTCTCTTCAAAATCCTGTTACCCTTTTTGAGAATTAAAAGCTATATCCCTGTCTTAGGCCAGTGGTCGGGAGGGGCACAGGAGACTACTCAAGGGAATTGTCCTGAAGGAGGTCACAAGATTGTCTTAGCTGAAAATGGGATGAATCAGAACCTTTAAAAGCTCTGTACTTCTGTGCAGAAGCAGGATGTTGGTACTTTGATATAGGAGTCTGCCAACCTCCTCATTTACTGGAAAATTAATAAACTCTTCTTCCCTTCTTCTCAGACCACTTATCCTCATTTTTCTGATGCAACCTCGGGGACAAGTGCAGAACTTTTGGTAACAGGAGCAGCTGTCCAGCATTCACAGCAGCTGGGGGATGCCTGCCAGATAAAGGGACCTGGGTACCAATAGTGTCTACCATAGGAACTTTGCAGAAACAAGGAGCCTCTTCTCCGTGTGTGTGTGTGTATGTGTGTGTGTGTGTGTGTGTGTGTGTGTGTGTAGCAAGTGCAACTGGAAATAATTGATGTTTTCCTTCTGTGGCCTTTCTTCAGGGATGCCCAGGGCCATTGGTTTTCTTTCTCTCCTCTCTGTATTTGTGCCTCTGCTGCCTTAGGTATGTTAGCAACATGTTTTATTGTAAGTATCTGTCTCCACATTGAAATCAAGCACTCCTTGAGAATGGGGACCCTGACTACTCATCTATGTATCCCAAGACCCAGGGCAGTGCCAGGCACAGGCTGGAGCTCCCTAGTTAGTTACTGATACTACTCAAAGCATTCCTGTTCCCTCCTTCTCATTGCCATCTCTCAGCCCAGTCCCATCTGGGCCCCTTTCAGTGCAGAGGACAACAATCAAGACCTTAAAATTCTCATCTCTGGGGCTTGGGAAGTGTCATAATGTAATTGCAATTGGGCAGAAATGGAATAAAGACAGATGGTTCTCTCCAAATAGATGAAAATGCATGAAAGTTTAGTCATTTCTCTTCTCGGGATCCTAAGTGTTCATATCAAACAATAGGGAACACGTAGAACTATGGGCTTATATTATGCTTTACCTTAGCCCCAGCTCCTGTGACAGAACCCTGCAGGTGGCCTCAAAGTAGTCACAGAGTCCTTTCCTCTCCTCAGCCAAAGACCTTCAAATGTAAAAACTAGTCTTCTGTGACAACTTGAGTGCCTGTGAAAATGAAATCAATTAGTAAAGGTTAAATTTCACTGGAGCAGCTGAGACAGGATTTATAAAGGTAAAAGCACAGGCAGGAGGGAAGAACTACTTAACTGGTTGTTTTTGAACTTACGGTAGGCATATTGCAAAAAGTATTTTCCACAGCATTTGATTATTAAAACTCTGCATACTAATGCTAGACATTTATCAGAGAAAATATGCACAGAGTCAGAGCAAAATGTTACAGACTACAAGCCCAAGATGGAAAATGTATGTAAGAAGTCAGAATTTTTCCTACTCAGCTTCTGCAGGAAAAGATAATGTGATATGTACAGGACCTGGACAGAGTCTCCCTTAGTCAGTAGGGGAGGGTTTATTGAGTGCATGAGCAGGGTCAAAATCTGGAAAACAGGAGCAATATGTATTCCTTCTAAGAGGTATGAGATGTCTTTGGAAAAAAATTAGTCCTCAAAGAGGAGAAAATTGGCTGCTGCTAATGGTCACAGAGACAGACAAAACTCTAGGAGGATCAGTGACCGTGTTCCCCACTATGGGACCCAGCTCGTACCCCATCCCCCTGGCCAGTGGAAACCTGCACGGAGGAGCCTGCCCACCAACGTCCAGCTGGATGCAGGCAACATTGGGTCCTGCTGTCTGTGGCGGGGGTGGAGGCTGTTAAGGATGCCACTGGAGTAGGTCAGGTACTACAGAAAAAAATGGGCTTAAATGGGGCACTGAAGCAGAGAAGAAGTGGGGAGACAGGCAGAGGAAGGAGAAGGAGAGACCATCTGCATTTTCACAGGACCTGAAAACCTTGGTTTGCTCCCACCTCCCCTTCTTATGATAGAAGGAGGCACATTCAGCCTTGCTCCTGCACAGTTCCAGGAGGAGCCATTTATACCATAGTTGAACCACTGGTGCCACAGTATTTGGCAGCTTTAGATGAAGCCACAGCTTCTGATTTTGTTTCAGTAAGCAATAGGATGCTTACTGGAATAAGAACTGCACAGACCTCCCAGTTGAGGGTAGGTTTGGTACAGGGGGGATGGAAGTGGTGGTATTCAGGGATCAGATAGCTGTCCTTACGCCCCACCCCAGTCACTCCATAGCCATCCTTCCTCATTCCCTGGGAGGGTACTCACTGGGTCTGTAAGGATTACAGGCCAGATTTGCCTCCAAGCCTGAAACACAGGCTCATTCACCAGGTCCCTATCAGCCCAGAGTTTTCAGGACAAACAAAAAAGAGGCCCTGCCACACAGGTTCCACATTCTCCAGGGCTGCCTCTGGATCTGAGCTCTGTTCCTTAAGTTGGTTCACTTTATAGAATGTCTTTCCCATCCCTCTGTTCCTGACCTTCACCACAAACAGACACGGTGCCAGCCTTTTCCCGTCCCTGCTTCAGAAGAACTGTCTACCCAAGACTTCCAAGCAGACTTCCCTGGAGGGCTGGAAAGATGGAGGAGATTTTATAACAGCAACAACTCCTGAAAATGGAATATTAGATATCCTTCTTCTAGTAGTTTTCAACCACTCTACCTCATTGCTCAGCTGCCCAGCCTCCCTCCCCATTCCCTGTCTCCTTCAGAACCCACTGATCTTCCTCACCCTCAAAGCCCTGCACACTGCTCCCAAAGGGCTGTTTAACTGTCTTCTGCCTCTGGTTCCTGCCAATATAAAACCTCAAAGCCTTCCCTTTTACCCAAGCAAATTATTAAGGCAGTTTCCTAAACAAAGAGAGATGAAGTCTCTCAGCTAAGAAGAAATACACTGACAATTGTTAAGATAATATTTTTCAAATTGCTATATATCCATCACTCCATTTAATCTTTGCAATAAAACTGTAAGATAGGTATTATTTCACCTATTTCCTGCATGACAAAAGCAAGACTTAGACAGAATAAGTATCATGCCCAAGATCTCCAACTTTAGGGAGAGGAAAAGGAGGACTTTGAACACAGGACTTCCTATTTCTAAAACTCATGACCTCTTCACCCACAGGATACCTCCTTTCTACCCTCCCTCAAATTTGGGTATCTGTATTCTCAATATCCATTGACTGGCCCACAATCAGTTATCCATGATTATCCCATGATCCCAGGTGCTGGAAGTAGGTTATGGAAGTAGAGCCCTGTTCAAAACTTAATTTGAATGTGTATAGATTTGAGTCTCCAATTTTGGTTTGAGGGTTATTTGTTTGCTTAGTTGGTTTAAATTGTATACAAATAAAAATTAAGTAATTTAGAGAGAAAAAAGTTTAATTTTAAGGGCTCTCTCATGAAACTCTGCCCAAGAGCAGAATTTGGGGAAATTACAGAAGCTCAGATAAACTATTGTGTAGAAAGCAATAGGCCTGACTCTGATCAGTACCTCCATCGTGGAGTAACTATATAGCTATTAACAACTCTCATTTGGGCACATAGCCTAGATGGAATTAGTAGCCACACCTCATCTGTCTATCAAAGGAGAAATCCCATTTTCAGGTGGTGGTAGCACCAAAAAGTGGGCCTTAAGTGTTCCTTTTTAGGTTATAGTATTTTTCCTTCTGTTGGATCCAGGTAGGTAATAGCTGCATGTGACAGGTATTATTAACTCATATAATTAGGCTTATGACTTTTTTTCAGGGTAAGGCTGATGAACTTGACTCTGTGTTGTCTCAGCAGCATGTTTCCTGAAACACCAAAACTCAAGCTTCTCATCCCAGGTGACCTCTTTTACTCTGAATTGCAATGACGGGCTATTAAAACCCCACCTCCATAGAGGAAAGTGTCCACCCTCAACTGAAACCTTGTTCTGCCCACCTGGGAATTAATGTCACCTTCCCAGAAGAGCCAGCAGCCTGTACTTGGATAACCAGGACTTACATATCAAAATTTTCATTATTTTTCCAGGATCTGTATTGGAGCATTTCCTAGTTCCTGAAAGAAAGATATCTGTAAGAATCTAAATATAAGCTGTGTTCTGTGATGTAAGTGGAGAAGGTGCCATGGTGAGACAGGGGGACCTGAGCACTCAATCAGAGTGCTTTGCTTTGGGGCCAGTGTTTAGGCCTTGCATAGCCTCGGTGCAATTCTAAAGTTTAGCAAATCACAGAAGGGATTGAAGTTGTTGATATTTCAGGTTTTGACACGTAACTACCTGGGAAATTTGTCACAATTAAATAAGTAATTGCAATAATATTTAAATGTTCTTGAATTGGGTGCTTGGTTTCTTGCAAAGTAAACTGAATATTGGGTGTAAAAGCACATTCAACTGTTTTGCATGAAGTGTAAATTTCTTTTTTTTTTTTTTTTTTTCCTGAGACAGGATCTGACACTGTCACCCAGGCTGAAGTACAATGGCATGTTCATAGTTCACTGCAGTCTCAAACTCCTAGGCTCAAGCAATCCTCAAGTAGCTGGGACTACAGGTGCCCACCACCACACCTGGTTAATTTTTTTTAAACATTTTTTTTGTAGAGATGGGGTTTTGCTGTGTTGCTCAGGCTGGTCTTGAACTCCTGGCCTCAAGTAATCCTCCTGCCTTAGCCTCCCAAAGTGCTGGGATTATAGGCATGAGCCATCGTGTGCAGCCTGAAGTGTGAATTAAGTATGTGGTGTTTTGGTCTTTCCCATTGCTAGACAGAAGACCGACCCTAATTAAGAATTTTGTTGAATAACTGGCTTTGTTAATGAGCATATATGTAATGCTCCATTACATATGGAGCTGGTCATCATTCTCAAGCATATCTTGATGACACTACAGGTATGGAATTATACTACATTGATCAGTAAGAAACATAAATATTAACAATAGCTCAGTGGATGCTGTGAGATCCAGAAATTCTCTCTTCCTCAGGGTGACCAACTGTCCTTGTTTGCCTGGGACTGAGGGAGTTCTCGGGACACGGGAATTTTCATTTTAAAATGGGACAGTCCTGGGGAAACTTGGATGAGCTGTTCACTCCGTAACAGGCTCCATGAACAAATTTCGATGACCCTTATATGTTTTTTATAATACCCCTCCTTAACCAGCTACTTGATGTTTTGAGTTGCTTCCCAGAAATGGTGGATTTTCTGCAAGACAAAGGAGTTGAGATCCTGAGGGCTCCCAGGCAGACTTCCTGACACCAAGACTCACCATCCCCACAACCTGCCCCCAATGCACATAGTCCCTTGTTAGTCATGCCATGACCTGCCCCAACACGCATGGCCCCTCCTTTAAAAAGCCTATGATCTCCATTAATTGGGGAGCCACATTTGAGGCAGTTTCTCCAATTCTCCCAAAAGACATCTTTCATATTAAAAAAAATTCCTTTCTTCCTTGGCAATACTCGTTATCTCAATGATTGCATCTTTGTGTGTGAGCAACTGGGCCTGGACTGAAACCCCCATGTGGTTCCCATAACAACCCTATGTCTCACTTTGCAGGCCCTGAGAGGATGTGTCACCAGAAGGGATTTGCAGAGGAGACACCTCCCCCAGGTTCTCATGCTGTGCAGGCCACCCCCACCCTGATAGCAAGGGTGGTCTGAGCACTGCAGTGCCCCACCCCCTGGGCGGGCAGTTCTCTCTCTGCTTCCACAGTGTGCCTTTGCTGCTCTCAGAAACCTGTGGCCCCCAGAGAGAACGAGTGTAATAAGCAAGGAAGGAAGAATCTAAGGATTTACTTTTTTTGTCTTTCTCCCTCACCCTCTCTAAGTTTTTTCCTGTATTTCTTGGTCTTTCCAGTTCCCATGCGATTCTGGAACAGCAGATCTCTAAGCACCTTTCTTTCCAAGCAGCCACCAACCCATCTCTTGTCAGTAGCATTTCTGGTTTCACAATCGCTAAGTACCACGTGCAAAACAGTTTAGCAGTGCTAGAATAATGCTGGGTCTTGTATCTGCATCTCATGTATCTTCAGAAACTCTTTAAGAATGATCCCAGCTATTGATGAATTTATTTTTCTGTTTTGAATGTATTTCAAGAGAAATTTCCTGTTGACTTCAACAGAGGTTTTGAGTCTCACCTGTAGCAGGTGTTTGTGTTGGTCCACCCTCACCCTCTGCCCCTCAGAGCATGCCCGTCCAACCTCCAACTGGCAGCACCTGCCTGTCTTTGCCGAGAGCTGCTTCTGGTCTCCAGAATTCACTTTGCCAGCACACATGAGGTAGGCCAGAAGAACTGGGGAATTAACACTTCCAGGAGCATCCCTAAATCCATGATTGGCAGGAAGTAGTGTTCCTACTTTTATTCTACTCAAACAGAATAAATCTGAGGTCTGAGTTCTACTTTGGCTCCAGACTTTCCCCAGGGGATTAAGCTCCAGGTACCCACAGTGGTAACCCGCTTGATCGCTTGATCGCACTGCCATGCTTCTCTGCTTTCCCTTCCCTGTCTCACTCCCCACGCCCTGACTGGTGTTTTCCTCGCCTCCCAAGTAAACCACCTGCTCTCCAAGCTCTGTATCAGAATCTGCTTCTGCAGAAACCCAAACTAAAACTCCCCCGTATACAAATCCAAAGCAGGTTTGTGTCTTTCAGATTATCCTGTTTGTTTCCTGCAGAGCACTTATCTTGATACAAGATTCTTGTGTATGTTTACTTGTGTATCATCTGTCTCCCTAACAAGATTAGACTCTGTGAGTTTAGCCTGTGTTCATGTTCCTCGTTCACAAAGCTTTGTATACAATAGCTCAACAAATGGTTGTCAACTAGGTGAATGAACGAGTGAATTCTAAGGAAGTTGATTCAAAGCCAACAGATCTACAGCCAATTTACCAAATTATGTTTTAAGGAACACACATACACACACACACACACACAGAGGCATGTGTGTACACCAAGCTTATCTGATATGCAAGAATATCCTCCACTCAAAACTAGATCCCAAGGCTGGCTGATTCTAGAGCCTGTGCTCAAACACCATATTGACTTTTTCTTCATTTGAAAAACAAAGTTATTTCCATATGTTATCCCTACTACAGAAGTTTGTTGGGAACATTGCATTCTTGTGTGTGTGATACTGCTTTGAAAAGCATAAAACATCCCCACCTCTGGCAGATACTGTTCATATCCAGGCATGTGAAAAGGGAAGACTATGACCTTTGTCATTGTCAAAGGCATCCTCAAGGACATGACATCTACGGTCATAACCTGCTTTCCTGCACAGAACCCTATTTATTTTAGTAAAATACAATATTGCCACATGTATACTTTTCTGTAGAGACAAAATATAATTTTTCTAACTGTTAAAACATAGTTTTTTTTTCAAGTGAGAAAACCATATGATAGCTTCTGTTGCTATGATTTTCTGCAAGGAAAAAAGTCAGTGGGATGTCTTCTGGATGCTGGTGAGGTTGTTTTGAAAGTCACGCTGTGTAAAGATAGAGAGGCTGTGTACAGTGAGAGTGAGGTGTGAAGTCACAGGCATGATGGATGAAACTTGCAGAGGTGTTAAGAGCAGAAGTCCAGCTCAGAGCACTGGCTGGCTGGCCTCCAACTTGGCTCCTTGGGTACGTTTCTCCTTCTTTCCTTTTGGGATCCCAAATAACAAATCCCCCTCCTTGCCTCATTCAGAGCAACTCTCGCTCTTTATTTCTTAACACCTGCCAACATTCATAGCCACAGGACCTCCTCCCTTTAAGTGGCTCTCTTAAGGAGAAGATCAGGTGGGGGAAGGAGCTGAGCAAGAAAGTGATCTTGGCAGGAGTCAAACTTCAGCCTGATCCCAGGGGAGATTTGGAGTGGGAATTGCACCACGGAGTTGGTCCTATAGCCATTTGAACCCCTGTGTCAGTTAGTCATTGCTTTTGACTGCCCTGTGACAGGGGGTGAAACCTCCTGGCAAGGCAGCTTCCCTTTAGCTAAGGGTATCATTTGGAGAAAGGGAAGCTGTGAGTCATTAGCAGCTCATACTCACAGGACCTGGGAAATGGGGGCACCAGCTGATTAGTGGGGTCTGAGTGAATACCAAGAACAGCCTTGACAGTGAGTTATTGAGCCATTTTTCAAGATGGAGGCACTGGAGATGATTTAGGTCTTGGCACTTCCAATGTGTTCATTTGGAATTATATGCTCTCATTTTTACCTGTCTTTTGATGAGTGAATTTAAAGCAATGATTATTTTACTTCCCTCCCTAGGAAGAATCTTGGGCCATCCTTCTCCTTTAGTGACTTCTATAATCATGCATTTGTCACTCATGGTGAAAGCAAACAAAACTGCCTGGAACCTATGTCTTACCATGTCCCATCATAGCTAATGTTAGTTGAGTACTTACTATGTTCCAGCCACTGATCTAAGATCATTATATGTATTATCTTATTTAGCTCTCGTACAAATGGAGGAGGTACTATTAGTCTTAATGTAAACTGCTCTGGGGCATGGAAAACAGAAGATTTCCAAACTCTTTTTTTGAAGCCAACATTACTCAGATACTAAAACCTGACAAAGAGTGCAGGAAGGAAGGAAGAAAGGAAGGAAAGAGGTGGAGAGGGAGGGAGGCGGGCAAGCTTTGAAACAATCTTATTTATAAATAGTTACAGGCAGGAACAATTTATGAACCCTTATTATCGTTATAATTATGTAACAAATGTATGTAATATAGCTAATACCCTTTATAATTAGACAAAAGAAAGAAGAACAGGTACAAATATTAGACTACTAGAAAGACATAGGCAAAATATTACTATGTATGATGATATAATATCATGATCCAAGATCTATCTAATAACATACAATATTATAACCAAGAATCTAAGAGATCCATTGTATTTTAAAACTCAGTGACTATATTTTTTCCTACAAGGCAATTTTTTCTTATCTGGATTTTTCTTATCTTATACATGATGTCCATCTCGAAAATTACTGAGTATATAAAGATACATCTTAGAGAAATTCAAATTTATAAGGGACTTTTGTTCTGATATCTCAGATTAGACTCTTTCCTTTGAATTGCTAACCCTTTTCACAAGTGGTTTTTCTCAGTTTGTTTATTCACAAAAGGGATGTTCTATCTAGGTGTATCCAATATTGAGAGTTGAGAAAATTCTGTCATGACTTAAGTGGCACCATGTAGTCATATTTTAGTTCTGGAGATAAACTTTATATTTACAGTGGCTTTATGTTGTTCTATTAGGGTCCTTTAGGCTGAACAGTGAAGAAAGAAAGCTATCAGCTTACGAGCTCTTCATGGCAAGAAAATTAATCAATGTGCTGAGAAGTGGGTACCCAAATTTTGATGCTGACTGGGTTACTCTCCCCTTTTCAAACTATTCCTGTGATTGATGGGTATTTTAGATGAATTTGTATGTTAGTAAAATACAGTGTTGCCACATGTGTACCTTTGTGTTGATATAACCAAATTATACTTTTTCTGTTAGAATATAAGGTTTTTTTTTAATATATAAAAAGGAGGAAACCACACAATAGCTTTACTTGCTCTGATTTTGGTGGTAATGCCAACTCTCCAATACATTAAATCGTAAAGATTTTGAAGCCAATATGCATCTCAGCTGGGAAGCCTAAAGTAGGAATAAACAGAAGGAGTGTAGGATGGTAAGGAAGCAAATAATCTTGCCGAGTATTTTCAACTCTCAAAAAATAAACTTGAAGAAGTAAGCTTTGCCACAACAGGAACTATTAGAGCTATTCCAAATGCTCATTAAATGTATCATCAACTTCTCTGAACAAAGCTGGGATTTACTTCCTGGGAAACAGTAATATTTCCAGAAAATAAAAATGTAAATACCATTTGTGCCTGTTAACCCTAACTTGAGAATTATAAACTAATTACAAACAAAATAGAAAAGACTAGAAGAAAAATTAAAAGTATCAGTGCACAAGTCTATTTTCCTAGTTCTTCCATTTGGCTTTGTGAGCCAAGAAAACTTACTTAACTTTCTGAGCCCACATTTTTGCATTTTAAAGTGGAAATACTGCTAATAATGTAGTGATAGAATATTGTTAAAGTGAATAAAACAAACAAAAGAGTGGATATAATCGACTTTTTTGTAAGGGACATAGTGAAACAAGGCACTATGTCTGTTTTTGCTTATTTTTGTAAAAGGACAAGCAGAAAAGATAAGCCAAAAACTAACAAAACTCTTTATTTAAAGGATATAGATGGGAATGAGAGGAAGAGTTGGTATAGTTTTGACTTTGGGATCATGTTTTTGTTTTATATAAACAAAAAATAAAATTTAAAAATTAGCAAGGATAACAGGGGAAATCCTGTAATAGAATACAAACAAAAACAAATATTTCTAACTGTATTTCAAATGAATAACATAACCAAATTGGAGGGGAAAATAAAAAGAACTCATCCAAATAACATTTTGATGCAGTATTTTGACTCCATGCCCTTAGACTAAGCTAAAAAAGAACTGTAAACAAATATTGAACTAGATCTAGTTAGTAAAGAAGTTTCCCCCCACCCGACGGTGGTATATATTAGCAATTCTAAAACTACTTTTTATACATTTTAAGTCTGAGCAAATAAGTAACCGTATTGAGGATGGGGAAGCTAAAATGAAGTCTGTGATGTTGGATTGGAGTTGCAAGTATCAGCACGAACTCATGGTGTCTAATATAGAGGTGATCGATCCATTGATCGAGCGATGATAGACAGAAATGTGTGTGTATTTATACATACATATATATTTCCTAGCTCTGTCCACTGACAGTCTAAAAGCTGTCAGAAATAGCAGTGAGCACACCCAGTGCACAGATCTTGGTTTCTAAATACCACTCTCTAATAAAAGAACCTGACATTCCTTGAGAAAATGGCTTATTGCACAGCTGGAGCTGGGAAATACAGGAAGAGCCCTGGATATTTTGTTGTGTACAGAAAGTAAAAAAGTTCTCAAGGACTGATAGAGACATGATAAACAGACATGAGAGTTAACTTAAAGGAGCATGTCAGATCAATTATGGGAAAATTTAAATACCAAAGAGAATAAGGACAATAATGAATTAGAACACATTGAATTAGAAAATAATCCATGAGTCTACAATGATACTCAAAAATAGAGACTCAAAAATCTGAGGGAAAAACTGCTTTTTCCAGAAGAACACTGGCTAATAGAAGTAGAAAGAATAATAGAATTGGAAGGAAAAAAGTCATCATTTTAAACCCCAAAGTAATAATCGATGTAGGCAAGAATTATCAGTGGACACTAACACCATTAGGTAAAAAGTTCTTGGGAAATAGGATATTTACATGGTCTCAAATTATCTCCCTTTCCTCCTACAAACTACCTCTCAATTGCAAAGGGAAAAGTTACTTTTATACTGGGAGATGCAAGAAAATTACTTTTGCTTTTTTTTTTTTTTTTTGAGACAGAGTCTCACTCCGTTGCCCGGGCTAGAGTGAGTGCCGTGGCGTCAGCTTAGCTCACAGCAACCTCAAACTCCTGGGCTCAAGCGATCCTTCTGCCTCAGCCTCCCGAGTAGCTGGGACTACAGGCATGCGCCACCATGCCCGGCTAATTTTTCTATATATATTTTTAGTTGTCCATATAATTTCTTTCTATTTTTAGTAGAGACGGGGTCTCGCTCTTGCTCAGGCTGGTCTCGAACTCCTGACCTCAAACAATCCGCCCGCCTCAGCCTCCCAAGTGCTAGGATTACAGGCGTGAGCCACCACGCCCGGCCTACTTTTGCTTTAAAAAGTTATCTGCAGCAACCAAGAGCAAATAGCAGACATAAAGGAGAAGGAATAAGAGAGGAAAAGGAGAGGAATAAGAGAATGTTCAAGGTTATTAGGCAGAACTTTTTCATTGCAATAACACAAGAAATAAGGATATGTGATAAAATGTTTTTCTGAATAGATTAAACTTTATCTGTAGATGATATGACTTTTTGCCTAGATATTCAAGAGACTCAGTAAGAGAATTGAATAAGGTAGCCAGAAACATAATCAACATAAAATTCAACAATTTTCTATACATCAGAAAATATAAGAGAAAAAGAAATTTATTACAAAAGAAATAAAAGCTATAACAACAATGAGCAACCCTTACAATATGTGCTAGACTTGTGTGACGGAAGCAGTTCAGTTATCCAGAATGGCACAGACAATCGTCATTTCCAGTGGAATAACTCAATAAAGTAAAGTTAACAGTTCTTTCCAAATTAATCTATGATTCAATTCAATGCAGTGTTAACCAAAATCCAAAAAAATTCTCTTAATTTTCTAAGTTTATTTTAAGTTTATTGATAAATAATTTACAAACATAAAGTTCACCTGTTTAAAGTGTACATTTCAGTGTTTTTTAGTATATTTACAGAGTTGTACAGCCATCATCAGAATTTAATTTTAGAACATTTTCATCATCTCAAAAAGAAACCTTGCTCCCATTATTCAGCTTCATTTCTTAATCATAGCTTTACTGGGATATAATTCACATATCATAAAGTTTACCCTTTTAAAGTATCTAATTCAGTGGTCTTTAGTATATTGACAAAGTTATGCATAGATCACCACTATAGATAGTAACCACATCAGACCAATCTGGTTCAACTTTTATATAATAAAGTTGTGAGTTATTTTTCAGTTGCCATGGACCCCCAGGTTGAAGGTCATGTAACCACAGCATGCCCAGATGAACCAAGCATACAATCATAGGTGGAACCTAAGTGCTAGCACCAAGGAGTGGGGACAGAATTAAGAAGTGGACACCACACATGGCAGGATCCAGGCTAATCACACCTCCCTATCACTTCATTGCAAGGTCCAATCAGATCATGGCTTGTTACCCTATGCTTATAAAACCAAACCCAGCCCCTAGTTGGGGGGACAGATTTAAGTGTTTTTTCCCATCTCCTTCCCCAGTCACTTGCAATAAAAGCTTTTCTTTTCTCAAAGGCTGGTGCCATGGTATTGGCTTCTATGTACATTGGGCAGAGAGCCCATTGATTGCTTGGTAACTACTTCCATAACTTGTTCAACACCCCAGAAAGAAACCTCATACCCGTAGAAGTCACTCTCCATTTTTCCCTCCCACAGCCTCTGGCAACCACTAATCTACCGTCTGTCTCTGTGGATTGCCTATTTTAGACATCTTATATAAATGGAATCATACAACATGTGGCCTTTTGTGTCTGGTTTCTTTTAAAAAAAGAAAAAGTGGAAGACTTTTGCCTAATAACAAAACATACTGTAATGTAACAGTATCAAAACAATGTAGAATTTTAATAGACATAGGAAAGTATATAATGGATCACATACACACACAAAAAGAGTTCACCACTTAATAATGTTGGCAGTTCAAGTCAGTGGGAAAAAAATGCTAATAAATGATGTCAGGACAAATAAATACGAAAGAAAGAAAGAAATTTATGGTCTTCCCTCATGTTGTATATAATATTGAATTACTTTTAGATTAAATAATTAATAATCAAAGAGAAAACTACAAGAAAATACTATTACCAGGGTTGGAGAAACCTTGTTAAACAAGATGTAAAACACCAAAGACATAAGGTAATAAGACATAAGGTTGATAAATTTGAAGCCACCAAGATACAAATTTCTTCAATAAATTGGATTATAACCAAAGAATAAAATAAATATTCATAAAGCCATACTGACACAAATGAAAAATTAATTAAATAAATAAATGGAGGAGAAGGAATAAAACTTCTTCACAGAAAAATTTAAATGATAAATGTAGATTTTCTTCCCTCATCCAGGAAGTGGAGCTTAATTTCCTTCCTTTTAAGGATGGCCTGGATTTAGTGACTTGTTTCTGACACACATAGAATGAAAAGGGAAAAATTGTGAGTTTTACAGTGGAGAAATCTGGCAGACATTACCTTAACCAAGTGATCAAGGTTAACATGATGTGTAACAATTCATGTTGATATTATGTACCTTCTGATATGATATGATGAAAAAACACTTGATCAAAATCTCAGTCTAATCATGAGAAAATATAAGACAAACCAAAATTGAAAAACATTCTACAAAATACCTGACAAGTACTCTTCAAAAGCGTCAAGGTCATGAAAACAAGGAAAAACACTGAAAAATAGCCACAGATTAGAGGAGAAGAATGAAACATGATGACCATATGCAACAGGGTATCCTGGATAAGAACTTGGAACAGAGAAAGAACATTAGTGGGAAAACTAAAAAAATTTTGAATAAAATCTGTAATTTAGTTAATAATATTATGCCAATGTTAATTTCTTACTCTTGACAAATGTTTAATAATTACACAATATGTTAACATTAGGAAAAACTGGGCTAAGACTGTACAGGAAGTCTCTGTACTATCTTTGCAACTTTAAATCTAAAATTATTTCAAGATAAAAGTGTTTTTGAAAAGGTTGATAATGATGAAAATTAGAAAAAAAATTTTACATTAAAAAACCCCACAAAAAAGATAATTCTTACAGTGACAAAATTGGAAGAAAATATTTACAGTATATATTGTAATAATAATATTATTATAATAATGTGATCAATCATATAATATGTAATATAAAATTAAAATATAATTAATAATATTTATTATACTGATATAAGCAGTAATATCATATTACATATATAATCAAAACATATAAAATGCTTCTATAAATCAACTAGAGAAAATACAATAATCTAGTACAAAACTGGAGAAAGTATATGAATATGAAAACAAGCACAAAAAGAAATATCTATGACCAATATTTCTATGAGAAGATTCTGAAATCAGAAAAATGCAAGTAAAAATAAAAAGATAATATCAGATTAGCAAAAAAAAAGTTTTAAATGTTAGTAATGGAGATTTAGGGACCTGGGAACTTACTTAAACAGTTGGTGGGGATGTAAATTGGTGCAACCTTTTTAGAAGGCAATTGGAACATCTATCAAGATATTAACTTGGAATATTCCATATTGAACAATTCAACAATTAGGGATACAGTCTAGAGAAATGTTCTCACTCACAAAAAGGGTAGATGTAAAGGATGCTAATTAAAAGAAAATTGCAAACAATTTAAATATCCATAAAAAGGGAAATATTATTCAGAAAATTGAAAATAATCTAAATGTATATAAAGGGGGACTTAAATGAGTACATGAGTATATGGAATACCATGTAACTCTTAAAAGTAGGGAAAAGATAACAGATAAAAAGATAGCTTTTGTTTTCTCTTTAACATAATTATTATTCCCATAATTTCAGAAATATAAGCAATAAGCAAAGGAGACAAATGATCCAAATAAGGTACTTATTTTCTGATGACTTATTTGGTCTATATATATATATATATATTTTTTGAGATCCTTAGTATATAAAACCTATTCTTTATAAGTATCTGACCCATGTTAACTCCAAGAAGAGCAGTATCTTCTTGTCTTTAACAATCTTGAAATAGAAAAATATATATCATTATTTTCACCCTAAATGAAATCAAAATACTTTGCATTCTGAGTGAGTAATGCTGGGAGAAAGCTAATGTTTTTGTGTCTTTGGAGTTGTGTGGGTGTGTACTCATTGTTTTGCTGTGTATCTCTATGCATGTATTTAGTGTTTTGTGTTTGTGATAATGTGTGTGTGTGTGTGTATGTGTGTGTATTAAAAAGGTTCTAGTACTCATTAGTCCATGAGTTGTACAAATCCCCTGCTGTCCTTCTCTCCCTGCCTCCCGTTTCCACCCATGACAGCTGCATTGGCATATAAATGTATTTGTTCTGGCCAAATGATTCTGGCTAAATGGCAAAATTATTTTTGAGTAGATATATGTCAACCTCTATTAGGGGTAAAGAAGAAAGGATGTTTTCATGCCATATCTATAGCCTCTATTCAGGAAAGTCTTAGTTTAAAATATTTGATTCTCCGTACACATCAGAAAAATAATCCTTTTGAGATCATATATCTCATGGGTTCAAAGAATATATCCATTAAAATCATACCAGGGAACAATGTTCAGCAATAAAATGGACCCAACTTCTGATATTTGCCACTGCATGAATCAACCTAAAAAATTTATGTTCAGTGAAGGAAGTCAAATGCCAAAAACTACATATCCTATGATTCCATTTACATGAAATGTCCAGAAATGAAAAATCTAGAGAGACAGAAAATAGATTAGTGGTTGCTTGAGTCTGGGGGATGGGAAGAAGAATTGTTTGCAAATGGGCCAGATAGATCTTTTGGGGTGATAGGAATATTCTAAGATTGGATTGTGGTGATGTTTTAAACAACTCTAAATTTACTAAAAATCACCACACACTTAAAATGGGTGAATGCTATGATACACACTTAAAATCAGTGAATGATATATCAATTATACCTCAATAAAGCTGTTAAAAATATTGGTACAATCTTGTAAAGACAGAACTGTGAGACTCTGCTTGGTTTACACTGCTGGGGTTTGTATGGTACTCAATGCCTCACTGAAGCTGTAGAAAACCCAGGGTCAAGTGTCTAATATTGGCAATAGGAAAGCTAAGGAAGCCTGTTGGGAAAGAAATGTAGATGCTTTCTAGCTACTCAGGCTGAGATGCTGCCATTGTAGCATCAAAGGACTAGAGCAACTTGGAAGGCATCTTGCCTGGGATATCTGCTATTTGGTTGCTGGCACCCTTTCTTAACTCACCTGCCAACAATCTGCTCTTAGACACTGTGACCCCTTCATGATTCTTTGCTATATATCGAGTATCTCTTCATCCAGAGATTTTTAACTTTAGGTTATCAACACAACCTAATAATATCTTGGCCACATAATAAACATACAATAAAAGAAAAACTATCCAATAATAGGAGGCCATTCCTTTCCATACAAACCTGTTAATGCACCAGGAATGACCACACAGGGAGAAAAGCCCTTATAGCCCTTATAGAGTTTTGTCACAAGTGTTGGAGGCTCAGAGGGTTGTCTCACTTGGCCAACCTTGCCTGAAAGAAACAGGATTAGGAATTCTCTCAGAGAAGAAGAGACACTGAGGTAGAGTCTTCATATCCTGGGGCCGCAAGAAATCTTAGTGTAGCTGGTGCCAAAAGAGAAGATTCCAGAAAAGGCTTAATGAGAAGGGTATATGGTTCCATCCACTCCTTCATCACCCATAATCACTCTCAGGTTTTGTGCCTGCTACCTAAAAAAATTTTCTGTTTGTGTCAGGTGTCAACCGAAGAATTATGAGATTCATAACTTTGGAAAGGAGAGCTTAATTTCTCATAAAGGGTTGTGGCCTGCAGGCTGGGCACCCCACAGGCTGGAATGCATAGCCTCTGGCAGAAGCTGAGAGCAAGCACTTGGAGGGAGGGAGGATGAGACAGGAATTTATGCTGAATGGGTTAGCTAAGTATGCATATTCAACAGGTTATAGAAGAAGCTGTAAATATTCATGAAAAGGTGATGTACACAGGCATAGTAGGCTAACACGTATACAGCATGCATCCATGTTCACTTTGGAGTGGAGACTTAACATTTAAATGTATTACAATTAGGCCCTGTACAAAAAAGGTGATGTAGAGGACAGGACTGCATAGTTGGTAGTCTCTTGTCAGGAAGGAATGTTGGTCAGCTGTGTGTCAAAACAATAAAAGGGAGAGGCAGCTTCAGGCAGTTGGTTGAAATCAGCAGTGGAGCAAGTCTTTCCAAAGAGTTGGTTTCTATTTAGCCCTTAGGAAAGAAGGTCTAATGTTGGTTAGATAGGGAGAGGGTATAATGAGATGTGCCCAATCTCTTCTCCTGTCATGGCCAGGAACTCAGTTGTTAAGATTTCTCTGGGGTCACTTTGGCTAAGAGGAAGTCTGTTCAGTTGATTGGGGAGCTTAGGATATTATTTTCTTGTTCACAGGGGTGTACGTGCACTGCCGGGCAAAGAACACCTGTATTCATTAGCTCTCCGTCTTCATAGCCTCCTTGGGTGTGGATGACAGTGCAAAAAACACAACTGCTCCAAGCCAGCCTTTGTCCTGTTAAAGAAAATTTAGAGGAGGCCATTGATTTGGACTGAGCTCCTGCACTAGGTTCAACAGACCAAATCAGTTGGAATTACTCGTGCTGAAGTTCCACACCACCAAGCAAAACTAAGTTGTTCATCTGACCTTCCAAGAAATCAGGAGAGAGAGTGATAAAGCCAAATCCACAATCAGGCCAGTTGTAGCAGGCATGCTAAGGAAGTCCTTGCTGCTGTCACCTTTACAAAGGAAAGTAACTTCGAAGTGACCAGTCTACTTTTTGTTCTCTGTTTCTGCTTTCCTCAGCCCTTATTCTGCCTATAAAGCCAATCTCTTCTGCTCAGCTCCATGGAACACTCATACTATTTTATAGAATGAGGTGTTGCCTTATTACAGAATCACAAAAGCCAATTAAGATCTCTAAATGACAGTCCTAACTCTGATGTACACAGGATATGTTGCCTTATTACAGAATCACAAAAGCCAATTAAGATCTCTAAATGACAGTCCTAACTCTGATGTACACAGGATATGAAAATATCTGTTAGTGTCGTAGTTGCTATGAGACCCGGGAGAGTCGGCTCCTTCCACTGCTGTTGTCTGTCCAAAGGGAAATGGAACTTGTAAGTCTCTACAAAAAGGCAGGCTTTGCCGAGTGCAGTGGCTCACACCTGTAATCCGAGCACTTTGGGAGGTCAAGGTGGGAGAATCACTTGAGGCCAGGAGTCTGAGATCAGCCAGGGCAACATGGTGAGAACCCCAATCTGTACAAAAAATTAAAATAATTATCTGGGTGTGGTGGTGCATGCCTGTAGTCACAGCTACTCAGAAGTCTGAAGCAGAGGGATCTCTTGAGCCCAGGAATTTGATGTTGCAGTGAGCTATGATGATGCTACTGCATTCCAGGTGACAGAGCAAGACTGTGGCTCCAAAAAAAAAAGTGGGGGGGGGGAAGCTTTAAACTATGCACAGTATGAACACAAGACACAGTCACGTTGATCTACAGGAGCAGAGTTAGCAGCAAAGAGTTGTCCAAGATTTCTGAGAGGATTAGCAGCTAGAAAATAATCTCATTATGCATTGTCACATCAAAGAAACTCAATGGAAACATTATGAAAGGGGAAATTGTAGCCGATATGAAAATCCAAGGCTGACTTTCCTTCTCTCCCTTGAATTCATTTTTGTCAGCAAAACACTGAATGAGCAAAACCTCATGGGTGTGACCATAAACCAATTTTGTTTTGTTTCCCACTCTCTCTTTAAAGTTTTCTCAATGGGAGAAATTTTCTCTGCCCTTGGGTGAAAACTTACTCAGTAAATTACTTTCTGATCTCTCATAGGTAATAAAAAAATCCTATGGTCATTTAAAAATAAAACATAATTTCAATTTAGAAATTACTATTCTAGTCCCATATAATAATCTAGATTCCCAACTTGACTGAAAGTTAAATCTTCTCTACTTTCCTAGTTAGGGCTTTCTGCAATCTTTCCCACCTATATCTCCTCCTGCCTACTACCCTGTTTTCTGACCTGTTACATTTTCTTTGCCCTCATAAATGGGTGAACAGGCTAATTACTAAGCAGCCACTTCAACTTGTCAGAGGACAGTTAACCAGTCTGGGTCTCACCTTTTGTATTCTTGGTCAGACATCAAACTATTTTGTCTCTCCCACTGTAGATGATACTTAGTATGCTGTTGGAGAGTTCCCCAGAAATCCTCTCCCTTGACTCGAGATCAAGGGGGCTGCCCCTCCACTTTCTACCCCTATGTATAGCGCATGAACAGCACCCTACAAATAAGTCCTATCTAAAAAACATTTCCTCCCATGGCCAGCAACCCAACCCTAGTATACCCTCAATGTCAATGAGCAGTTTAAGAACCATGTAACTGGTTTTTAGTTATTTCCTTTGAAAAATTTTTCATTTTGGTTTAGCACCTCACTTGAGTACCTCACTACTGAAAATATAGTGCCAGGACGGGCAGCATCAGCATCGCCTGGGAGCTTTCCATTTTCTGGAAACAGAAAAGCTCAGGCCCCAGCCCAGACCTACAAAATCAAAATCTTCATTTTAAGTGGCTCTCCAGGCGATTCATATGCACATCAGATTTTGAGAAGTGCCGCTTTAGAAACCCTTTCAACGCTTTCTTGGTGTCTCACCCTTTCTATTCACTTTCCTGTTACACATTTATAGTCCAATGCCCTAATGCAGCTTTGTGGGCTCTATTTTCAGAAAGGAGGAGCGCTAGCGTCTGTCCTTCGTGAGTGCAGATCCCAAACCCCCTAAAGAACTAACTGAAATGTCTTTGTATCGAGTTCAAATGTTCTTCTGTCACCTCAAATTCAATATATTCTACTACAAATTCAGCATTTCCCCCCAAACCTGACACCTCTTCGGATTCCCCTTAGCCATTCCTTCCTAATGTACAGCCTTCTGCGAGACTATTTTCTTTCTTTTTTTTTTTTTTTGAGACAGAGTCTCGCTTTGTTGCCCGGGCTAGAGTGAGTGCCGTGGCGTCAGCCTAGCTCACAGCAACCTCAAACTCCTGGGCTTAAGCGATCCTTCTGCCTCAGCCTCCCGAGTAGCTGGGACTACAGGCATGCGCCACCATGCCCGGCTAATTTTTTCTACATATTTTTAGTTGGCCAGATCATTTCTTTCTATTTTTAGTAGAGACGGGGTCTCACTCTTGCTCCGGCTGGTCTCGAACTCCTGACCTTGAGTGATCCACCCGCCTCGGCCTCCCAGAGTGCTAGGATTACAGGCGTGAGCCACCACGCCCGGCCCAAGACTATTTTCTTGATGATTGAAATGCACAGTACAGTGATCACTGCTCAGTCTCAATTCATGCACCACATTAGCCTCTGGCACTTACAATCACATCTATTTTTTCACTTAAGTTTATACCACCATGAACTAATATTTAATTTTTCATTAATTCAACATTTATTGGATACTTTCTATGTACCAACCAATGTTTTAGGAGCTGGTGGTATAGTAAAGAATAAAGCAGATTAATCTTCTGACCTCTTGAAGCTTACATTTTTGGGGGAGAAAGCAAAAAAAAATAGACAAACAGGTAAATATATCATCTCATATTATAATGATGACTGTCAAATTGACTATAGAATTGATCGCCAGACTCAACTTCTCCTTTTAACTGCAGCTCGAATATCCAGTGTCTGCTTGATATCTTTACTTGGGTTTCTAATATGCATCTCAAATCTAACACATCCAAAACTGAACTCTTGATTTTCACTCTAACACTATCTTTTCCCAGTATCCTTCATCTCAGTATACAGCTTCCCAATCTCCATAATTCTCTCTTTCTTTCACATCCCTTTCTGATCTACCAGTAAATCCTGGTAATTATGCTTCCAAAACATATCCAAATTATTACTACTTCTCTCCACTCCTCTGCCCCAGCCCTGTGCAGGTCACCAACATCTCATTTGGGTTGCTGTAGTAGCCACCGGACAGGGCTCCTGCGGCCTGAACCATCCTTTTACAGAGTTAGTTTGAACACTGCCTAGCTCAGACCCTCCAGTGGCTTCCCACTGCACCGAGAATCTAATCCAGAGACCTCAGAGAGGCCTGAAAGGCCCTGAAGACTCTTAGACCCCTTGCTCTGACTCACCTCCTATCCTCTCCCCCTTAGTCACCCACCCACCCACCCACTTTGGCCCACTTGATGGTTTTTGAACATACACAGCAGGCTCCCTCCTCTGTCTTTGCAATTGCTTGTAGCACCCTTTCCACAAATACCCAGAGGCTTGTTTTCTTATTTCTTTCAATTTTCTCTATTTAAATACCATCCCCTCCAGAAGTCTTTCTTGATTTTTCTCTTTCACCTTCTCCTCCTTTTCTTTTCTTCTTGACATTTACCCATAATCCTCCCTCTCATGTGTATGTATTTGTTTATTTGTCTGATTATTTTCTGACTCCTCACTAAAATGTAATTACCCTAAAATCTAATTTCCATGACAGCAAGAAATTTGCCTTAAAAAAACACTACTACATGCCCAGCACCTGGAACAGTGACTAAAGAGAGTAGACATTCAATGAATATTTGTTGAACAAATGAACAGTAACTACATTACCTAAGTTTGCAAATTATTACTTTGTTTAATTACAGCCCAAATTGTTCCTATAATAATGTCACTGTCACTAACTCATGTTTTTAAAATACTTCCTTAAGTAGAATTAAGGCTGGGAATTGAGCCTGGCTGGAGTATCACAGCAGGACAGTGTCATGCGCATGAATATCTTCCATCACATGTGTGGCAACAGAAGTAAAGTTTAAGAGCAGTCGTTCTAACACACAATTTCCAGCCTCACTGTGCAGCTACTTTGAGGTCACTCAGTAACCAGGTAGAGGGCAGAACCTCAGGAAGCTGTCCACTGCCTTCTCTGGGAAGGAATCAGAAAGACGTTGCTTCCCACACTCAGTGAGCAATGTGCACTGCTGGATCCTTTCCTGCAGCGGGGTCATGATATGGAAATCTGGAGTGGGGCTTCGGCTCAGATGACAGTAGTCCACGTTTGATGGCGATGTCCTCTCTAGCTGGCGCTAGGGGTTAGCCCTGGCTGCACTTCAGACTCCTATGGGAGCTGTTAAGAAATTGCACTGCCAGCCACATCCCCAGGGATTCTAACTTAATGGCTCTGCATGAGCCTAGGCCTTGCTATTTCTTAGAAGCTCTCCTGGTGATTTTAATATGCAGCCAGGGAACAAACTGCTGGTCTATAACCCTTGGGTGCTAGCACCCGGGTAGCACTGAAAGAGCACACATTTCGGGCAGGGCCTGATATGAGGCCCTCGGGATGTGAACTGGGCATGGGGGCTGGTCTCAGCCTTGGAAGACCTCACCGCCCTTTGGAAGGCTTCACGGTCCCAACTAGAGCACTGTGAACACTGTACAGCTCTAGAGGTGTGGAAAATTTAGGGAGATTCAAGAAAATAATGTATGAAAAGATTTGACGAGTT
Source organism: Varecia variegata (assembly GCA_028533085.1). Classification (NCBI taxonomy): domain Eukaryota; kingdom Metazoa; phylum Chordata; class Mammalia; order Primates; family Lemuridae; genus Varecia; species Varecia variegata. Next base: position 123,884,325 of record CM052436.1, read on the forward strand.
TGGAATATAAAATATTTGAGGCAAAACTCAAAAGTTAGGTTTATTTAATCTGAAGAATTATAGTTCGGTAATTTTCTGACCATCTTTAAATGTATATATGTCTCCCACATTAAAAAAATCTAGCAAACAGAAATGCAAATGTGTGTTATAGAGATACAAGAGAGGGTAATTATTAATATTGACACCTCCTCTATACACAAACACACACACAGTAGTTACAGAAGAGATTTACGTAGTTTTTACCATGGGCTGGGCTGCCGTTCTGAGCTCTGTGTAGAGCTCATTTAACCCTTATAAAACCCCTATGAAATAGATACAAATATTATTCGTATTTTAAGGTGAGGAATCTGTGGCACTCAATGGTTAAGTAACTTACCTTTGTTACCGCCTGGGTCTGGCATTTGAACCTAAACAGACTGGCTGCAGAGTCTGTGCCCTTAACCATCACTTGGTGCCATGTGTCTGTGTACATGTGTGTGTATTTGTCAGCGTTCTCCAAAGAAACAGAACCAATATATATAAAGAGATTTATTATGATGAATTGGCTCATGAGACTGTGGAGGCTGACAATTCCCAAGATCTGTAGGATGAGTCAGCAAGCTGGAGACCTAGAAGAGCTGATGGTTTAGTTCCAGTCTAAGTCTGAAGGCCTGAGAACCAGTAGAGCAAATGGGTGCAGTTCCAGCCCAAAGGCCAACAGTTTTAAGACCCACGAAGAGCTGATATTTCAGTTCAAGTCCTAAGGCAGGAAAAAAAGCCAATGCCCAGAATAATGTTTGACCAAATGTCTGGGCATCCTGTGGCCCAGTCAAGCTGACACATAAAATTAACCATCACAGTATGTATGTAAGTATATAAGTATGTATGTGTATACATATATATGTTATATACACTGTGTGTGAGTATATGTGTGTGTATCTATCTGGACACAATTATAGATACCAGATAGATAAATACGTCCTGCTAAGTGTGCAGACACACAGAGATATACATATATATGTGCAGGTAATGTTTTAAAGAATATATATACACATTTTGCTTTACAAAAAGATCCACAAGTTTCCTTTAAACAATAAACATACTTATTAAATTGATAATCTAGTATTGGGGCTTACAAATAAGTAAGCAAGAATTTTAAAGAGAAAAACCTTTGTTATCATGTGATAACCTGTTACAAATCCTTGGCAGTGAAAGTTTCTTGAATCAGATTAATGGGAAGGCACGAGTTCAATGGAGAGTCCTGTACATTTGTTCTGGGTTAGTTTAGCATGTGATGGATAAGTACGATTAAAAAATGCGTTCTTGCAGGATTTTCCTGATGGACAAGAAACAAAAGTAAAAGGTTTGTTTTTAAATATTAAGGATCTAAAATTCAGTTACTCAATGTTTCATTGTTCTGTAATTGGTTAATTGGCAGTAGGAGAGTGGTATGAGAGAGGATGGTCATGTTCCTGCCTGCACAAGAGCAGGACCCTTAAAAAGCTTTGTGGGTTTTGGTTTGTTTTGTTTTGCTTTGTTGCTTTTCTAATGAATTAGTCTATGTGCTTAAAGGGTTGCCTAGTAAAGTAGTTGAAATGTCATTTTTACAAATATCATCTAAAATTTTCTTGGAACTAAGATCTCTGGTTTTATGCACCAATCTATTAAATAATGGGTATGCACATGGTAATAGCACGTTAAAATATTCCTCTAATTCCTATTGATTTACTTAAGAGAAAATTTAGAAACCTTCCCATGTCAGATTGAAATTCTTTATTTTTTATATTTGTAATTTGATAATTGTAATGCAATCTTAATCGAGAGATTAATCAAAAATTCACAGTGTAATAATTTGGTTAATTTGTTAAATAGTACTAAGATTCAAGATAGTGAAGTAGTAACAAGCAAACATAAATTGAGGAAGACAGGTGAAAGTCTCAGAAGTTTAGAATGATGAATAAGAAGGCTGACACCAGTTACATTGGCCTTTATTTTCCATTGTACTAAAGTTGTAGTTAAGGAAATAGTTGAGTAGCAAAGGTAAGAGACAAAGATGCTTTATAGAATACTGGTAATGAAATATATTTTGTAAAAGGACAGCCACCCAATTTGCTTGATAATACTAAAGATCAAATTAGCCTATTTTTTAAAAAACAGAAGCCCAGCAGCGTCATTCTTTCTCTAGACTCACATTCTCCTTTGTCTACTAGGATATGTGTCATGAATGTAAATGAACTTTCAGACTTAGTTATAAAGATCCGTGGTGCATCAGTAAGAGCGTTAGTTCTCTCTGTTAGCTGGGTTTCCTGGGAGCTAGGTCTGTTATCTGTCCTCCCATGCCCCAGCCAGTCTCTCCCGTGATTAGGGTCTATCTTGGGGACAGGGCACATTTCCCCTTGCAGCTCGTACCCTGCTTATTCTAGCTAAGGTTTCTGCTCTAAACCCTTCCCTATTTCCTTACCCTGGTGGGATGAGCTACAGGTCTAAGACTCCCACTTTTATCTTTTTTGGCAAATACCTAGAGCAGGTGCAGCTCTAGCTGTCCATCCCAGAACCCCTCTGGGCTAATCTGACCAGATCTTCTTATCAAAGGCAAACTTCTAAGCAGGCGGTACCATCAGATCATATCAACCCAGGAGAGAAAAACTAGCCAGCAGTTGGAATAGAACTGCAAACTTCTCTAAGGTACAGAATTTGTCATTCATTTTCACATTTTCCAGAATCACAAACAGTGCCTGGCAGTCATAGGTGTTCAATAAATATTGGTTGCACTGAACTTGGATTCCTCTTCCCCCTCCCAACTTTATCCTCAGGATCAGTGGCCCCATTGTGAGTTTCTTATGAAACTATCATAAAAAATAGTTGACTTACTATGCCTAGCATGTGATTTGTTCCATATTGACAAACTTTCGAAACTCTAGATGGCTTAACTTGAAAAAAATATTTGTTTTTGAAATAAGGTATGGTATGTAGTTTGGCATATAAGGTATGATAAAAAATAAATGAGTTTCAAAACTATGTATTAACCAAAAACTAGAAATTATCAAAATGGCCCTCAATAGTCGAATGGTAAATAAATTGTATAGTCACACAATGAAGTAATATACAGCAACGAGAATGATCAGTATATAACTACATATTAAAATCATGAATGAATTTCACAAATATAATATTAAGAATGAAGCTGTATGCAAAAGAGTATAGTGTTTGAGTTCATCTGTATAAAATACATAAACAGGCTAAATTAATCTGTGCTATTAGAAGTCATAGCAGTGGTTACGGTAGAGGCAGTGGTTCTCAGATGGGCATGATTTTATCCCCAGTAAATATCTAGCAATATCTTGAGAGAGACTTTTGGTTGTTACACTGGTAGGGCTCTTACTGGCAGCCAGTGGGTAGAGGCCAGAGAAGCTGCTAAACATCCAGCAATGCCCAGGAAAGCCCCCCACAGCAAAGAATTCTCTATCCCAAAATGTTGGTAGTGCTGGGGTTGAGAAACCCTACCCTAGAGGAATAGTGGCTGAAAGTGGGCACAAGGAAGCTTCTAGGGTCTGGTAATATTCTTGATCTGTGTGTTTATTACACATGTGTTCAATTATAAAAGTCATCAAGCTATATATGTATGATATATATTCTTTTATATGTATATTATCCTTCAATAGAAGTTTTTAAAATTTCAAAAAGCTGCCTATGCTTTAGAAAATCTTTATGTAATAAAAATGTATCCTAGGACTCAATTAAAGGATATATTAAGTAGCTATCAGCTTATTGACCAAAATCATTTAGACTTAGTGGAAAACAGAAAAAAATTATAGAAAACCCTAAATGATTAATGATAAAACACAAAGTAAATATTTCACTCACCAAATCTTGTACTGAATATCAGGATTTGGGGAGTACACTCATCGCTTTAAAATGGAAAGAACAACTTTAAAAAAGGCATCATGTGCTAATAAAAAATACATGAATGTTTTATTTACCAGAAAATCCTTGTTGATACGTAGATAGGAATCTGGCCAAGTCACTTAGAATCAGAATTTGTTATATCAGCATCTGCAGAATCCAGAAACATGAGAGTTCCTTTAAAAAATGCCTCAGTGCTACCTCCAGCATCTTGCTACAACTTTTCTGTTCAGCCTGCACTTCTGCAACACGTTTGGTCCACCATGAGGGCCTTTGGTCCATAAAATTTATGAAGACAGGGTTTTCACAGCATGAATGGCCATTGACAGAGTATTTTGAATGGGGAAATCTCTTGTGGCTATCCTGTCCCTGTCTCTCACTTGTTTGTTTGTTGGGTATGTTGATGGCATATAAATAAGCTTTTTAGTTCATGGTCTCTAATCATGGGAAGTCTCATGTGCAGGATGTAGGTTCAAAAAGCTTGGACTCCAACCCAGATAGAAGGAGGTGTTGGTAGGAGGTAAGTATATTTTGCATGTAGGAGGGACATCAATAATTGTGGCCAGAAGATGGACTATGGTAGACTATTTATAAAAATGACCAAACTTACTTCCTTCTTTACATCTAGAACTGCATGTAATACGAATTGTCAGCTCCTCCCATATGGAAATGGAGTCTATTTCCATAGCCCTTAAATCTGGCCCTGTGACTTGCTTTGACTAATAAAATGTGGGGGAACTGAGGCCACAACTGTGAGCCTGGGCCTCAAGAGACATTGCACACTTCTACTTACTTTTTTGGAACCATGTTCCTTCTCCTGTGAATAACCCTGGGCTTGTCTGCTGGATAAGAAGAGACCCCCTGGAGCAGAAACAAGCCATCCCAGGTGAGGCCATCCTAGACAAGCCAGGCCCAGCTAATCCAGGGGGCTGCCTACAGAGGTAGGAAGTGAGTCTGGCCAAAACCAGAAAAACCACTCCCGTATGGCCAGCTCATATTGGCATCCCACAAAATCATGAACAAAATAATTTGGAAGGATTTCTTATGCATCATTTACCTTGGTTCTCAGGCAAGATGACTGTAAGCACTTCCAGCATTTATTCTATTTGCGTCAAGTCCAGTTTTAGCAGGAGCCTCTTTTTCTCAATAGTTCAATGAATATTACTGAACTGAATCTCAAACCTGACACCGTGAGTCACCTCTGAAGCAGTCACTATGGGCAGGAGATTGGATGCTCTGGTGTTGCACCTGGGTGCTTCCCAGAAGCTGGGGTGATGGGGTGGATTATAAGAAAGCAATGATTCCCAAAAGGTGAAAACCATAGCTGTCCAATGCACAGTGCTTCTCACTCACTGCCTCTGACGTGAGAGTTCAGCTGCTGTGATCTTTCCAGCTGGATGGTCATTCATTGCTGTGTAGATACTGTCATCACCATAGACACCAGGGCCAGTCATCATTGATCAGTCTACTTGCATGATTTGAAACATGGGGGATCACTAAGGAAAAAAAGTCTATTGAGGATAAATTTGGCATTTTGGATGCTTTGACACTTATATTTCTAGATAACATTTTCTACCATATCGTTGATGCATATCAGAGCTCCTTTCTACTGAAATGAAGAAATTTTATTGTCATCCAATTTTATGCTCTCACATATTATGGAATGGCACACAGTATAGGAAAGACGTCTGCTTTTATGGAGAGTAGAAGGATAATAATCAAAAAATAAAGAAAGATCTTTTTATATGCTTGAATAATAAATACAGAGAGAATTGATGATGGACAAAAAATACTATTTCCTTTAATCTTACTTAATAAACTCTGTCTTCCAGCCTTTTGATTTTTTCTGGCTGATTTGTGGATGTACTTGATTTGAATTCATTTATTCACAAAAATAATGACGACTAAGAGGTGGGTATGCTGTATTAGTAGGAAATCCAGTGAAAGAATTGGCAGGCCTTGTGAATAATTGTTCAGCAGGTGATGAAGATTCTGTAGATTCCTTCTTTTAAAACACTGGTTTTGTGATTGGTATTCACTGAATAATCCCAGTGAGTAAACACTCAGGAATGGAGAAATGAATTATGATATATACATAGGATGGAATAATCTGTAGCTGTTAAAATAATGTTTCTAAGGAACATTAATTGACATGGGAAAGTGTACACACTATTTTGCTAAGTGCAAACTATTTAGAGATGTACCATGTCATAATTTTCCTAAAGTATATATGCGTGTATATACACATGCATATCACAAAGTATTACATTACTTTTGGGCCTCCAAAGACATATATTTTGAATGCGTTTTTCTCTTCAGTACTTCCTTATGTTCTCTAGGCTCCCAATAGCAGAATGTATTACTTTTGTAATTATAAATCATAAAAATACAAATGTAAAATGTATTGAGTATTGTAACACCACAAAGGAAGTCATGCTAACAATATATTTTGCTATCAGGAAAAACAATTTCCTAACTCCCCAAGATGTGTTCATGTATGAATTTTGGAATCCCTTTGCAGTCTGATGGGGATGTTCTTTGAAGGGCTGCCAGGGCTGCCAGATCAAAGCTAAAGTAAATAATTACTTACATCTATAGAGCACACCCTGTATACCAGACCCTATTCTAAGTATTTCATATGCTTTAACGCATGTAACGCTCACAACACCCTATGAGGAAATTGTTACTGCCCTCCATTCTATGGGTAAGGAAATTGGGATATGGAAAATGTAAATTAAGATGCAGTGCAGTCAGACTCCAGAGTTCTCACTCTTAAAAACAATTCTAAAGTTTTCTCCTACCTTGTGAGAGAGGACATTTGAGATATTACTCATCTAGAAAGGAAGGCTCTTGAGAGAGGTAAGCAGAACTGGGAATGCAGAGCCCAAGTAGACAGGAGAAGGCCTTGACCTCCTTCTCCTTGTCTATTCATAGAGGAATTCACCTAGGGCTTTGAAGACGGCATCTATCATGCAGAAGCTAAAAGGAGAAGTGGAAAAGGAGAGACCCAGCAGGCTCTCTGCCTTATGTGGTCCCTTTTATAAGTGATGGAATGCAATTTAGACTGGCAAACTGATAGTTCAGGGTATGATTGTCCATAAAACACAGGTTGTATGCTAAAATAAAGCATTCCATGCTTTCATAAGCTTAAGAATCACTGGGTTAAAGTTGGACAGGACTTCTCCAAGTCTTCATTAAGCTCATGTGTATTTTAGTTTCTTTATGTAGTGTTTCTTTATGTGTTCTAATGTTATGCACCATTTTCCAATTTCTTTCAACCACAAAACATTTTTCTCATGGAGCATCTTCTAATATCCCTTCAAGCTGATATTCTGTGGATAGAGTTTAGAAACACTAGTCTCAAATAACAGTACTCTGTATTATTTCCATTTACCCCAAGCTTTCAGTGATTTTTTAAACATCCCAGCCTTATCTCAGGTGTCCTCTGAAAACATAAGGAAAGGATTTGTATCATTGTTTGGACATGTTTATTAGAGGTAGGGTTGGTAAGTTTGGGGGTAGTTTGTTACCTAGCAAAACCTAATTGATACAGTGTTCTTGGCATGGTAAGGATTTGAAGTCTTTCTCTTGATGACCTAAGCCCATTTTAGCTCTTATTCTTTTGGCAGAGCCTCTGAATCTCAGTCAAATCCCCCATCCTGACCAAACCACCTCATATCCCCTACAACAGCATTGCCTAGTCCCTCCCAATAGTGCCTCCTGTAGGCTTGCTGGCTCTCAACTCTCAGTACCTTCCACGTTTTTTTACAGAGATTAAATGGGGGTTTATGGATTTCTTCCAGGCTGTGTAAAAACCAAGGGAGTATCAAGGTGCCATCTCCTGTTCTTTCTCACCATAAATCTGCCACAATTCCATTCTTACTTGGCTGCAAATTCTCAATGTTGCCACATGGTAACTATGTAAGGCTGCCTCCTTCCAAAGTGCCAGGTAGGATGTGGAAATAAATAAAGACCACCCAAATGGGAATGAGCAGAGGCTATTCAGGGCTTGCTATGGTAAAGGAGTCAACCACCATTGCTTGCATTTGGCAGAGACTCAAAGGCAGGCGGGGGAATAGGAACGTTTTATACTGGAGAATGGGAAAAACTTCGGGTGTGTCCTGATTGGAGGTTGTCGGCACAGGGAAACTATAGGTCGGCCAACATCCTATGTGATTGGTTACAGGAGCATATTTGGCTTTCCATGGTTAGTCCTTAGTTGGAAACAGGGACAGAAAGTAGAGAAGCTGGCAGTCATTAACCAATGGCTAATTGTTCCTGGATGATTGCTGCAGAGGTTGTGGTTTGGTGTCCTGGGTAGTTCCTGCAGAGGTTAGTGGTCAAAGTTCTATTGTCATATATGGTCTGACCATTGTCTGTTTGCAAATTCAGTCTTTCAGCCCCTATTTTGGCTATTATCTGCACTTGCAAGAGACTGATCAATTCAGAGAAGACTAGAGATCCAGATCTTCACTGCTTGGGGATTTTTCAGTTGTCTCCATGGTCAGCTGTATGCAAGACCCTCTTGCACACTTTTGTTGTTGCATCATCATGGCAATCACCTTGACAAGACAGCAGCTACAGTGTAGTATTTTAGAATCTGGATAGACTGAAATAGATCAGTATCATGGTCACTATGACCAAAACAAGAATAATTAATTGTCCGTATAAGATCCTTTGGAACCAGGAACCCAAATTCCCAACCCAGACCAAGTGAACAAATTCCAAAGGCCAGGAGAATCGACAATCAAGTAGCTTCTTCCTTATGGTGGTCTGTAGCCTCTTCTCCTTTGTCCTTTTCATTGATTCCAGTATGGCAAAAAGTATCAGCAATGGCACAGACACCACCATAACTAGCCAACACGTACACCCCAAGTCCACTGGCTCCAGGCCAGCACAGCCACAGGAATTGCCCAAGGACTGCAGCCTTTGGGGCCTGACTGCCTTACAAATTTAGTCCAGGCCATAGGCTGCTCTTTGTCTGCCCACGGTGGGGCTACTGGAACTCGGGTTTCAGGGTGGAAGATTTGCCTCTGGCCAGACTGGTCTAAATGCTCCCTCCATGGGCACTGGCAGAATTCTGCTCTGTGCTGTGTTCTCCTGTGCCAGGGTGGCCCTGGGTTTCAATGCAAATTCCCACAATCACTTTGGTCTTCCTTCCCTGGGCACACAGATTCTCTCTCCACTTGGTGTGGCACTGCCAGGGGATAGGAGATGGGTAGTGTAGGCAATGGAAGACTGTGTTTTCTGCCCTCTTCAGTGCCTCTTTCCTTGACATAATGTTAAAACCAGGTAGTACGATTACTCACCTGATTTTGGGTTCTTCTGAAGGTTCTTGCTTGCCTGGACAGTTGTTGAATTTGGTGTTTGTGCAGAGAGGTGATTGCTAGCCATTTCTATTTGGCCATCTTGCTCCACCCCCCCCCCCAAGTCTAATCTTGTATTGCTTAAGTTTGTCAAGTTGTTTATTAGCTTTGGCCAAAGAATCTTACTGAAACACTTTTCAAATAGGAGTTTCATTTGGAAGCTTCTACATACCAATCAAAAAGTATTGCCCAATTACCCTGAAAAATCTTATTACCTTTATTTTCTAAGGGGCCTTTCAAATGAACAATTTAGTTCAAATTAAATATTCCTGAGAGTGGCCATTCAAGG
>CM052436.1:123894361-123911486 GCA_028533085.1 Varecia variegata
TAAAGTCAAATAACCTTTGAACCCAGCTCCCATTCTTGTCATGACAGCCCCTGTTGAGCCCATGGGCAAAATAACCCTTTGACATTCTCCTTTCAAACATTTACCCTGTTGGCCGGGGGTCCACCTGCAGAAGCTGAAGCCTTTACTAGGCCTGGACAAAAATGAACATGAGTTTACATGGGGTTTACCTGTCAGGAGGCACGTATAGGTAAACATTCACAAACCATGGTAAACTTTTCAACTGATTTACTTCAACCACTGTGTTCATCTCATCATCTTTGCTTACCAACAATCAGAATACCCCAGTCCTAGACTGCTCAAGGGCTGGACTCATGATTGAATACATTTCAGGACAAAAGAGTTTTCTTGGGCAAATTAACGTGCATTCTGGGAAAAAGAAGACTTGCCTCATTCTTGGATCCTGACCACTGAGGAGAAGGCAATCCTGGAGCTGTCAGATGCCAGCACGTGAAATAGGTCAGCTTAACAATGAAGCCCACAGGGGAAGACAGAGAGGAGAGGTGGAGAGAGAGGGAGAGAGAACAAGGAAGATAGAGACTGAGACTGTAGTTCTATTTCTACTGATATCACCTGAACCACAGAATCCAGATGTGTCTAAAGGTAGACCTACACCTGGACTTTGCATTTAAGTGAGCCTATATTTGCTTTTTATGCCCAAGTCTTTTAGAGTTGGGTTTCTGCCACTTGTAACTAAGACTTCTTGGGACCTCTTACCTAAGTTGTGGCATATCCTATTCAATGAAAGGTAATACAATTGAAAGGAAGGAAGAAACGAGAGAGGGAAGGAAGGAAGAAAGGAATGAAGGGAGGGAGAAAGGGAGGGAAAACTCTTTGCAATGATTGGAAATGATTACGTGATACATTATTTAGGGAAAAGGCCACTCAGCTTATTATTATTATATATAATAATATAATCAATACGCTTATTACAATAATGGAAAACAATGAACATCATTAAACATAAGTTTATTTTGTTTATCCAGGTGGATTATCAAACCTTGAACACTCTTATTCCGTTATTTTTCTCTCCTCCATAGGAATCAACAGGCTTCAGTGCTGGTTTTTGACTGAACACTACTCCCTAAGGTAAAATCTTGTTGAAAACTTAGTTTTAAACAAATGTTTTGATGAAATGTGTCACTGGCAAGACTTTGTTTCTCCATTAAGAATCTATCAGTCTCACAATGGTAAACAAAAATGGGCAAAGGATATGAATATAGAGTTAAAATAAAAAGGATATAAAATGGCTCTTAATCATATGTAAAAATGTTCTACCTCACTTTTAATAAGATCAATGCAAGTCAAACTACCGAAATCATTTTTCACCTCTCAGATTGGCAAAGATCAGAAAGTTGGATAACATACTGAATGGAGGAGTGTTATCAGTCAGGGTACAACTAGAAAAACAGAAACCATGGAGTTGGTTACACAGAGGATACGAGAGGCTAAGAGGCTCCCAGAAAACACAGAGGCCCCTGGAGATTAGCAACAGTGGAATACCAGACCCAAGGGACAGAAGGAAGGGGTGCTTCCAGAGCCTAGAGAGCTGGGTGCATAGTGAGCCTGTCCTACAGGACTTGGAGCCACCCAGAAGGAGCAGCTGCTGCCCAAGACACCCCTTCTATGCCCACACCCAGGCAGAAGGGGAAGAGTGAGAAATACTCTGGCTTCTCTCTTCTTCCCTCCTTCCATTCTCCTACTGCTGCATCCCACTGGCCAGAGGGGCAAGATGCCAGCTGATGGGGGAGTCTGGGAAATGCAGTCTTCAGAAGTCAGCCCCCACAAAGCACAGCAGGAAGTTCTAGGACTGGATCTGAGGGCAAACAGGCTCAGAACTACCAGAGGGGTGTGTGTGTGTGTGTGTGTGTGTGTGTGTGTATAAATAGGTAATCTCATACCTTGTGTGAGGTCATGAGTTCACATCTCTATGAAGGGGATTTGAGATTATCCAAATTATAAATGCATATCACTTTTGGCCCCATGACTCCAATTCTAGGGATTTATTCTTCATATGTACTCCCACATATACATAGCTATGCAAGAACAAAATTATTCATTGCAGCATTATCAATAATGACAGATTGGAGACAATCTAAATGACCATAATTGGGACCTCTTACATACATTATGACATATCCTATTCAATGAAATATCATTTAGCTGTAAAAGAACAAGAAATTTTGTTTTGGTAATGATATGGAATTACTCTATGATATCTTGTTAATGGAAAAGATCAAGGTGTAGAACATCGTGCATAGCTTGTATAACAAATGCTACCATTTTGTATTTAAAAAGGTAAAAATAAGAACGTTAAACAAATGTGTATAGAGGTAGATTTTCTTTAGGAGGGTACACATTGGTTGCCTCCTGGGAGAGGAATTGAGAGGTTGGGAAGCAAGGGTAGGAGGGTGCCTTGTTAACTGCGTTCCCAATTTTGTTCCATGTGAATGCTAACCAAGCATAGACAAATGGAATTTAAATTGAATGTAAATAAAATAAAAACAACAAACTTTCTTCCACTTTACCAGTTTGTAGACATTAAAATCTCTTTAAGGGAGGAAACCGGGTCTTTAGAGAAATTAACCCCTTTACCTTCTGAGTTCCCTTCTTCAAGGTTTTGTTTTGTTTGTTTTTCTGTTGTTTGATTTTTCTGCTGCGGAGTGATCTGCAAATGAGCCATTATTTCTACTGCACAAATTTACACGGAGAGAACAGCCTCAACCCACTGTCCTGAGAGGATGCCCAGGGATTTAGAAACTGTTAATGTAGCTCCACAAACGCTTTATTCTCAAGGAGTGACTTCCACCCTGCAGCTAAAATTGACAATGTGTTTTCACAGCCCAGTTGTTAAGGCTGAGGCTGTGGGTCTCAGGAAGATTCCCCACCCTGTACTTGATGGATGTAAACGCGCAATGAAGCCCTGGCCTGGAGTGGAACCTTTCAACTAGCAGACATTCTTCTGGGACCGGGAACTCCGGGCATGAGCCCGAATGCGTTCCACACTTGCTGTGACAGCGCGGGCTCACTAGCTTCAGGACACTTGGGCGCGCGTTAGCCTGGACAACTCCCTGAGCCAAGCGCGAACCCAGATTATGTGTGTTGAATGAATGAACGTCCCTAGCACAGTAAATTCATGGGAAAATTAAAGGAGTCCAGATCAGGGTCACCACGCTGACTTTAATACCCAGGGACTGTGAAGTGAAAAAGAGCTGTCCGTGGAGGAGCGCCACGCCAGCTTTGGCGAGGCTCCTGCCCGTGGATCGCGGTGTTCTTAGAACGAGGCAGGCCCCGGATTCTGGTGACCCATCACTCCGCAGTTGGGAGGGTCCGGGCCCCCAGACCTCAGAGGCACAGGACAGGAAAAGCCTTACTTCAAATCTGAGAATGACCTAAAGTCGCAGCTCGGGGGGTACCGGGCTGCGGACCCAACAGTGCACTGCGCCGCGGGGTAGAGCCCCAGGAGGGGCGCGGGTCCCCGCCCCGGGCGCGCGCAGCCCAGCCCCGCCTCCTCTCGATGCGCCCCGCCCCTCCCGGCGCGTGCCGCCCGCGCGCCCGGGGTGCCAGAGGAACCGGCCCGGCTGGCACCCCCTGCCCTGGCGCAGGCGCCGTCGTGCTCCGCCCCTCCCGCGGGGCGCCCAGCACGCGCCCCCGCCCCGCCTCTGCACGCTCCCCCGCTCCCGGCGCCTCTGATTGGCGGTCGGCCGGGCCAGCAGGTGTCGGCGGCGGCTGCGGCCAGGCTGGCCTTGGGTGCCTGCGGCGCGGGCGCCTCCCTCGCAGCCGCTGCCGCCGCCGCGTTCCCGTCTCTTGCCCACTGCCGGGCTCCCGCTGCGGCTGCGGTTCTGGCTGCCGAGTCCCCGCGGCGCTGCAGCCCCGCTCTGGCGCGCAGACCGACCCGAGCCCCTGCCTGGCTGCCCGCAACCTTCTAATCCGCGCGCCGCGCTGCGGCAGGTGCCCTGGGCATCCCGAGGCGCGGCGGCTGGAGCCCGGCCGCCATCGATGACCCTGGCCTCAGACCTGGTCCAGGCTGGCCACCCCGTGTGAGTACCGTCCCTTTCCCTGTCCTCCCCTCCCCTCCCGCAGCTTTGCGCCACTCTCCGCCTCACGTTGCAGCAACTTCGGAGGTGGGTGTGTGGAGGTCTCTCACCTTCCCCCGCACCCCGTGCGCGTCCTGAGCCAGGGCCCCGGGGCATGGCCAGTCCTGCTTTGCGGAGGGGCGTCTGTGTGTGTGTGACTTGAACTTGCTCGAGGATCGTCGCAGAGTCGGAACCGCCTCTTTCTCTAGCTGTCTGGGCTGGAGCTCGCCTCTGCGTTTCCCTCTCGTTTCTGATCCCGGCTGGCCACGTAGCGCTGGGGCTGCGGTTCACCGCGTAAACTACTGCGCTACCGGCGCACGGGCGGGACGCCTTAAACCATCTGGTAAGCGCCCCGCAGCAGCCCAGCGCAGCGGACTTAACACTTTCGAACTCTTAATTTTTGTAAAATGGAGCTAATTAGGGACTCGCTCAAGGTCACGGTCGGTGCACAGAGTTAGAACCCGGGTGGATTGCGTCTGGCCCCCGCCCCAGGGCTGCCTGGGGAGGAGCGCGCTCTTGAGGGGGCGGTCACTTCAGCTTCATCCCGGGCTCCTCATACTCCCTTTCCCCCAAAGCTGCCAGACTTGAAGAGGTAGCGAGCCGGTCCCAGGTACTCTACAGAGGTTTGGAGTTAACCGCGGGGGACCTTCTGGGTGAGCATGGAGCGGAGCTATTCGGTGCTGGGAACCCTAGGACCTGCAGCATTTGGAGCACTCCCTCCGTTTACCGTCACTTATACTAACGTCTCGGCGGGGTAGGGGAGTTTGTAGGTGCCTGCTCTAAGATCCGTCTTGCTCCGCTTCCTTCCCTCATATGTATGTATAATAAGGATAAGGATCAGGATAAGTATGTATCCTGAAGATTCTTAAATGCGCACACCAGTTTGGGCCTAGGGAACTTCCTAAGAAAAGCGGGTACGCCATGGGGTTGGTTTCGATAACGTTGGCTCCCACCTGCTCCTAGAAAATAACTGAGTGTGGCGTCATTTTTACCCTCCCCACCCCTGACTCCTTGATCTAGATTTGCTGCTTTGCTTGACACTTTCTCTGGGGAGGATGGGGCCAAGTTCCAGGGTATGTAAACGTTGTCAGTGGGATTCCTTAACTCCAGATCCTTTAAGGCAGCTCCCTTGGGGCTGTGGGTAGTTCTCAGAGCTTTGGTCGGAGAGCTATCCTCTCTTGCCATTATCACCGTATCGCCCCAACTCAGCTTCCCCAGCCCCAACTCTGAAACTCAGTGATAAGATGACTGCTTAAGATAGTTTTGTGATGATTGACAAGCATGTTTGAGACTCAACTTTTTCATTTATAAAATGGAATAATTCCTGCCTTTCAATCTTCCCAAAGTACTTGGGGTTCAGAGGATATGACAGATGTGAAAATGCATTGGGGTTATATTAAAAAGTAGAAGGAAGATGGTCCAAAGGATCTGGGACTGTGGGAGGAAATAAGGTAGATTTAAAGAATTTTATAAGCAACATCTGGGACCCTATTTGCAGATTTCAAAATCTTTCTAGAGAAATATAGTTTGCTAAGACTTTGAAATTACTGGTTTCCGTCTTCTTGGTCACGTTCCTTGCCTGACCATGGGCAGCTGCGTCTCTCTTAATTAGCCCCCACCCCCACCCCAATCTGCGGGATGTCTCTGTGGGCAGGAAGCTGTGCCTGTGGGGCTGGAGATTGTCTCCAAGGAATGGGGGTAGGCAGTGTGTGTGTGTGTGTGTTGTCTCTGAGGAGATGGTGTGTATTTCTTTGTAGCAGGGTTCTGTTTGCATTCTGGGTTTCCTTTGTTCATGTGTGTGGCAGGGAAAGGGGGAGTTTGGCTCCAGGATTTGTTCACTTTTAAGAAAGTGAAGTGTTAGCCATACTCAGTAATTTGAACTAGCAGTAGTGTAGACTGGATCCTATCTCCTTCCTCCCTACCCAGAGGAAATCACATTGGCTGAGAAATGCCTCAGAAAACTGGACATCCCCGTTTTTGCCTTCCTAGTTATTACTGTGTTTGCACAGCCTGTGGTCTCAAAGGCAAGTTAAAGAGGGATGACTGATCAGACCTTGGTGAATTTGTCTTCACATTATATTGAAGTATAATAACAGAAAACAGTACAATTCTGAAAGTGTGCACTCAATGGATTTTCACAAAATTAACACACCTGGGTAACCAGTGCCCTGACTAAGACCTAGAATATTTCCAATCTCCCTATTACCCCTACAGGCACTATCCCTCAAGGGCAACCATCATCCTGCTTAGTTTTATAAGGCAAGTTTTATTTTTATTACTATGATTATTTATTTTAGCTTTTTAGTTCCCAAGCTAAATTGAGACTTCTTGATAATTTTCTACCTCCTTTTTTATGAATGCAAACCAAGAGTAGTTATACCTAAGTCAGAACAGAAAACTAGAAGGAAGAATTTGGTTTTAAGATCTGGGTAGGGAATGAATTATTTGTCCCATCACACCATAATCATCAGTTCTTTGGTGGTGGGGTATATCTGACCCCAGAAGTAACAGTGTTGACTTTGATAAATGGAGGCCAGTTTATTCCCAAAAGAACTTTTCCATAGAGTGAATTTGAATAATGATGATCTGAAATAGTATGATATTAAAATATGGATGAAGAAAAAAATGAGTGAATTCTTATTTGAAACATAAAAAAGGAAATATTTTCAAAGTTAAAAATTGGTGGAGAATCACAGAATTTCAAAGCTGAGTGATTTATGAACTATTTGTGCTGTTGCCACATGGTGGCGCCACATGGGCTGGAGAACTGAAACCTCTACCGTCCTTTCCCAAGCCCTCAGAAAGGAATCCCAGGAATAAAATCCAAAAGCTCAGTGTCTCCAAACATGATTTCAAAATACTGTTTTCCAGTATCAGGTAGACAACCTGCCTCTCTGGCCTCTACTACTAAATCCATGGATAGGACTCTATCTCAGCTCTTTAAAAAGATGGCTCATGGGTTGGGAGCAGGTGTGTATTGGAGGAGGGTGGAGTTGAGACACTATTGCCTTTCCCTCAGCATATGGAGTTAAGGTGGAATGTGCTTGGGATTTTAGAGGGTCAACTGAGAAGGAACCTTAGGTGGGTTGAGATCCTTTGGGCCTTATCTCACCCCAGAATCTCCCCAAAGGTTTGAGAGAAAGAGTTCTCATTCCTGAGGCAGGTAGCTCTTTTCACAGGGCACTGTCCCTGGTGAACTTGGAAGAGTAAATAGGCCTGGATGTAGCCACATTACTGTTACTGGAAGAAATGTCCAAACATCCCACAGGGTGGGGCCAAGTTACGGGAGAGGTGGGATGGTGTATTCAGGTGTGGAGAAGGCTAAGTAAGTGGACCCATCCAGTGCCCTCCTCCCATCCATCAATCACCTTTTACCGTTTAAAAGATTGTATTTACTTGGTGGCTGCGGTGCCTATAATCACCATGAGTGTTGAGTGTTTGCCATGTGCTGGGCACTATAAATATATTTACTCTTCACAATAGGAAGAGGGTGGCTTTCTCATTTTATAGATGAAGGAACCAAGCCTTGAAAATTAAACACTCTTTCTAAATTTATATACTGTACCAGCTAGAGTGAGGATTAAGAACCATATCTCTGAGATAACTTCCTGAGCTGAGTTGTACCTTCCTGCAGGGTGGAGGGAGGAGATTTGCATAATTCTTTTGTCCTCCCTGGCACCTAGTCCAGCACTTTGCATGTAGCAGCCACTTAAATTTAAGTATGGGGTTGCTGGAAATAGAACATTCTCTGATAAGCAAGACGGAAATCCAGACTGTGAAGGTTAAGAACTTGGGGTCAGGTCGGTGCAACCGGCAATGTTGGGTCTGAGTGTGCGCCCATCAGAGTGTGTACTTTTACTTTGTGTTTAAAATTTTATGTAATGGAGGCCTGTCTTATCTATTTTTGTGATTTTTTTCATCCAATAGTTTTTTGCATGCATTGATAACATATATTGATCATTGTAGATCTAGTTTGGTTTTAGTAAATTTAATTGGTTTTAGTAAATTTGTATGTAATATTCCTTTGTTTGATATACCAGAGTTTAAATATTCCCCACTGATGGATAATAAGATGTTTCTGCCTTTTGCTAAAAAATATTGCAGGGAATATCCTTGCTAAGATCTTGCTGAAATGTACAAGAGTGTGTCTAGGGTATATATCCCCAGAAGTTGACTAACTGGGAAGTAGGATATGCTTACATCAGCATCCATCTGCTACTTCAGCTCTACGGGATACTGCAGATTATATCCCACTATGTACTGTAGAGTTCCTTGTATGCCCATACCTTTGACCGTGACTGGTGTTAATCAGATGTTTTCCTTTTGGTTTATCTGATAAGCATGGAATGTATTTCACTGCTCTTTTACTTACATTTCCCATAGAGATTATCTTTTAAATATATTTTGGTTTTCAAGTTTTCTTTTCTATGTCTTGCCATTTTTATACTAGAAAAATTTTGTTTTTCATAGTTAGGTCTTTGAACTCATGTGAAATTTATATTTCTGTATTGTATGGGGCAGGGGTCTGTTTTCTAGATTGACAACCATTTGTTCTGTTATCATTCAGTGCTTAGTTTATTAATTTTCTCATTTATTTTGTTGCCATCTCTGTCACATGCCAATCTGTTGTATTCTTGGATCTGTCTCTGTTCTATGCATCTTTTTGTGATTCTGGAGCTAATAACCATTTCATTTAATTATTAAATCTTTATAATAAATCTTCCCTTCTTACCCCTTTTCTTTAGAATTGTCTTGGCTATTCTTAACAATTTAGGCTTCAACATCAATTTTAGAATCTATCTTTTCTAATGAAAATTCATGTTATCATTTACATTGAATCTATAAGATTAATTGGGGGAGACTTTTTTATCATTTCACAATTGATACATCCCATTCATGGACATGGTCTATCTCTACAAGTCTTTTTTTCCCTCAGATCATTCTATAAACTTTATAATATTCTCCATAAAGATTTGGAACTTGTATTAGGTACCTTATAGGTTTTTGTTGTCATTTTTTAATTAACAGCTCTATTGAGGTATATATCACATACCATACAATTCAGCCATTTAAAGTTTACAATTGAATGTTTTTTAGGAAATTCACAGGGTGTGCAGCCATCAACATAATCTAATTTTAGTACATTTTTGAATCTGCAAAAGAAACCCTATGCCCATTAACATTCACTCCTGAATTCCCTCCTCCCACCACACACAACGAGCCTTATGCAGCTACCAATCTACTATCTCAATAAATTTGTCCATTCTGTATATTTCATGTAAATAGAATCATACAGTAATACAATATATGATACTTGGTGCCTGGCTTTTTTACTTAGCATAATGTTTTGAAGGTTTACCTATGTTGTAGTGTGTGTTATTGCTTCATTCATTTTTATTGGTATATTGCATCCTGTGTATGTACCACATTTTACTTATCCCTTTATTAATTGCTTCCAGGTTTTATTGCTTTTGTGAATGGGATCTTTTTCTCTCCAGTTACATTTTTTAAATTGATTATTGCCAGTGTATAGTAATAGGGTTGACTTTTTGTATGTTGATTTTCTATAATGCATCTTTATTGGTAGAATCCCTAGATATTCTGTAGAAAGCCCTATGTACCACAAATAGTGATGATTTTGTTTCTCATATTTTAAAATTGTTTGTATCTTTTTCTTGGCATATTACACTGCCTAGACCCTCCGGCATCATGCTGAGTAATAATGGTGATAGTGGACCTCCTACTCTGGTGTCTGACTTGAATAATGCTTTCAAATATTCACTAAGAGTGTGATGATTGCTTTAGGTTTGATAGATATCCTTTAATGTTAAGAGATTTTATGCTTCTGTTTTCTAATAGTGTTCTTTGTTTTTAAAATCATGCTTGTGTTAAATTTTATAAAATTCCTTTTCTACATCTTTGATCTATTTAAGCTTAATTATGATAATTAATCCATTTTGAGTTTTCCTTCCAAAGTTTGTATTATGAGAACATTATATGTATTTCCAAGTATAAAATTATATTTTAATATTGAATTTGCTTTTTCAAATTATACTAGCACCCCACCCTGAGTGTGAGCTCTCCTTTCAGAGAGGTATTTTTTCTTCTCCCACTTGAGGATCAATGACTTGAGCAAAGATCAGACCAGTTAAAGGTTTAAAAGGCTAGTAAATATGAAGCACTCTGAATAGTGCCTGGCACATAAATATTAATTATTGTCATAATTATACTACAGTTAGTAGTAAATTATCAAAGAGCATTGATTTGGAGTTCTAAAGAGGCGACTTCACTGGAAGCAGGACTTGTCCAAATGGGGTAGTTCATGGAGGATTTGAAGTTAAATTTAACCTAATTAAACGTGTTAATATAAAACATACTATTAATAATTGCAGAAATACAGGCAAACAGAAAGAGGAAAATAAAAATCACCTATATTTCCAGCACTCAGTCACTTGAAATTTTGTATTATTTTTCCCTAGAGGTCATTTGATGTTGTATACATAAATACAGACCTTTTAAATTTTCATTTTTTGAACCCACTAGTTGCGAGCCTTCATAAGAGGTATCATCACATAAGACATTCACTAATGAACTGTCCACTTGTATCTTAGTCCCTATTCTGATGTCTTAACCTAACACTGATGGTTGTCTACCTACCTAAGCACCATTTTCTTTATGGGTCAATTGCTCCCTGATGATACAGATTTTATTGGACAGGATAGTGCAAATCCATTGTAGAGCAGAATTGCAGATCTTGCGAAAGATGGAGGCCTTGGTGAAGTTGATAAAACTGACTTGACAATCTGCAGGAAACACTTACTCATTGTTGAACAAATGAGTTGCTGGCAGCCTAAAACTTGATAAGGATTGAAAAAGAGAAAGAGTAACGGAGAGAGGACATGCTTCAGAAGAATACGAGTTGCATGACAAAATAGGAAGAAGTTCTTCTGATGCCCATCCTCAAATAATCTTGCGCAACAATGATGCTCTTCCTGAGCTTGTCAAAAATGTCAAATGCTCATTGAATGATGTCTTGTGCTCTTCTTTATGTTTGCTTGGAAAATTGTGCTCCAAATATGAAAACTTGCTTTGTTCTAAGATAGCACTTTCCAATAGAAACATAATACTAGGAACATGCATAGTTTAAAATCTTCTGGAGGGTACATTAAAAAAAAGTAAAAAGAAAGGTAAAACTAATTTTAATATAATTAAAATTAGTAATATAATTTAATATAATGTGTCAAATATACTTTTGGATACATTTCAAGATACAATCAATATAGAATTATTAAAGAGACATTTGCCATTCCTTTTTTCTATATAAAGTCTTTGGAATCTAGCATGTATATTTTTAACCTCCACACCTTTCAATCGGACTAGCCACATTTTGAGTGTTCAGTAGCCACATGTGGCTAGGGCTACTGCATTGTACAGTGCAGTTCTAAGAACTAGTGTGAAGTTGTAATTATATTAAAATTTGGTAAAATATCAAATAAAATATATTTTCTTTTTTCATTTTCCTAAAATATAATGCCAATCAGACCTTTGTGTTCCCCACTATTTACTGTGAAATTTTATTTAAGTGGACTCACTTTAAGTGACTTTTCTCTGATAACAAGTATCCTTGCATAATACGGAACATGTGAATATAATTTTTAAACAAAAGTAAGGTGATACTTCTTTAAATTCAACAACATATGAGCAACTTTAATGCCAATAATTATTCTTCTGTATCATTATTTTCATCCTCCTTGTTATCTATTTAATCTATATACCGTAATTTATTCAACAAAGCCATTCTTTGACATCAGGCACTTTAGACTTTTTATTGTAAATTTGTCTTTGTATACATTCTTTATTTTTCTTGGGTTGAATTACATTGTCAAAATTTGTTTACATTTCTTTAAGGAAAATGTAACCCTCCAGGAAACTTTATAAATTTATTTTGCCATCAGTGGTGTTTGAATGTGCCAGATCTTCATGCCTTGCCCTTGATAAATTTGATTATTTATTAATACTGCCAGTTTCTTAGGCAAAAGGAAAGACCCCAGATTCTTGCTTTTTACTTCACTTTTCTTTACTGGTGAGGTGGAATGTATCTGTGTGTTTATTGGCTTTTCGGAGCCAACTTCACTACAGAGTTGTCCGCAGGAGTTGTCTCTCTTACACCCTGTGCATTCTGTAACTTGCATTTATCACTTAGTGTTTTTGAAAGAACTATCAGGTTTTGTAGTTCATAGATCTACATATGTAGATCATAAAAATATGATCATGCTCATATTTTTAACTGCTAAATATCATTCTACCATATAAAAGTACCGTATTTATTAATCTGTTCCTCTATAGTGGACTTTAGATTGTTTCTGTATATATTTTTGGCTATTACTTAGTTCAGTAAACATCTTTGAAATTTATTTATGTACATGCACAAGAAATTCTTGAGGATATATGCCTAGAAATGGAATTGCAGTGTTTTATTTTATATAAACTTTGAATTTGACCATCTGGTGCCAAGTTGCTCCCTAAAGCAGCTATACTTATTTAAACTCCTATAGCAATGTAGACAGATAATATCTGTCTCATTAAGGAAATAACATTACAGAAGGAAGACCAAAGATGTTAAAGGAAAAAATATATATGTATGTATTTGTATATATAAATATCCTAAAGTTCATTTAGAAAGCTCAGAGGTTTTAGGCCTTTTCATTTTGAATCTTGCATCATATAAATGATTGTATATAAATATAAATTATAAACATCATACAAATATTTACCTAACTTGGGAGAACTGGTAAGAGTTTAAGTGATTGGCTATTTAGGACTGCCTTGAATCAGGGCAGACTGTGAGAGGAGGTTAAGCACCTGTTAAGGAGAACCAGGAAAGCACCTTGGTCCAGCTTGGCCCCTACCTCACCCATTCCAGGGTGTGGATTCCACCACTGGATAATTACTCCGTTTCATCTTCTCTTCTTTTAAAATTTAGAAGACGTTGGTTGGCATAAC
The DNA here is from genome assembly GCA_028533085.1 of Varecia variegata. Lineage (NCBI taxonomy): Eukaryota > Metazoa > Chordata > Mammalia > Primates > Lemuridae > Varecia > Varecia variegata. The sequence continues at coordinate 123,907,459 of CM052436.1, forward strand.
TCCAAAGTAACACTGTGCCATTGACATCCTAATGCAAATGAGTTTATGTGATCAATTGCTAGTGACAGGAAGACCAGAACAGTGTGACACCACCAGCGGGTTAGTGAGGAAAAGGCTGAGAAATGGACTTGGATGAGGGAACGGCTGGATGCTTTAGTAAGAGAAAACTCACCCCCTTCACAATTACCCTGAGAATGAATTCTGCATTTCTGTAAGGAGAGTAAAAAGAGCTTTATGAAACTGCGTGCCTAAAAGCTTTTAGAAAATTGTTTTTGGTGTTTTTATTCAACCATTACCTTCCGTAGGTGATTATGAGTTAAATCTTCTATATATATTTATGTGTCATCAGCTGGGGCAAGAAAAACACTCTATGGAATGTCATTTTGTGGCTCTGATTTACAGTGTAATGCCGCATGCCGAGACAGATGTGTGATCTGCCGCTGGGATGCACAAATCCATGCTGTGGGCTGACAATTTAATCTCACTGAGCAGACACTGGGGAAGACCATACAAGACGTGTGTGCTCAGGGGAAGAGCGGGTGCCTGGAGCACAGAGGTGCCTGTGGCCTCAGGATCTATAGTGGCTATTTGCCAAAGTCCTCAGATAATCTTCTGACACTGAATCCCGGTAGCTCAGATAACGATGTAGCTCAGGTAACGATGGCCTGCAATAAGGTTCCCTCTTTTTGGTATGAAATGTAACTATCTCAAAAGTGTGTGGGGTCATTTTTTAGGCAGGTTCATTTTTTAGGCTTGGAAACCTAGATGACAGGGTTCTATTGGAATCATTGGGCAAAAGAAAAATAAGACTCTTTCCATTGTGTTTTTCCGAAGATAGCCCCATCTGTGTAAGCAGCGCTTTCACCCCAAACCTCTTCCTGACTTCCTCTTGAAAACCTCTGTCTCCAGCATCATTTCACTTTATGTAGCTCCAGCCTCAGAAAATACGACAGGTGCTGCTTTCATGTTTGTGTTACATAAATGTGGTTTTGTTGTTTTGCTTCTTTTAAGAAACGACTTATTAATCATTAGGGATTTTGATTTACTAGAATGACATGTAAGCAGAGTACTTGAGGTTAATCTCTTTCTTTTACAACTAATTAGAAGAAAAATCAGAAATACTGTTTTAATTGCATCCTTGTTCAAAGCCTTTTAGAAATCCACCAATCGATTTTTCAGCTAGTGGATGTCAGGTGGCTCTCCCAGGACTGCAGATCTTGCAGTCTGGCACCTGAATGCTGGGGAGATCCTCTAAAGGCTCTGTTGTGCTCCCTTGTCTGAATCCTTCCTGCCACAGGTTCCAGGTACAGCTGATGTTTGCTCTTCCCATGGCCACTGCCACCACCTACTCTCTGCTTGGGTTCCGAGGTGGATGGTGATGCAATGAGGACATGTCCCCCTTCTCTTTTGTAACAGGTCCAAAAGCAGCAAAGAGAATGAGAAACAAAAGACCACTTTTGGCAAACCTGGAGATGGTTAAAATTGCTTCCAAAAAGGTGGAAAGGTTGCCAGAAGAAGCGAGATCAATGTGGGCACGAGGGAGGAGGCATAGAAATAAATGTGCTGGGCATGGTCAGTCAAGACCACTTCTTGAGGGCCAGGGCTCCTGTTGGAGTGCAGCTCCCAAGTCCAGTCTAGTAGCAGTGCGGTAAGGAAGCCTGCAAGGGCAGCCAGCACTTCTTCCCCCCACCCCCACCCGGACTTAGTGCCTCCTTCTCTACCTGTCTCCAGAGTTGTTACAGGTTCTTTTCAAACTTTCCAAAGAACCAGCTTTTGGCTTTGTCTTCTCTATTCTGTCATTCTTTTCTATTTATTAATCTCTGTTCTCATCTTTACTATTTCTTTCCTTTTCTTTGGGTTTATTTGTTTTTTCTAATCTCTTAAATTTACATGATTAACTCATTAACTTATAGCCTTTTTTCTTTCCTTTATATGCATTTAGGACTATAAATTTTTATCTAAGTATTGCATTAACAATGTTTGCACCTCACAACTTTTGATATGTAGTGTTTTTGTTATTGTTCACAGGTAAGTTTTTAAGATTTTCATTATGATTTCTTGTTTGATTTATGACTGATAATTTTTTTTAGAACTTTTTAACAATTACTTTTCTATTTTAATGCACAATGATCAGAGAATGTGGTCTACATGATTCCAGTTCTTTGAAATTTGTTTTTATTTATTTATTTTGAAATTCGTTGACATTTGTTTTATGGCCTGTTCCACAGTCATGCTTCACAAATGTTCCATGATTTCTTGAAGAGAAAGTTGTTGGTTGCAGTGATTAATATCTGTCCATTAGCTTAAGCTAGTTACTTGTGTTATTTAAATCTTCCATTTTCCTTACTGATTTTTGCAGTTTGATTCATCACTTACTGCAGGAGAAATATATAGAGGTGCATTTATCAATTTCATTTTGTGCTTCTTTTAATATAGCTCTGTGTATTTTGAAGCAACATATTATTAGGTGCTTTTAGTTTAATTTGAGTATTTGCCATCATGAGACAACCCTCTTAGTTTCTAGTAATGCCTCTTATTTTTAAGTCTGTGTTTAACAGAGCTATTAATATACTAGTTTTCTTTTGGTTAGTATTTGCCTGCTTTATGTTTTTGTGGTCCTTTCGCTGTCAACAGTTCTGAGTGTTTTTATTTCATTTATGAAACTATTGGTAACAGCATAAAGTTGCTCTATTTTTTTCTAGCCTATAATTTTGAATATGAAAGTGATGCTTATTTACAGTGTTACTGTTAATATATTTGGATTTACTTTACCATCTTATTTTGTTTTCTCTGCTTGTTCCACTTTTATATACTTAGTTACTCTATCTAGCTGCTTTTGGTATTGATTTTGGCCTCCTCTCCAATCCCACATTGCATTTCCCTCCTCCACTTATTCAAAGGCTTTATATTCCATTTCTGTTTTCTGGTGCGTATTATATAGTAATTTTAGCATAAATATTTATTATAACAACACCTAAACTGAATCAGATTCATTTCTGTCCTTCTGAGCAATGCAAGGACTTTATATTTAACTCTGATCACCCCCTTCCTCAAATTATATATTAATATTATCTGGTATTTTAGCTCAAACTTTTTAAAACCTCATGTATAAGACTTTTTATTACTTTTTTCACATGGTATATAATTTGTTGACATTATTCCACTATCTTCCAACTTCCATTGTTGTATTTGGAGAATTCAGCTAACAATCTGATTATTGTTTCTTTGTAATAATCTGTATTTTTCTTCTAGCTGATTTTAGTACCTTCTTTGTGTCTTTGTTGTTCTGAATGTCACTATGGCATGTGTAGAAATGGGTTCCTTTTTAATTTTCCCACTTAGGATTCACTGGGCTTCCTAAATGTGAGGATTGATATCTAATCAGTGATCTGGAAAATTCTCAGCATTGTATCTTTGAATATTCTCCCCCTTTCTCTACTATCTAGTTCTGAAACTCTGATAGATATGTGTTGGACCTTCTTCCTATATCATCTGTGACCTTTAACCTCTCTTTCATGTTTCACTTTCTTAGTGCTACCTTCTGGGTTATTATTAGTATTTCAGCTCTGTCTGCTAATTCACTAATTCCGTTCTTTGCTATGTCTACTCTGGTGTTTAACCTGTCCACAGTGTTTCCATTAACTACTATTTTTTTTATTTTTCTAGGATCTATAAAACCTGTATGATTTTTATATGGTTCTTTTTCAAATATGTGTGGTAATTTTTACAGTTTCTTGTTTATTCATTACATTTTGATAAACTCTTATTTACTTAACCACATTAAGCATATATAAAATAGTTGCTCTATTTACAGGAATTTAGTAATCAGAGAAGACTGATCAGGCAGTCTTGTTCTGGGTTCTTTATTAATGTGTAACAAAGTCAGGGAACAAACAAGGGGCCAAGCACTCTAAGACGCCCCCCCCCCCCCCCCCGACCTACATTCCCCCGTCATAAAGGGCAGTAGGTGTTTGTGAGCTTCAGTAACATTGAACTTCCTCAGGCATCCCCAGCCCCCTCTGTAAGGG
>CM052436.1:123911986-123973249 GCA_028533085.1 Varecia variegata
CATCAGCTGAGGATATTATTCTCTCTAGTCTACTTTCTTGTGTAGGTGGGCTGTCAGACCAGCTGGAGATTTACTGGGGTTTAATGACACATACCTCTGGGACCTTTTAGTTCTCTGTAGCTGCATCCTACACCGGGAGCCAGTGAGGGTTAATCTGAGAAACAGATAGCTTTGGGAGAGACAGATTGTATTCTGAGAAACCTCCAAGTAGAAAGATTATGGGACACAGTACTTGAATATGTGCTAATTAAGTTAGATCTTTTGGTTTAGCTGAGGGCTTCGTGTGTAGAAAATTGTTTGCAGTTTGGAATGTCAGTCACTTAAAATTTAAATACATGTGGGCTTGTGGTTCAATTTTAAATTTGAAAATGGCATGGACTTTTAAAATTGTTTTTGTATGCATGGAGGGAAAGCTTTGGTCAGTGTGATTGCTTCCTATAATCACCCTTGAGCAGCAAGGTAGAATAGTGAACAGATTCGAAACATAAATTCAGGAGCCACGTGTTGTCAACTTGTAGCGTGGCATAGGCACTTACCCTCCCCGTGACAGTGGGCAACTTATTTAACTCTCTTGTGCCTCTGTTTCCCTCAATGAAAGAAGAGGAAATATAATAAATAAAAAAGGGTTCCTGAGAGACTTTAGAGCAGAACCTGCCACAGATAAAACATTCCCATACAAAATGTTAGGTGATGATTATCATTGTCATTAACATCACTTAGACTTGTATGTTTGGCCAGTGGAGAAGGTGTTTCCAGAGGATGTGATGGTGTTGTAGAAATTATGTCTGAGTCATCTAGAATTATTTTTTAACTTTCTGAAAACATTTTCAAGTGTCAATAGCATAAAGAGAATAATAAAAAAGTGCTTACTAAGTGCCAAGCATTATATATATATGATATAAAATATCATACAGTACAGTCTGTTGTATGTCCTATAAAGTTGTCTGCAGCTGTCACACACCATAGATGCTCAGAACTATTATTAAAAATATTTTTATATCTCTGTGTACTTGACCCTGGAGGTTCATTTATAAAATATGGACTACTGATGAATTTTCTGCCATGTTTCAGCTTTATTTTTCAGAAACCATATTATTTTTCATTTGCTTTTTTTCTCCTAATATGAATAGTATATGTATTTATTCTGATTATAAAGTCAATAAATACTTACATAGAGAAATGTAAAGACTATTACTGTCTTAATAATTCCAACTGTCTCTCTCTGCACTGTGGTCTGATTTTTTGACAGTACACACCTGGTACTTTCAGAAGGTCCACAGTGAGTATTTTATATGTGTGTGTGTGTGTGTGTGTATGTATCTATCTATCTCTCATCTCCATATCACATTTGTTTTCTAAAACATTTTACTAAACAGTATACTAAGGCAATATCAATGGGTGTATACATACCAAATTCTGTCCTCTCTTAAAGTGTATGGATTATCAAACAATTTAAATTTTTTGTAGCAAATTGATTTTGATACAAATACTGTAACTTCTGTTTTTTAAATATTGTTTGATATATTTTTATGTATTCTCCTACTTTTATCCTTTGAGTCCTTTTGTTTTAAATGTGCAGAACATAAAAGTTGATTATCTTTTTTTAACTCAATTTTAGAGTCTTTTTTTTTTTTTCTTGGAAGTTGTTTCCAAAGTTCTTTCCAAGTTGTTTTTTTTTTGGAAGTTATTTCATTTATAGCTCTTATAAATGTTGGTCTTATTCCTGTGTCTTATTTTTGCCTGCTTATCCCCAAATCTGGGTCATCTCAGGGTCTGTTTCCTTTTTCTCTCACCCTTGGGTGACTTCGTTTCTTCACATGTGCTAGCAATTGTTGATTATATGTTGGACATTATGGCAGAGTTATTGTAGAGACTCTGGTTTCTGTAGTTTTTTTTCTAAAGAGCATTGAGTTTTCTTCTTGAAGGCAATTAAATCATCTTGATTATATAGAGCTCGTTTTTCTACTTTGTTAGGAACAATGTCTTTCAGGTTTTTCCCTTAGACCTGGCATAGATACCTTGATCCTGAAACATAGTCTTTACTCCTAAAGTACGGCTCTTCCTTGGTTTCCTGGGGAAGCTTGAGGCACTTACCAAGACCCTCTAACTTGGCGGTGCTCTACTCCACACTGTTCTTCCCTGTGAAGGGCAGTAGCTGAAATCTCTGCTCAGATTTGTCACTGTTCTACGTACTGCCTTAAACTGGGACTCTTTGGAATCGCTCCCACATATACACAGTTCTGGGGTTAGCCAAGGATTTGAAGGGAGTTTCTTGGTTGATTGTGGAACTCCCCTCTGGCTCTCTCTCCTTCCTGGGCCTCCCCTGCCACCTCAATTTCCAGCTACCCTGGGCACCCTGAATCCTATCCTCTGCTATTTCATGAGTTCTAGTCATCCTGCACACAGACTGCTGACCATTTTCACTGGAGAAGCCTTATAAATATGAATGTTACCCAGTATGCATGGTTCGTTTTTTTAAAGGTCGAATTCCTTGAATTTCTGTCTTCATTTGGCTTCTCTCTAGTGCCTTCAAGTAGTTATTTTTATATTTTTTTCATAGTTTATAATTGTTATCTGCAGGAGGACTAGTCTGCTATTATCTACTTCTCTATTACTGGAACTCACTTGGAATGACTCAACTTTAATAGCTGCATAACTTTCTAAGGTATAGGTATTCCCAAATTTATTCTGCCATCTCATCATTGAGGAAAATTTGACTTTATTTTTATATTTGTTGCCAGTGGAAACAATGCTGATGCTAAGAGGTCTCTAGAACCAGACAGATTGGTTCATTTCACATTGTTAATCTCCTTCATAGATGTGTTACCTTTAATACGTTATTTGGTCTCTTTTTGTCTCCATTTACTGATCTGCAAAATGAATTTCATAATTGTTTGTATATCCTTACATCCGTGATCATTAAGTGGATCAATATATTTAAATATTTAAGCATTTATTTACCCATAGAATGAAAAAAGTGGTAGCCAATTATGTTATTGTTATTATTTATCCCAGGTGTTCTGAAATTTTCTCTGATATGCCTTGATGTCATTTGTCAGTCATTGTTTTGGATATTCAGTGGGTTCTTTGAATCTGGAAATTAATATTCCTCAATTTTAGGAATTTTTTGCATTTTTAAAATAATTTATTCCTCATCCTCTCTGTTATCTCTTTCTACATCTCCATTTTCTTCCTTTAGTCATCCGTTTTCTATCTCTTTGTTACGTTTTTTTTTGGAAGTTGCCTCAATTTTCTCTTCCAAGCTTTCTATTGAATTCTTTATTGTCATTATCATGTTTTCAATTAAGTTTATTCTTATTCACTAACTAAATATTTGTTGTTAATTTATCATCCTGTTATTTTTTTCATGGATGAAATAAATATCTTCTTCCATATTTAGATGGTATTGTAGCAATTTTTAAAAAAGCTTTCTTCCAATCTGAGCACTATATCTGTTTCTTCTGTTATTCTTTTTGTTTTGTTCTTTGTCTTTCATGTTGGAGGTTTCTGCAAATATCTTATCATCTTGGGCTCTTTACTCATACTTAAGAGTAATCAATAACATGAGGATTGGAGACTGTGTGTGTGTGTGTGTGTGTGTGTGTGTGTGTGTGGGAAGGTCTCATTCATATGGATGTGATGTGTAGACTTCCCCATTGGTTAAAGAAAACTATTTCTGTGCTCCCTTCCGCCCCCCAGTTGGGGGAACCTCCAAAGTTAGCAGCACCCCCAGGGGCTTCCATTTGAACACATCAGTTTTTCCTCAAGGAAATCTCCTAGTCTGTGGCTCAGGTATAACCTGAATCCCCTTGCCTTGAGAACCAAGTGTGGGAAGTGGGTCAGAGGCCTCAGTGTTCTTGATGTAGGTTTTTAATGAGTCCTCCTGTTTTCAGTGTGACTTTACATTGCACCCTCAGTGTGCCCAGAGTCTTTGAGTCCAGAGCTTCTCTTGCCCAGTCTCTCCTGAGAGAAGCTACCTTTCTACTTCACCCTTTATCCTCTTTTATGGAGGAACCTGGTGCCCCCTGATTTTTTTTAACCTTTTCAGAACAAATTGGTATAATCTTGTTGCCTTTCCACTCCACAAACTTGGATTTTAGTTTTTTTCACTCTGCCAAGTGAGTTATTCTTTATCTATGCACTCCTCTGTCTTTTACAATTTTGTTGACACCACTCATCTGCTTATCTTTTCCTCTCTTGTTTCTTTGTTCCTGAGGTTTTTTTTAAAAACAACTTTTTAGAGTTCTTTTCTATCCTTTTTCTAAGGTTTTGAGAGACATCATAGAAGATGAATGTCTTAATCCTGTACGGTGACTAGAAGTATTTTTGTTAAATTTAATCCTTCGTATCTTACAATATTTTATCTGATTTATAAGTATTAAACATGGTATCTGAACATTCTCCCTTTTTTCTTATTAGCTCTTTTCCAGTGAGCAGTACATCATGAGTAGTGCATTGAAGTCTTCCTTCTCTGAAGTCTCATGGGTTTATGCACAGTTAGAAGCATTTTCATTCCATAAGATGGAAGTAGTTGATGTTTTGCATGTTAATTTCTTTTCCCTGTGGCCCAGTTTCAGTTTAGATGCTCAGAGAAGATTTGATCCTCTCCAGAACATCCTTCTCTTTTGCATCTCATAAAAGGATATATTAGGCCTGTGTGCTGGACTACTTTGCATGCCCAGCTGGACACCTTAAATCGTATCACCAGTCTTAAGTTGGTTTGCTAATAGTGGGTATCAAAATAGAGATTTAGAGCCCCAAAATGACATTTAAAATTATTTTAAATATTATTTAAATTTTCTATTATTTGCTAGAATAAAATTATACATTATTAAATATTTCTAGGTGGTTGATTAATATAATTTTGAGTAATTTAAACTAGGCAGAGCTTTGCTTGATGGTTAAGTGCATGATCTTTGGAGGCAGTTACAAGCTGAGTGATCTTGGGAAAATTAATTACTTTCTCTTTGCTTCAATTTTTTTTCTTTGTTAAATGAGGATAATAATAGTACCCACTTCCTAATGTTGTTATGAGGGGTAAATTAAATTTGCAAAGTACTTAAAACTGTCCCTGGCTTCTAATAAATATGGTATGTCTGCTATGATACACTTTGAATCAGGAATACAGTGTTACATAACACAAGAACCATAATCATGTGATCACCCCCCACGTTTAATAGAGCAGAAGAGCATGTCTGTTAATGGCAGATCAGGCAATTGGGACTTACCTGTCCACTGAGGACAATTAGAAAACCTGAATAAAATATGAGGGAAAAATAATAAAATACCTCTCTTCAAAGGCATTAGAGAGCTAAAAAGATAGTGAAGAATCAGTGGGCCAGAACCTGAGGGGCACTATGGCCCAAGGAAGTGAGATCAGCATTTGGGGCCAGCTTTCCCCTGGGAAACTTGGCAGTGTGTGAAGCTGAGTAGCACTTGTGACCATTTCTTGGGACTAGGGAGATGGGAATTAGAGGCCTGACAAGAAGAGGGACCCTGTTGAAAACGCCTCACTTTCTTTGGGTTGAGATCTCAGAAGGCTTCACCATCGAAGTAAACACGAGCTGAATGTAGAGGGCCTGTACAGGAACTGTAGCTCAGCTTCAAATCATCTCAGTCTTGAAATTACTAATGCATGCCCAGCTTACTGGTGTTACAGGCACCTAACAAAACCAAATACACATCCTCTCTAGAGGAAAGTCACTTTATCATAGACCTCCACTTTGCAAACCCAAAATGCATAAAAATAACTGGGTACAAGTGAAGATGAGAAGAAATGCATATAGAGAAGCAGAAAATGGAAAACATAAACAGACCTATAGAATCCCCAGATAATGAGTTTTCAAACACAGATTTAAAAATAAGTGTGTTACTATACTCAAGAAGGTAAAGGAAAAGATTACAAATTTAGGCAGAACAATGAAAACTAAAAAAAGAACAAAATGGAAAATTTAGAATTGAAAAGTATAGTTACTAAATTAAAAAAAAAACTTGACAATGGCTTTAATGACAGGTTAAACAAAAATGAAGAAAAAATGAATAAACAATTAAAGAATTTCTCACCTAAGTCAGAAAAATATCCAGAATGAAGAGTAGGAAAACAAAAGGCTGTAAAACCAGAAGAGAGAATATGAGACTTGAGAAATACAGTAGGAAGGTCTAACTAATGTGTGTGATTATAATCATAAAAAGAAAAAGAGAAAAAAGAGGTTTTATTTGAAGAGAAAATGGCTGAGAAATTTCTAAAACTGATGGAGGTTTATCAAATGTGCAGATTCAAGGTGCTCTCTATACAAACTCTCTACAAAGCAGGACAAAAACACAAGACAAAATAAACTCTAGTCACATGATGTTAAAACTCCTGAAAAATCAAAACTAAATCCTTAAAAGCAACCAGAGGACAAAAGGCAGACAGTGGGTTGTAGCTGATATTTGACCAGAAGCCAATAGAATATCTGGAAGACAGTAGAATGATATCCTTAAAGTGCTAAGAGAAAACAGTCTACTTAGAATTTCAAAACCAGCAAAGCCATGCTTTAAAAAATGAAAGGGATAGACCACAATCCAGACAAGGTGGTGCAGACTCGTTTCTCCCTACTTGTCCCTGCTGCATCCAATGATAAACCCAAGAAAGAAAACACAATTGTGATGGTTAATTTTATGTGTGAACTTGGCTAGGCCATGGTGCCCAGGTGTTTGGCTAAACATTATTTTGGACTTTCTGGGAAGGTGTTTTTTGGATTACATTAACATTTAAATGGGTGGACTTTGAGTAAAGAAGATGACCCTGCACAATGTGGGTGGGCCTCATCCAATCAGGTGAAGGCCTTAATGGAAGACACTGACCTCCCACAGGCAGGAAGAAATTCTGCCAGGCAATTGCCTTTGAACTCAAACTGCTAGTGTGTGTATACACGTATACATTAGAAACATATATTTTGTTCCTCCTTTTTTATACGAATGACAGCATGCTATACCTACTTTTCTGTACCTTGTTTTTTGTACTTGACCCTTCAAGTATAAAAGTTCTTAAAGAACTTTCCATATTAGCTCATAAAGAGTTTATTCATCTTTTTTGTTTCTTGGCTACAAAGGTTGCCCTCCCTAGAGGTAGTATTAATTTATATTCCTAACAGCAATGTATGAGAGTGCCTATTTCCTCACAGACTTACCCGCACAGCGTGATACTAAGCTTTTCAATCTTTGCAAATCCAGTAGGTGAAAAAGGTATCTTTCAATTTACATTTCTCTTTTTATATATTTGATAGGTTTGTCATTTATAGTTCTTTATGTGAACTCTATTTCCTTTGCTGTTTTTCACTTTGTCCATTTTTGTATTGAGTTTTTGTTCTTTTTTTCTTATCCAGTTGTTGAATTTATGTTGGGGGAAATCATCCTTTTGTCTTTGGTATGAGATGCAAATTTTTTTTCTGTCATTTGACTTTGGTTATAATGCTTTTTATTATGCAGATATTTTAAATTGAATTTATCTGGTATTGTTAATGGTTTCTGAATTTTATATCATATTCAGAAATGCTTTTCCCATTCTGAGATTATAAAAGAAATCTCTGTTTTCTTTTATTACCTTTATGGTTTCATTTTTTTTTTACCTTCAAGTTATTAATCCAGTTTGGAATTATCTTGATGTGGAACATAAAGTATGGTTATGTTGCTCATTGTTTTTATAGATTAAAAAAATTAAAAAATCAGTTTTTGTTGGGACCCAATGTAGTCTCAAAATTTTCATGAATTGTTTATTTAAACATGCTTTAAAAATTTCCTTTCCTTCTTTTGGGGATTTCTTCTGATTTTCCTCCATATCTATAATATTCTCCCTAATTTTTTAAACTCTTTGTTTTCCATTTTATTTTGGCCCTTTTCCTCTTGTCTGTTCACCTTCTCCCTCTACCATGTCTCTTACTTAGTTTCAGTAATTTCTCAGTTCCCTTGCATCAGCCTTTTTGGCATAATTTCTGCAGTGGTTATTTTTTTTTTGTACAACTTTCCCAAACTCTACCAACTCATATTTTCATTTTTTAATATTTCCCCTTATTTCTTCATTTATGGAAGTGATTATACCATTACGTTTTTAATTTTTTAAAAAATACTGGTTCACTCTTTCCATTGTTCCATTGAATGTTTTACCATGGGAGATCTTCACCTGTTGTTTGCCTTTCTTGTTCATTGTTTCATCTTAGTAGTTTTGTATAGCTCCTAAATTCTTTCTTTTTTATTACTCATCATCAAAAGAATTTAATTTTTTTCATGAATATCTAGCTATCTGTGCAAGGTTCATGGGCAGTAGGGGTATGGTTCAGGCTAGCTGGACTTTTATGTTGGTCTTTATTTCACCAAAGCCAATGGAGAAAGGAAGATTTATATTTTACTTTTTATTTTTGGAGAGAATAATGAAAAGATTGTCTTTTCCTCTACTGCACAGAAGGAAGACTGTTTATAATAAACACATCTTCTTTATGTGTGATTCTTTACACATTGTCGCTGGATTTTTATGGAAAACAAACAAACAAACAAACTGGGTCTGTACAAGCTCATTGAGCTTGTCAACCCCTCCTGTTTCAAACAAAAGCCAGTACCTCAGGTAGTGTCCGTTGCCTTTGAGAAGAGTAGTTTTGCTGGTGCTTGCTGAGGTCTGCATCTGTAGGAAGCTCTCTCTGCAACCTTTTATCTCTGCCTCCTCCCACTCCATTACCTTAAGGGCCTTTCCACTTTTATTTGGTCTCTGTAGTTTTAATTATCTCCTGGTTTAGCTGAAGTGAAACTTACATTTTTGTTTCTCATTTTCCTTGTTGCTTTTTGGGTGATTTTCAGAATGAAAAGGAAGAAATACTTTTACACTATCACGTTCAAACTAGAAATTAGTCTAGATTTTGTTTAAGCTGCCAAAAAGTAATGCATATTTATTTTAAAAGTCAAAGAATGCAGAGTAGTATGAAGAAAATTTCCATAATCTTCTGACTAATTCTAAGCTGCATTCTCAAAATATCTAATATTAACATTTCCATTAACATCTTTCTCTACTTTTATACAAAAGTATATATAAAAGCATGCATACCCATATATATAGGCTTTATGGTATATAAAGTTTGTGATATTCAGATTCCTCAGAAGTTTTTTTTCTTTTAACTATTTGTCATGAGCATCCATCTGTATCAGTGAAAATTGATCCAACTTGTTCTGCATAATATCTGCATTATATTCTGGGGAATGGATGTAGCACATTTAATTCAATCATTCTGTATTGATAGAGTTCAGATTATTTCCAGATACTTACAACTATAAACAGTGTTATAGTAAACATTGATTTACATATACCTTTACATTCAGGTGCTTTGATTTTTCTAAGATCATTTTAGAAAATTGGTATTGCTGGATCAAAGGCATTTCATTTAATTGAATTGCAGTCTACTTTTTTGAAAGGTTGTATCTCTCCACTGGCAGTAAATGAAAGAGCTGATTTCCCCACGGCCTTGCTACAATTGCAGTTACCTGTCTTACTGTATTTTGCTAATTCAAGGCGAGGAGAATATGGTATCTCTTTATTTTAATTTTTGTTACTTTATTGATGAGATTGAACATCTTTTTTTATCTCCTTTGCCAATATTTAATTGTCATTTTTCTTATCATTTTGGAGAGCTTATGAATATTGAGACTATTAACCATTTCTCTTACAAGTTACACATACCTTTTTTGTTTTTTCTTTTGAGTGTACAGTGACTTTGATTTTGTTAGCTTTGTTTATGATGTCTTTAGTCATGCCGTTTTATTTATGTTTTTTGAAAATTTTTTTAAATTTCAAAATATTAAGTGGTTACAAATGTTTTCGTTACATGGATAGCTTTTATAATGCTTTAGTCAGGGCTATATGTGTGCCTATCACCTGAATAGTGTTCATTTTACCTGTCAGGTAGGTTTTCACCCCTCCCCTCTTTCACCCCTCCCCTCTTCTTGATTTACAATGATTTTTACTTCTTTCTGTGTCTATGTGTGCCCATCAATTAGTTCCAAATTATTAGAGAGTACACATGATGTTTGTTTTTTCCTTCTTGAGATAATTCATTCAAGATAATGGTCTCTAGTTCCAACCAAATTGCTGCAAAAGACATCAGTTCATTCCTTTTTATGGCTGGCTAGTACTGCATGGTATGTGTGTGTGTGTATACATTATATATGTGTGTGTGTGTATATATATATACATATATATATATACACACACACACATATATCACATTTTGTTAATCCACTCATGAATTGATGGACACTTGGGTTGATTCTACATCTTTGCAGTTGTGAATTTTTCTGCAATAAACATTCAAGTGCAGGTGTCTTTTTGATAAAATGGCTTCTTTTCCTTTGGGTAGATACCCAGTAGTGGAATTGCTGGATCAAATGGTAGGTCTACTTTTAGTTCTTTGAGAAATCTCCATACTGTTTTCCATAGAGGTTGTACTAATTTGCAGTCCCACCAACAGTGTATAAGTGCTCTCTTCTCTCTGCATTCATGCCAGCATCTATTATTTTTGGACTTTTAAGAAGAGCCATTCTGACAGGGGTAAGGTGATATCTCATTATGATTTTAATTGGCATTTCCCAGGTGATTAGTGATGTTGAGCATTTTTTCATGTGTTTCCTGGCCATTTGTCTATCTTCTTTTAAAAAGCTTCTGTTCATGTCTTTTGCCCTCTCTTTAATGGGGATGTTTGTTTGTTTTCTTGCTTATTTGTTTGAGTTCTTTGTAGATGCTAGATATTAGCACTTTATCAGGTGTATAGTTTGGGAATATTTTCTCCCATTCTGTGGGTTGTCTATTTGCTCATCAGCAAGAAGTGATAGTTTGACCTCACCTTTCCTGATTTGGGCACCCTTTATTTCTTTCTCTTTGATTATTTCGTTTGCTATGTAGAAGCTCTTTAATTTAATCAAATCCTATTTATTTACTGATATTTTTGTTATTGCTGTAATTGCCTTTGATGTCTTAGAGTAAATTCTTTGCCTAGACCAATATCTAGAAGAGTTTTTGCTACATTTCCTTCTAGCATTTTTAAGGGTTTTTTCCTTACACTTAAGTCTTTTTATCCATCTTGAATTAATTTTTGTAAGTAGTGAGAGACAGGAGTCCTGTTTCATTTTTCTGCATGTGGCTATACAGTTTTCCCAAAACCATTTATTAAATAGGGCTTCTTTTCTCCAATGTATGTTGTTGTCTGCTTTGTAGAAGATAAGTTGATTGTAGGTAGATAGTTTTATAGGGTTCTCTCTTTGGTTCCACTGGACTATGTCTCTATTTTTGTACCAATACCATGCTGTTTTCCTTACCATAGCCTTGATAGTATAGTGTGAAGTCTGGTAAGGTGATGCTTCCAGATTTGTTCTTGTTTCTTAAGATTACTTTGGCTGTTCTATGTTCAAAGCATAGAATTATTTTTTCTAGATCTGTAAAATATGATGTTGATATTTTGGGGGTTGTGTTGAATCTGTAAATCACTTTTGGTAGTAGGGACATTTTAATAATGTTGATTCTACCGATCCATGAGCATGATATGTTTTTCCATTTGTTTGTGTTATCTGCAATTTCTTTCTGCAGTGTTTCATAGTTCTCTTTGTAAAGATCTTTCACCACCTTGGTTAAGTATGTTCCTAAGTGTTTTATTTTCTGTGTAGCTATTATGAATGGTATGGAATCTTTGATTTGACTCTCTGCTTGACTGTTATTGGTACGTAGGAATGCTACTAATTTGTGTAGATGGATTTTGTATCCTGAGACTTTGTTGAATTTATTTATTAATTCCAGGAGACTCTTGGTGGAGTCTTTGGGACTTACAAGATCATATTATCAGTGAAAAGTGATAGTTTGACCTCATCTTTCCTGATCTGGGTACCCTTTATTTCTTTCTCTTGCCTGATTGCGCTGGCTAGGACTTCCAGTACTACATTGAATAGAAATGGTGACAATGGGCACCCTTGATGTTTTCCAGTTCTATGGGGAATGCTTTCAACTTTTCCTCATTCAGCATGATGTTGGCTGTGGGTTTGTTGTATATGGCTTTTATAATTTTGAGATATGTATCTTCTGTGCCTAGTTTGTTGAGAGTTTTTATCATGAAACGGTGCTGGATTTTGTCAGATGCTTTTTCTGCATCTATTGAGATGATCATATGGTTTTTGGTTTTGCTTCTGTTAATGTGGTGAATCACATTTATTAATTTATGTATATGGAACCATCCTTGCATCCCTGGGATGAAGCCCCCTTGGTCATGGTGCATTATTTATGTGCTTCTGAATTTGGTGTGCTGATATTTTATTGAGGATTTTTGCATCTATATTCATAAGGGATATTGGCCTGTAGTTTTCTTTTTTTGTTGTGCCCTTTCCTGGCTTTGGTATCAAGGTGATACTGGCTTCATAGAATGAGTTGGGAGTTCCTTCCTTCTCAATATTTTCTGCAATAATTTCTGCAATTTCTTCCTTCTGCAATAATTTCTGTATTATAGGTACCATGTCTTCTTTGTAGGTCTGATAGAATTCAGCAGTAAATCCATCTGGTCCAGGGCTTTTTCTTGTTGAGAGGTTTTTTTTATTACTGTTTCAATCTCACTGTTCATTATTGGTATGTTCAGAAGTTCTGTTTCTTCCTGGTTGGGTCTTGGGATGTTGTATGTTTCCAGGAACTTGTCCATTTCCTCTACATTCTCTAGTTTATGTGTGTAGAGATTTATGTAGTATTCATGGATGATGTTTTGTATTTCTGTAGTATCAGTTGTAATGTCACCATTTTCATTTTGATTAAGCTTATTTGAATCCTTTCTTTTCTGTTCTTGGTTAGTCTAGCAAGAGATCTGTTGATTTAGTTTACCTTTTCAAAGAACCAACTTTTAGTTTTGTTAATCCTTTGTATTGTTTTTTTTATTTTCCATTTCATTTAGTTCTGCCCTGACCTTTGTTATTTCTTTCCTTCTGCTGGCTTTGGGTTTGGTTTGCTCTTGCTTTTCTAGATCCTTGAGATGTGTCATTAGATTGTTAATTTCACTTCTTTCTGTCTTTTTGATGTAGACATTTAAGGCCATGCATTTTCTCCTTAGACATGTTTTGCTGAATCCCATAGATTTTGATAGCTTGTGTCCCCTTTATTGTTTAGGTCAAGGAATCTTTTGATTTCTATCTTTAGTCCATTATTGACCCAGTAATCGTTCAGCAGGCTGTTTAATTTCCATGACTTTCTGTAAATTTGAGTATTTCTCTTGGAATTTATTTCTAGTTCTATTCCACTGTTGCTGGAGAAGATACATGGTATGATTTCAGTTTTTTTGAATTTGTTGAAACATGTTTTGTGGCCTACGATATGATCAATCTTGGGTAATGTCCTGTGTGCTGATGAGAAGAATGTTTATTCAGTAGTTTGTAGGTAGAACACTCTGTAAATGTCTGTTAGGTCCATTTATTTTAGAGTACCATTTAAGTCCAGTTTTTCTTTATTTGTTTTCTGCTTTGTTGATTTGTCCATCTCTGACACCGGGATGTTGAAGTCCTTGGCAATTATGATACTACTATTTATTTCTTGCATAGTTCTAGTAGAATTTGCTTTATGTATCTGGGAACTCCTGTGTTAGGTGAAGATATATTTAGGATTGTTATATCTTATTGAATTGCTTCATTTACCATTATATAAAGACCATTTTTGTCTTTCTTTCCTATTGTTGATTTAAAGTCAATTTTGTCTGATATGAGAATGGCTACACCTGCTCTTTTTTGGTTTCCATTCACGTGGAGTATTTCTGTCATCCTTTCACATTGAGTCTGTGTGCATCCTTGTGGTTTAGATGTGTTTCCTCGAGACAGCAGATACTTAGGTTTTGTTTTTTCATCCATTCAGCCAGCCTGTGTCTTTTGAGTAGCATTTAGACTTTTAATATTGAATTATAGATTTGATGTGTGGGTGACTATTCTGTTCATTATGTTTGGTAATACTTTATTGTTTTGTTTTCCCTCTTGTGCTATTGTTTTACAGGAGTTGTGAGCTTTAGCTTTTTTTTTGGTAATTTTTACACTGGTGGGTATCAGTGAATACACTGAATAAATACACTGCTGATTCATATATAAATATAATGCAGTTCTGAGTATTTCCTACAGGGCAGGTCTGGTCATGACAAATTCCCTCGGTGTTTGCTGGTCTGCAAAAGACTTAATTTTTCCATCAATTGTGAAACTTAATTTTGCAGGATACAAAATTCTAGGCTGGCATTTGTTCTATTTAAGAATATTGAAGATGGGGCCCCAGTGTCTTCTGGCTTACAAGGTTTCTGCTGAGAAGTCTGCAGTTAGCCTGATGGGTTTTCCTTTGTAGGTTTGTTGTTGCTTTCATCTTGCTGCTTGTGGAATTTTCTTCTTCATTTTGATTTTGGTCAGGTTGATTACTATGTGTCTTGGAGATGTCCTAGGTGCCATGAATATTCCTGGTGTTTAATGACTATCTTGTATCTGGATGTCTGAATCTCTGGAGATACCAGAGAAGTTTTCCTCAGTAATTCCTTCAAATAGATTTTCCATGCTTTTAGCTCTTTCTTCTTTTCCCTTAGGGATACCTGTAATTCATATGTTAGTTTGTGTCAAATAATCCCATATTTCTCTAAGTGATTGCTCCATCTTTTTTATTCTCTTCTCTGCCTCTTTGAATGACTGAGTTAGCTCAAGAGCCTTGTCTTCAATCTCTGAGATTCTTTCTTCTTGGTTTAGTCTATTGTTAAAGCCTTCTGTTGTGTTTTGAAATTCCCTAAATGACTCTCTCATTTCATTAAGTTCTATTATATCCCTAACTCTTTAGTTTAGGGATATAATAATCAAGGACTTTTTCCTTGATTTCCTGAAATATTGTTTTTGCTTTCTTTTTGGTGGTTTTCAACTTTCTCTTCAATTCCATTCATCTTATTTGCCATCCATAATCTGAATTCCTTTTCTGTCATTTCAGCAATTTCCTTGTGGGTGGAGTCCACTACTGTAGCTTCATTGTGATCCCTTGGGGGTGTCAAACTCTTGTTTTTTCATGTTACTGGGGTTCTTTTGCTGTTTTTTCCTCATCTGAATCGTCTTTTCTCGGCTCAAGTCTAATAGGTTTGCATGCACCTGTTCAGTTATGCCATTTTAAATTTTTATACAGACAAATACATATCTCTTTGAATTTATTCATTTCCTATCATCCTCTAGAAATTTTCTGCTATCTTAAGTAATACAAATATTAATAAAATTATTCTAATTTTTATTATTTTTTAAAATTTATTTCTTTAATCTACTTTATATATGGATAGAGATCATTACCCTGGCTCTGGGAATGATGACTGTAGGGTGAAGATTTGGAATGTAAGTTAACTGTGTGTATTCTTGCCCAGCCCATGTGAAAACTGGTGACAGCCTGAAGTCTGGCAGTGGTTGTGGAATGGAGATGGGTAGGGATGGCAGACTGAAACAATTAAAGAAGGAATCTCTTAGGAATTAAGGGCTGACTCCTGTGCATGGTGAGTGAGAGGAAGGAGAGCAAGGCCATCTTGGAGATTGCGTGGCCAGAGTTGCTGTCCCTAAAACACATATGGGTTCAGTTGGGGACTAAGGTGGGCACTGAATGAAAAGAGCATCTTATATGAGTGCATTTCTGAAAATTTAGATCTTATGTAAATCTATGTCAGTAAAATAGTATATAAATTAATTTTAGCCTAACTCTTGCTAGTGAGTGAACAGATTGTTTCAAAAAGTGTGAATTTTTTTTTTGTTATAAAATCGTTTTAATTGAGTTCTTTCTGCATTACACGCCATCAGGACGGGCAATGGAATGTGCTGTGGTCACTGCTCGCTCCACGTCACAATACTGAGCCTGGAATCGAAATCGCTGGTATCAAAATATACATCTGTGTCACCATAAAAAACTGTGTGTTGCTGCCCCTCACATCCTACAACAGGTATAAAAAATTATAAATATCTACACCCTTGTTACACTCCTTTATGGAAACTCAGGGATCCAAGGGCCCCCCAGGCCTGCACAGGCTGGAGGACGGAACAGTTAAGACTCGGGACGCCTGTCCCACCATCTGGGTCCCAGCATCGGAGGCAGACAAAAAACGAAACTTTGGTCTAAAATTTGAAGGGAAAAAAAAAAAAACCCTGAAAAGTCTGAGAGCAAAAAGTGTGAATTTTGTTCTATTATGTTATAGTGGTAAATTGTACCATGTTCTGAAAGTTGAATAATCAATTATGAAGGATGATTATTTGAATAGCTCTAAAAGTAATTTTTAAATTGTAAAATAAATATATTATAGAGAACTTGGAAAATATGAGAAAAACCTTTCATGAACAACTGCTCTTAAGCATCTACCAGTTCGTTATAACCTACCTCCTCTTTTGGTTTTTAGAATGGATAGCATGGACTGCAGGGGCATGCATCTGTAATCCTAGCTATTCAGGAGGTTGAGGTGGGAGGATCACTTGAGTCCAGGAGTTTGAGACTAGCCTGGCAACACAGTGAGACCCCATATAAAATTTTTTAAAACTTAAGAAAAATAGGATGGATGGCATGGATAACTTTCTGTAGCACTTGCAATAAAATGCCTCTCACATATTGTCTTGTGAGTGTTTAGGTAAATAAATGCAGTAAGGTAAGCACACTGTTCCTTTGTGTCATATGGCAAACCTTTAAGTGAACCCTTCCCTTTTGTGTTTTGAGAGGTTCTTGCAAGCTGAGAATGGTAAGAGTTTGTTTTGGTTCCTGTCTCAACTGATGTAATCAAACTTGACCAAACACTGAATTAAAATGCAATTCAGTCTTGAGGGAATGTATGACATTATAAATAAAACCCAAAATCCCTTTTATAGGTGATTTTCTGTTCTCTAGATTTTTATGAATTGTACTATTTACAGATGGCCTGAGACTAAACAGTATATTTTTATTTCTTGGCCTTTTCAGATTGGAAGGATTTATTCATCTTTCCATTAATGACACTAAAATCTCCAGTTATCCTTTGCTCATCTCCAGGATTTTCAAAGTTTTTCCAGTCTTGAGATATGAATACTCTTTGGTTCTTGAAGCATAATAAGAACCTGAATTAATATTAGTTCATTCACCAGTTGATGTTAATAGAGTAGCCATTAGGCATTATTTCAGGCCCTGGAATGTAAGTTTTTAGTAGCTGGTTTTATGGCTCTTCTTGTTTTATGGTCTCTGCAACTATAAATTGATGTGGAATCTATCATAATTCAGTAGTGACCAGTTTTCTGGCTGTTTCCTATAACATGATAGCATGCATCAGTCTTCTCCTTCAACTTAGTGTCAAGACCACTTACGGTATAATCTTGAGATATTCTTGTATTATTATTGCTAGCATTTATTAGTTTTCAAAATAACTGTTATTTTTCATTAAGAAAGTAATACATATTCATTAAGAGAAAATTAGAAAGCATAAACAAAAACTAATAAATAACTAAAAATTATAAATAATCCTATCACCTAGAGATAATAATTGTGAACATTTGGCATATGATTATTCAATTATTTTCAAGGGAATTCACACACATATTTTTTAGAAAAACAAAAAGTTGAGATAGTTTTTTAGTCTATTATTTTCATTCAGAAATATGTTGTGAACATTTTTCATGTCAACAATACATCAATTTTATAGCAGTGTAGTATCCGTAGAGCTATATCATAGCAAATTTAATCAGTGTTTTATCATTAGACATTTTAGTTACCTAATCAATTTCACTACTCTGAATAACACTAAAATGTATATTCTCATATATATTCTTGATAACTGTTGTTTATTTATCCAAATAATGTTTACAGTAGAAGGAAGGGAAAGCATATGCAAAAGCAAATTTTTAAAAGTTGTATCATATGAAAGTTATCACTCACAGATAAGCACTGGTAATATTTTTGTGATTTTCTTTCAGTGTATTTCTATCTATTTATATGGGATTGTGCTATTCACACTGTATTTTCTACTTTTTTATTGAACCATGGAATACATGTAAAGAATGTACAAATCATAAGGATACAACTCGATGAATTCTCACAAATTGAATACATCTATGTATTCAGCACCCAAATCAAGAAACATCACCAGTTCCTGTGCCTAGCCCCTTCTAGCCATTATCTTTCTTCCCCAGGGTAACCACTAT
The DNA here is from genome assembly GCA_028533085.1 of Varecia variegata. NCBI lineage: Eukaryota > Metazoa > Chordata > Mammalia > Primates > Lemuridae > Varecia > Varecia variegata. The sequence continues at coordinate 123,930,161 of CM052436.1, forward strand.
CCTGCTTCTAGCACTACAAAATAGTTTTGCATGATTTTGAACTCTATATAATTGGTATCATCAGTATGTACTCTGTGTCTAACCTATTTTGCTCAACATAATATTTATGAGATTTAGCCATACTGTTATATGCAGTTGTAGTTTATCCATGCTTATTTCTGTGTAATATTCCAGTGGGTGGTGAATGTAACACAATTTATTCTGTTGATGGACATTTGCATAGGTTTCAGTTTGGGTCTATTATTAATAGTGTTGCTGTGCACATTCTTGTATTAACATGTGCTTTTGGTGAACTATATGCTATATTTTTCATCTGATTTTTTTCCCTTAATATGTCATAAATGTCTTTTCTTTAAGTACATTTTTATGGGCACAAAATACTGCATTGTTTGCTTGTATCATAACTTACTCTACTTTTGGATTTTCAGTTTATTTACAGTATCTCTCTGTAATAAACACATCAAGATAAACATCCTTGTACATATGTCTTTGAACATTTTTTCAATTTCTTGAAGAAAATTCTTAAAGAGATCAAAATGGGTGGGTCAGTATTTAAGCATGTTTGTGAATTACTGCCAGATTGCCATCTAAAACATTTATACTTATTTATAGTTCCCCTACTAATATATGTGAGTGCCTGTATTCCCAGAATTATTAAATGAAAAATCACAACTTAGTATAATTAACAGTGTTTTGGTTATTACTCGTATGGGTTATTTTATTTAACAATGTTTTTTCACTGATGGTTGGTAAATTTCTTTTTCTCATGAGCTTTGTCATTTTATCTTTTAGAGATTCCTATATTTTTCTTAGTATTTTAAAAGGGTATTTAATATGTTACGACAATTATCTGCTCTGCTTTTCCCCAGATTGTTACTTACCTTTTAGTTTTATTCATATATTTGTTTTTTGCTATGTGAACTTTTAAAGTTTATGCATCCAGCCTGAGCAAGAGTGAGACCCCATCTGTACCAAAAATTGTAAAAATTAGCCTGGCATGGTGGTGCATGCCTGTAGTCCCAGCTACTCGGGAGGCTAAGGCAAGAGGATTGCTTGAGTCCAGGAGTTTGAGGTAGCTGTGAGCTAGGCTGACGTCATGGCACTCTAGCCCGGGAGACAGAGTGAGACTCTGTCTCAAAAAACAAAAAAAAAGTTTATACAGTAAAGGGTTGGTTGCTATGTTTAGGTTATTCCACAATTTTGCATGAACTTCCATTTATTTTTAATTCCTTTATGAGAAGACCTAATATTGTAAAGACGGCAGTTCTTTCCCAAATCAATTGATAGATTTCTCAATTAATAAAAAGTTCATTTGAACTTTTACTTCTACCTTGGTAAAATGATTTTAAAGTTCATCTGGGGACATAAATGGGCAATGTTAGCAAGACAGTTTTGAAAAAGAAAAATAACAAGAGGTGATTTTCAATACCAGGTTTTAAATTGTGTTACTGGCCTGAGATCAATTGGTAGATCACCAGCTCAGGACAGGTCACAATAGAAAGTCCTGAGAAAAACCTGTGTATGTGCATGCCATGGTCAAAGAGGGAAGCCCCAGTAATATTTATCCTTTATCACATTTAATATTTCAACTTAATATTTTTACTTTTCTCTCTATATTGGGTGCATTATCACACACATACACACACACACATACATACTGTGGGTTTATGAAGATCCCATTCAAGCATTTGTCCTTGACCCTTCTTTAGGTACCTTTACAAATGTCACGTAGATATTGACCTTTCATGATGAACCTGCCATTATGTATTTAGTATTATTGTAATTTCTGTTTTCTTTGTTTTGTTTTGTTTTGTTTATTTGCAAGGTTTGTGCTAACCAGCGTTCTGTAGCAATGTTTATGTCCTTCCTCATGTACGTTGTATTAGCCAGGAATAGCATAGACAATTCCACCTATGTTTTGGTCTTCTAATTTTAAAGTTGTATCCACTTACCTTACTTTTTAAATTACCAGCTTCTTCTGAAGCTCATCTAACTCTGTCACTTCTTATGTTGATTACATTCAAAACATAGCTAAATCAACGCAGTAATTATGTTAGAATAGCTATTGCAGTTTGTCATCATTGGTTTGACTTAATGCAGAGTTTCCAAGACGGTCATTTCTTTAGATGTGAAGAGGTAGATGTTATCAAAGGAAAGAGGTTTCTGCGGACAAATACATTTGACAATACAGAGTTAAGCAAAAATCAGACTGATTCTTTAGTGACAGACTTCTTAGAGGCTCCAATAAGCTAATATGTCTGGTTTAGCCCCAAGAGTGCAATGTCATTTGAAGCATTTCTCAAATTTATTTCTCTACAGAGCCCCTATTTCTGAGCTGGCTTGTGGGAACAATAAACTGAGAAGCACACTTTGGGGAAATGGTGATATAATTAAATGTTGAAGTTGTATTAATTTCCTGATTACTAAGTGTATTCTCTCTGTTACCATCTTGGTTGGATATAAGCCAAAGAAATCAAGGGGCAGGAGCTTGGATCAGGCAGACAGGAACACCTGAACTGGCTGTGTGTCTTGGGAAACCACTTCCCTCTCCTAGGCTTGCACTTTCTCATCCCTAAATGCACTTCTCACACCTAAGTGACCCTGACTGACTCAAGGGCAGTGAGGCTTTTCCAGCAATAAGATGCTGTTTCACTTGTTGCACAGGGAATCTGATTGTGCTCATTGTAGAAAAAGGAAGATTTTACCATTTCCCACAGTTTTCTCATTATTCTCTGTCTTGTCCATTTAGAGCTACTTTATTTATTTCCTTATAAAAACCAGTCCTGATCATTCCTTTTTAGATTTGACATAATCAAAACTGCCACTTCAGTTTTTCACTAATTGGGCATCGTAGAATCTCATTTAGAATTCTGGGAAAAGTGGAGTTAAAGGGAGACATGTCACCTTCTGGGAAACTCCAAAGTGTCATTTTCACCTTTAGTGGGGTGTTCTAAAGAATGAATCAGTCTGCATTTTCACTGGGCCTTCAAGTCTGTTTCCTTCTGCTTACCAGGAAGCTAGAAGATATCACCTTTGCAGCCTGAGGGTGGAGTCTTACTTCTGATTTACTTCTGCTGACCAGTAGGCGCACTAGGTTTCTTCCTGCCCTCAACCCCACCATCGCTTGGGCAAAGTGGAAGACGATTTATTTCAGATAAATTGTATTACTGGAGTGAAAAAAAATCTTTTTTTAAATGGCTGGAATTCCTGTTGTGATTTGTTGGTTAAATCTTGAGATTATTTTGCATTACGCAGTCATAAGATTTTAAATCATTTAGCAAAAGCCTTTTGGGAAGTGAAGCTGTTCCCTTCTCTATGTTTGTTGCTATTATGTGGAAATGAAAAGGGATGATAACCTTCATTTAAACAGCAACCAAGCATTGGGATCTCCTGTTCTTAGTAATTTCATGCTAGAAAGAGGGACCAGGGAACTCTGGACCTCTCAAGTTTCAAACTTGAAGTCCAGAGTTTCCTTCTGGATCTCACAGAAGGCATATGAATAAGGCAAAGGTATGAACTCTGAGTCAGACTGAGACACAGTCAAATCTAGATTGTCATTGTCTTAGAATGTGTCACTGTGAGCCTGAGTTTTCTCATCTGTGAGTGGTGGTGGTAATGATTACCTATAGGATTTTTTTGGACTATATACATATATATGTATTAGAAAAACTAAAGCATCTGGAACATAGTAGATGTCCAATCAATAGTAGTAAATCTATTAAAATCATTATTATTATTTTTTGTTATAATTCTCAGTATGTTCATTGAATATTTCAAATATTTGCTTTAATTATCTATATAGATTTGATTATTTTTATTTAGTTTTAGATTTATTTATTTTTTAAATTATCCTGCCCAAAATGTCAGTTTTAGGTTTTGTTTATTTATTTATTTATTTTGAGACAGAACCTTGCTCTGTCATCCTCAGTAAAGTGTAGTGGCATCATCATAGCTCACTACAACCTCAAACTCCTGGGCTCAAACAATCCTCCTGCCTTAGCCTCCCAGAGTGCTACGATTACAGGTGTGAGCCACTGCGCCCAGCCAGTGTTAGGTTTATTTTACTTCATATGCTTATGAAAGATACCTTACAGGCAAAAGTATATATAACTCGGGCCTTTTAATAAGACGAAGCAGTAGCAGCAACACTGTGTCTCTCCACTGGGATGGAACATTACTGATCTCTTTGAAGCCATTCTGTGACTATGCCCAATGAAATCCTCTCCCCCCTCTTCAGAAGTAACAGTTTCTTCTTCATAGTTTTGCCACATTTATTCCTAGAAAATAGATTCTTTGATTTTCCATGTTTTTGACCTTTATGTAAAAGAGTCATACCATATACATGCTGTACAAATAATTAATACCTAGACTATAGAAAGAATTCCTACAACTAAATAGGAAAAAGACAAGCAACTGATAGAAAATGAGTAAAATATATAAGCAGGCATTATATAGCAGAAAAGAAATGGCAAATAAACATATGGAATGATGCTTAATTACAATCATAATTGCAGAACTGCAAATTAAAACTACATTTCATACCCACCAAAACAAAAATTTATATCAAATGTTGACAGGAAGTGGGACAATTGTAGTTTTCATTTAGAGGGCATAAATTGGTACAATCTCTTTGCAACATAATCAGGTTTCATTTAAAATGTAATGCGTGTGGTGTGTACATGTGGTGTGCTTCTCTGTCTCAACATCAAGTTTTAAGATTTCTCCACGTTGACGAATGTACCTGTTGTATGTTCTTTGTCACTGTGGTAGAGTACTCCATTGTATTCGTGCACGCTATTTTTTTATACTTCCTCCTGTTTATGGATGTTTGATTGTTTCTAGGTTTTACTTATTTTATTTTATTTTTTGCTATTCTGAATTCAGAATGCTATTTTAAACTGCTATTAATATTCTTCTCTTAGTATATATGCACTTAAGTGTTGATCAGTTAATACCTGTAATATGCTCAAATAAAAAAATTAAAAAAATAATAAATAAAAAAATATTCTCTTAGGTTGAACTATGTGAAATTGCTATTTTTATAGGTCAAAATGGTCCAAACTTAGAAATTTCCTGTGGTTCAACCCAATTTCCATCTCTTGGTACATATTTTCAAGATTATATCTGAGGGATATACCTAAGTGTGGCAGAAATGCTGGTTCACAGAGTACATGCATTTTCAACTTTTTAAATGAAACCTGCTTGGGACCTGTGACTCCTTTCTTTTTTCTAATTTTCCCCTTTTGGAATGGGAATGTTTATCCAGTGCTTGTCCCACCACTGTATTTTGGAAGTAAAAACTTGCTGTCTGGTTTCACAGATTCACAGTAGGAGAGGAATGTTGCCTCAGGATAAAATCTTACCTCAGGTTTCACCCATACCTGATTTATATGGTATTTAGATAAGATTTTGGACTTAGAGTCAATGCTGGAATGGGTTAAGACGTTTGGGGCTGTCAGGATGGGGTGAATTTATTTTGCATGTGAGGAGGACATGAATTTTAGGGGCTAAAGGATGGAATGTCCCGGGCTGAGTTGTGTCCCCTCAAAATTTATATTTGAAGTGCAAATTCCCAGTACCTCAGATTATTACTGTATTTGGAGATAGGGTCTTTAAAGAGACAGTTGAATTAGAATGAGATTGTTCAGGTGGGCTCTAATCCAATGTGACTGGTGTCCTATAAAAAGAGGAAATTTGGACACAGACATGTACAGAGGGAAGACCATGTGAAGACAGAAGGAGAAAATGTCCATCTATAAGCTGAGAATAGAGGCCTCAAAAGAAATAATACCTGCTGACACCTTGATCTCAGATCTCAGACTTCTAGACTTCTAACCTTCAGAACTGTGAAAAAAAATAAATTTCTGTTGTTGAAGCCATCCAGTCTGTGGTCTGTGGTCCTTTGTTATGGCAGTCCTAGCCAACTAATATCCCTACCCATTTGCCAAAACCACTCCATCTTGGTTAATGTGGCTTTATAGTAAGGACATTCAGTATTGACTAGAAGTAGTGACAGTGGACATTTTATCTTTTACATGATCTTAGGGGAAAGCATTCAGTCTTCATCATTGACTATGATATTAGTTGTAGGTTTTTGTTGTTATTATTTTAATTTTTGTAAATGCCCTTTATATGATTGTGGAAGTTTCCTTGTAGTTTTAGTTTGTGGGTGGTTTCTACCACAAATGGGTATTGAATTTTGTCAAATACTTTTTCTGCATCTATTGAAGTGGTTGTATGATATTTTTCCCTCTTATTAGGTGAATTACACAGATTGATTTTTGAATGTTGAGCCAACCTTGATTTCCTTAGATAAATCCCACTTTGTCATGGTATATAATCCTTTTTATACCTTACTGGATTTGTTTGCTAATATTTTGTTAAGGATGTTTGTATCCATGTTTATATGGCCTTTAGTTCTGGGGAATTTTTCTGATACTATTTATTTTATTTTATCCCTAGCTGCAGTCATTCATTAAAAATGATTTTTAAAATTAGGGGTTCTCATAATTTTTAGGTATGTACTGCTTGAAGGTGTTGCTCTGAAATTTCATCTTTTCTACTATGAAGAGAATGGCTAAATGAGATTATTTTATTGTATTTTTTGCAGAAGAGAGTCTATTGATTTCTAGTTTATATTTCATAACTATGTGATTAAAACTTTAAGCAATATAGTGTACATAGGATATTACTTTTTAAAAAAGTATTATGATTTATTTAATTTTGCAATTACATTCAGTATGTAGTATTTAAAACTTCAAACCACAAAAATTTAGAATTTTTAGATACTGCCTTTTGACATTTTATGGAAATCCATACTAAGTCTTATGTATGATTCGTTGTGTTGAAAAGAATAATTTTTTTTCTTAATTGTTGGGACGATGAAACTGGCAGATGATCAATTATCTTCTCTTTTTCTCTGCAGCCTTGCTGAAGTCATCTGTAAATATTGGTGAGTATGAGTGCAGAGAAAGATACCACCTTACATAAATAACATATAAACACTGTATTTCTCTGTTTTAGTAACAAAATAGGTTGATTTTGTCCATGTGGAGCTTTTATCTTGCTCTCAATTTGTGGTCTTTCCTTTTGGTTTCCCAGGTCTTGTTTCATCATCTGTGTGGGGTATTAAATCATGGGGAGGAAGCTGGACCTGTCTGGTTTGACTGATGATGAAACAGAGCATGTTCTTCAGGTGGTTCAGAGAGACTTCAATCTTCGCAAAAAAGAAGAAGAACGACTAAGGTGAGATGCCTCTGTTACTCAACAGGGTACAGTGCACCGTATGTGGAGAAGTGAAACACGTGACCTGAGGGTGTTCCTTGCTGCTAGCCCTTAGTGTGGATACACACGTATGTTTAAGAGAAGAATGCCCCATCCTCTGTAGAAAGGCTAGCCAGCTTCAACTCTGGGCATCATAATGTCAGTTCAGAAATGTGACTGTTCACACTCCCAATCAAGGTTTTGCTGGAACCGCTCACCCTGTAAGTTGCCGTTAGCTATAGAATGGGTGGAGTTTGTGGTGAAGGTGGCTGTCTTGAGCTTCCTCCTGGCTTTAGTTTTTCTGTTAGCAGGTCTTATTGAACAATAACCAAAGTGTTAAGTAAACAATTCTTGGGGGAATTAGACTCACATATGTACAATCTTTTGTTTGAAGTCTCAGCTGCCATGGTACAGGGAAAGAGCTCTGAAGATCAGATACAAGGAAACTGACCATCAGTTGGGGATTGGATCACCTAGCCCAGCACCACCCCCTCATTTTATAGAAAGAAAACTGAGGCACAGAGGGGTAGTCTTCTGACTCCTCTGTAGTTGATATTTCTTTGTGGAATGCTCTTGGAAATACTGTTGCAGTTCAGTTGGACAGAACTGCCTAAACTGTCAGAGTGATAGAAATGAGATCATGTGCTGGGCTTAGTGTATTAAAACCCGGTGATAAGTCATCATTAGCTTTCCCTGTATTCCTTGGGATTCTGTGAGTTTATTCCCATCATCATCTTCTTCATTAGACACAAAGCAAAGACTTGTTTTTCCCACTATTACATACCTAATAGCTAGAACAGTGCCTATCACATGGTTTTTAAAATCAATTAATTACTTAATTAACAGATTTCTTATCTTCCATCAAACAAGCATATACTGAATATATACCATATGTGAAGCCAAAAAAAATGGTGGAAATAAAGATGATTATGCTAGGGTTCTTATAGCTAGAAAAGAAGGTAACATCATCAAGAAACATAACGTATGAGGTTCTCCAGGGGAAAAGGAAAACAATCCATTTTGGGGGGTAGGAAAGATTGACAAGTTTTAAGCCAAGTGAGAAAGAGCTGACTAGAGCTTTGGCACAATCCTGCATTTCCGTATTTCGATATGGAATGTAAAAGAGAACAGAGTCAAGGAGGTCCCCAAGGTTTTTGGCCTGGGAAATTGGAAGAATGAAGTTGTCATTCACTGAAGAGAGAAGACAGAGGAACAGGGTAGTTGGTACTCAGGCAAAATTGAGAGTTCTGTCTTCGGCATCTTCAATTTGAGATGATTATTAGACATCCAAAGGAGGTGTCAAGTTGGCATTTATATATATGCAACTAGGAATCAGGTAGGAGGTCCAAGTTGGATATTTAAATGCTGTAATGGAAAAAGTCACCTAAATGATAGGAGAGTAGATGGAACAGGGAAATATAATAAAATTGCTGGGGAACGCTAAGACCAGCTTAAAGTTTGAGGTCACTATTTTACATTGAGACCAGTTTCCTCGGGGCAGTGTGTGTTTTTCCCACATCATTCAGTTTTTCTCCTCTCCTGGACCATGGGCAAGAACCATGTTTTACTCAGTTTTGTGCTCCAATTTCTGATCACAGTGCCTGGCACATAGTGGGTGTGCCCTAAATATCTGCGGAATCAATGGATAAATGTAGATTGCTTGTCAATCTATATAACCAACTTCATGTGTGGCTTGAAGAACTGGTCTTAATATGTTCTTTGAATTATAAAGGCTATCTATATATCATGGTTTGTCTCCTGGAAATTCAAATGTGGGTAAGCCAAGACCTTTTTTAGTGCCCTGTTCTGATTGTGGAGATCTGCCTTGGCATCACTGCAGAGTCAGGTGCCAGTCTGTGTGGGAGAGCAGCTTTCTGGCTCTTTAAAGGCTGTGCAGTAGCCATTATAGTAGACTCAACAAGGTGGGCACAATCTTTCTGGTGAGGGCATGTAGTTTTAGTGGACAGCAGTCAGTAGCTCTACTGCCGTTCTGTGCAAATGCTTGGTCGCAGGAACCTGCTCATGCTGGAAAAAATTGGTGGTTGAAACCATCAGTGGCCAAAGAGGAAGGACTCCTGGCCACAGTACCACTTGTGGTCCTGGGATTGGACATCTTTTCTCTGAAGACAATTGTCACTATTGTCATTCTGCCTATGATCAGTGACATGACTTGGTAGGTACCTAGCAAATGGAGGTGACACTCTGAATGCTTTCAGCAAAGAATCTTACTCTTCGGTAAAAAGAGATTAAGACAACACCACTGCAAAACCACTGAAATCACCAAATACTTGCCTCACTTTTCCATATTGCTTGGATTTAGGGCAAATGAAAGAATCTAGGAAGTAGTATTATAGAAAGCATTTTTGCATTGAATTTTGAAAGTATTTTAGAATTATAGAAAGTATTTTGCTTTTACGAATGTAATACTCATAATGATAGGTTTTTCTCTTACAGTGTTGAGTTAGTTTTCTTTTCTCCTCACCAGCTGTTCTTTATTTACCTAGAGTCTCTGGCTAGGTGCGTGAGGGTATGTCTTAGGTGTAGAGGTTATCCAGTGTTTATAATGATCTGTTCTTTAGTGCTGACATATAGAATAGTAAATAAATAGAGGGTGAAAGTGTGAATTAATTGTCCTCAGAACATATCATGGTAATACAAAGACAGATCGTGGGGCTGAAGAATTCGTGGAAAGAGAAGTAAAAGGTATAAAGTAGTCATTGTGAACTGGCACTGCCCTGGATACTCTGCACAATTCATCTAATTAATTCCTCACTAAAGTCTTTGTAATATGGGCCCCAGTTTACTCAGAGGCACCCAAGAACAGAGAGATTACAAAGGTTGCTTAGAATTGCACAATTATTGGCATGGAGCCAGGATTCTATTTTCCAAATTGTCTCAGTTATGTAGACTGGATAAATCTTTTTCAAAATTGTGTTTTTGCTCTCCCTTCCTCCTTAAAATAATTCCTTAATATCATCTAGTATCCAGTAAATTTATCCAACTATCTTCTTTTTATGTACACAAGAAATATGTTCATATCACAATACAAACAAGGTCCATTCATTAATTTGATTGTTTTGAATATTTTGTCATCATTTCTGATTTAAATCAGAAGGCAAGAATGGCACTGGGTGTCTCTAGGAATAGTTTTCCTTTTAATTTGTTGTTCTTATAGTTAGACTGAGTTAGAGATGGAACTTAGATTTGTTGTAATTTTCCTCCCTTTTAAGAAGTTCCTGTTTTTTACAATTTGTTCTCTTGGGTCTCCTTCCCAATTCTGCTATTTATTTATTTTTTTATCCATAGCTAAGTGGTCTCTCCTGTGGGGAGAATGGTAGCCCCCATTCATTCAGGACTGCTGCTGTTCCTGCTGCCCACCACAGCTCACAGTGGGCACGAGCACATGATAGTCGGCACATACATATCAGCTGTCGCATGTAGGCACAGTCATAGTTCTTCCTATGGACAGTGATTCTGTTGACCCCATGTCAGTAAGATGATGAACTCCCCCAGCACTGGAGATGTGAGTCATTGGACCTTTCCTTCCATGAAAGCTGTATGTATAGCAGGACTTTATATACATATAGAGGACTGGATGTGCCTGAGAGTAATAGACATGTAATACCAGGCAGTGAGAGAGGAACTTACTTGCAAACACAGTAGGGTGAGTATTGATTGCGTTTCTCCAAGATACACAACAGCATTCACACTATGGATGGAGGATGCTGGGGGACAAAAGACACACTGACCCCTGCTCCTACCTCCAGGGGCTTTGAATCTCATCTAGACTAATCAGGTAAATGCATAGGAAAGTCCATTTTATACTTAGTTAATTTTATTTTTTGTTTTTCTTCTTTATCAGATGATATTGCGTGAGTAGTAAGACATAAAATGGTAAAGAAGACCTCATAATGAAAAGCCCAAGTCCTCTGCTCCATGTTTAGTCATTTTTGTTCTTTGTCCTTTGGGCCTCCTGACATGACCTTCGTAAATCTAAATGTGTGCTACGTAAATCTAAACGTGTTGCTGTATCTCAGTGTGTCAATTCTAGACATTCTTTCAGGTCTCTGCTCTGAATGATGGAGACTTAGCTCACTTACTTATACTACCCTTATCTTTTGTTTCTTAATGGTTCTGTTATTATTTTCAGCTTGATTATCTATTGGTCACCCTTCAAACTTAAATATCAGAAAGTTCTGAGTCCCCTTCCACCGTTCCACCAACATTTGCCATCCTTTCTTGGTTGTAACCATGCGATGTGCAAATGGTGTCCCTGTGTGTAAGCAAAGCCACAGGCCTGCCCCCTCCTGCCCGCTCCCCTCCCCCCTCTCCCTGTAGTACCTTTACTGTCACGCATTCACTGTTGGGGGTGTTCACATGCTGTTTGGAAAACATATTTGAATCTCTCCTGTTTTGTTCATAGGTTGACTCTAAATGTTGAAAACCAATAAGCAAGCAGCCTTATATAACCCTGATTGAAAATCCTGCTTACTGTTCCCACTCCCTCTTTTTCAGAACTTTACTGAAATCAGTAGGTGGCTGATTGCCCTCCTCCTTTTCTCTGCACTGTTATGAATTAATTATGCTTTTATTTCTTTGCTGTCATTTTAAAGGAGTCTTGGGAGAGAGGGGAGGCCATTAAGTGTTTGCTTAGTCTGTCACCTAGAACTCCAACGTCGCAGTGATTTGCTTATGAGCAAGGCCGTGCGAGGATGCTGGGGAGCGTGCAGAGGTGGGACACTCTCCCCGCCTGCAGCATGCACATAGAGCGTGCCTGGCCTCAGACAGATCTCGGTATGAGTCCGTCTGTCACAGATTCCCTCATGCTGGTTACCAACGCTCTGAGCCTCAGAGGTCAGAACGATTCCAGGAGAGGCTGGGCCATTGCTGTACCTCAACACTGTCCTTTCTGCAGGAAAGTCGGCATGTCCGGAAACTGCCCTGACTTTCTCCTCACCTCTGTTGAAGAGCCTCTGGGGGCGAGGCAGCCCATGCCATGGGCTCTGTTCTCTCTGCTGCAGATCTGTTCCCAGGTTCCATAGTCTCAGGCCTCAGTGATGCCCACTGAGAAGATATCTTTTCGTGAACTTTCAGGTTTCTACATTTTTCTTTGGTTTGATTGCCCTCTCTGCCTCTTAATGTTGGTCCCTTTAAGACAGTAAACAGGTCTATCCACATTGAATGTCTAATAGAATTCAATGAGAAAAATCATTAATATTTAGTATAAAAACAGTATTTCCAACATTGTCTCCAGTGGTTGTGCTTTCCCAGTGATGAAATTATCATCCATATTGTATGAAGTTTCTCCATCTCTTTCTTCTCTCAAGTATAAAATTCTTGAGAAGTTTTCATATGGTAGAAAAAAAATGATTAGGTGTATATGCCACATTTAAGTCCACAATGTTCAGAAATCTTACCAAATTACTTTATTTCTTCTAGAATTTGAATGTGGTATTATAGCACACCAGGTACCTTTAGGCAGCTTTGGCCACACGGATTTTTGATAACGTTGTTCAGGGCAGAAATGAAGTCTTAGAAGAGAGGCCCTGACTGGAGGAAGAACTACCAAAGACAGCTTCCTAGGCTGTCCGCAGGCTGGCCTGCAGCCCGGCTCAGTGCAGTGTGATTAGGGTGGGAGTGGTCAGACTTGTCCTCCTCTCTGTGGGACCCCAAGTGCTTCCCATGTGACTCAGGAAGAGCAGGCTTGGGATGGAAGTGAGTACACCAGTCTCCTGTGCTAACTGCCCCCCGGGGAGCATGGCCTCTGACTCGAACATCCTCCCTGCTCCCGAGTTCCTCATGGCCTGTGTCTGCTTGGGTTTGGGGTATTTGGTTTGGTGTTCATCCCCAAAGTCCATGTTCCTTCTTCTCTATCTGCCTTTCTGTGTATCCGGCAGACTTAATTTTAAGAACTTTTGCTTCAGTTCTGCAAGGTAGCACATGATGATGTTCTGTTAATATCTGTTCAGATACATACATAAATCGACCAAATTATTAAAGTAAGTAAATAGAGTGTCATCTGTGTGGCAGAGATAAATAGTGCTCACCAAATATCCCCTGTGTTCCTGCTCATTTCCCAGTGACCCCAGCAGTGAGGTTGCAGCGGTGGGGCTGGGTCTGGAAGACTGATGGTGACAGGAGGGGCCTGTGTTACTTCCGGGCCTGTGTGCCTCCACTGCCTCTCTTCACCTGCTCTGGTGGCCCAGGGAGGCCTCGTGTGGAGACGTAGCATTGCTAGATGGAGGGAGCTTAGTCCCTAAGATGCTGGAGAGAGGAGAGTTTCTGATGATCAGTAGGGACATGGCATGAGTTTGTTGGGGTGAGTCACTGAGGTGACGCCTTGGGGTTTATTTGTTACAGCAACATCGTATTACTCCAACTAATATAGTTTGTGAGAGCTAAAAGGGAGCTGAGTATTTATTATGCCCCAACCTTTGACTTTGTAGATGAAGAAACAGGCTCCAAGGGCACACAGGCAGTTGATGGTAGAGTCTGGACAGGACCTGGGTTTCCTGATGCCAGGGCTCTTGTCTTCTGCTGTCTGGCCTCTCATGTAGCAGAAGACACTTGTTGAAAGATCTCCAGACTTCAGCTAGAATCATAGTTTATGCCTTGTGATTTTACATTGTCAGGCACGTTTACAAAGCAGTTTTAGAAATAGCTGTAAATTGCACAGTTCTCTGGGGTTCACATTGAACCTTGGAGTCCTTGATGAGATGGCCACAGCCTTTAACATTTCTCATTTAAAACGTGCTTGCCAAAAGCTAGTTAGCATCTGGATGACTTCCAAAGGTTGCCGGTACTCTAATGGACTTGGTCTGTGGGGTAGCAGGGGTTAGAGTTGATGAAATTGTTTCCCGTAACTGCGACTGGCCAGGGATCGTCAGGGTTTACTGAACTGACAGGGTACAGTGAAGGACTGCCCGGCCCAGGCTGGGCCAAGGCCAAGGGAAGGAAAGGAGGGGAGGGCAGTGAGTGTGAGAGAGCTTCCTGCATGCCTCTCTCTCAGGAGCTTAGCCGCCACAGCCCAGCAGTGGTAGCCTGTCAACTCCTCCCCTGGCCTGTGTTAAGGGAGGGGAAATAAATGCACTTGGAGAGGTGTTTCTGCTGCCCATAATGGCAGCATTACTCACTTGCCGATGTGGCCCACACCTTCTTGGCCACCTCCTGGGGGACTCTTCCATGCCCCTTCGGTCAGGTCTAAGTGTTGTGAGGAAATAAATAATAGCTGCCAGGGTGTGTGGAAGACCCACAGTGGGGAAGGAAAGCCTCTCTCAAAATTAGAAATAATTTGTATTTCCGTTGTGTTATACAGAAACACCTTTAAGGATTAATCACCAGGTTTTTTTTTTTTTAAAGTAGAAAGAACACAGTGCTTTAATAAAATGAGTTAGTGATCTTTCTTCATTAAAGATTGATTTTCATTTTAAACAAATGAACATTTTATCATGAGAACTTAAGTTTTCAAGAAGTTTCTATCTCAAAAAGTAAAATTCCTTTGTTCTCACTGTCCCTTGTTTTGGGCCCTTATATTGATCTAATTAATAAATACCCCTGGTTATATCCTTGTTTGAAGCTGGAAGTTGGATCACCTTGTCTTTACTCAGTTGGAATAAATATACCTTATGGTTTATGAAATAACTGTGTACTCACTGACATCCCATCAGCCCTTTGGCTCCTGGGACTCTGCACTAACACTGTGGCATTAGCCTGTCTGGTTAATGAATCTGCTGTCTCACAGGGGATGCCTCAAGGCAGTAAATCCTGCCACAGCATTGGTACATCAGGGTCACCAGCCAGTCACTGGCAAGGCCCTGAAAAGTCAGAGTCCAGTTGAGAGCAGGTGCTTTTTACAGTGGAGTGGGAGGTCAGACAGCTCTGTTGAGAATCACTTTGTGATGGGGGAAGGCCCAGGAGGAGTGCTACAGTTTGGATCTTGTTTGGCCACGTAAAGTCTCATGTTGAAATGTGACCCCCAGTGTTGGAGGTGGGCCTGGTGGGAGGTGTTTGGGTCATTGGGGCAGATCCCTCATGAATGGCCTGGTGTCATTTTCACAGGGGTGAGTTCTCACTCTTAGTTCCCGCAGGATCTGGTTGTTGAAAAGAGCCTGGCACCTCCCTCTACTCTCTCTCTTGCTTCCTCTCTCGCCATGTGGTCTCTGCACACCTGGCTCTGCTTCACCTTCCGCCTCGAGTGGAAGCAGCCTGAGGCTCTCCCCAGAAGCACATGTTGGTGCCATGCTTTTTGTACAGCCTGCAGAAGACAGACAAACCTCTTTTCTTCATGTCCAGCCTCAGGTGTTCATTCCTTTATAGCAATGCAAACAGACCAAGACAAGGAAACAGAGCTGGGAGGCACAGGGAGATTCATGGAGGGCAGGAGGGTGGAGAGGATCGATCTTAAAGCTAGAAGGGACATCACAAGATTTTTTTTTTAATCTCCTTCTTACTTATTTATTGGTATTTTTGTTAATAGTGAAAAGGCCAAATATATTAAATCAAAACTGTTGAATATTCATCCTTTGATTCAAAATTATAATTTGTATGTCAGGAGCCTCCTGGGCGAATTTGAAGCAGGTGAAGGGACAGGGAAAGCGAGAAGGGTTCACAGATTTAATAAAGGCCTTACCCCTGAGGAAGAGTCCTCTATGAATAAATAGAACGCTACAGACAGTGAGATATAAAAACATTAAGGCAGACCCACGGGAATACCTCCGTCTTGCAGGAGGGAACTGGGCAAAGGGAAAGATGTCCCTAAGGAGAGGTGCGTTTGATTTGACCCTTGAAGATAGACAGGATTTTTTAGTGGATTGAAGCACAGGTATTGGCAGCAGGGAGTGTCCTGGGTAAAGTAATAAGCATGGAAGAGGGGACGTGTTTTCCCAACCCCAAATCAGTACCCATGATGGGGCAGAGGAGGAAGACACTGCTTTGCTGATAATTCTACTTCCACTGTTTCTAACAACGTTAAAAGAGCCTGGTGTTCCAGGAATATCACCTTCTCTCATTCTTAACCACCATGGGAAAGGCACTATTAGTATCTGATTTCAAAACGGGGAAACTGAGGCTCTAAAAATGTTAAATGACTTGCTCAGGTTACACATAGTGAGAGGTGGATTCAAAGCTGGGCAGAGTAACACTAAAGTCGGGGCCAGTAGCCAGAGCAGCACAGTGCCCTCCGTACTGAAAACAGGGACACCCAGGCTCTGTGGGACAGAATGGGTGAGATTGGGACCACCTTGGAAAATCTGGCACTGTGCTTGCTAAAAGGGGTATGTTCACGGATGAGGAAATAGTGGGGTTTAAGTCAGACTGGGGGGAGTAGGAAGTTGGGATAACACAGTAGCCATTAGCCACATGTGGCATTGAGCACTTAGACTATGGCTTGTCCAAGCTGAGATGTAGTCTAAGGGTAAGATACACGCAAGATTTCAACCATCAAGTATGTAAAAAGAATGTAAAATATTTGAATAATTTTATATTGATTACACATTGTTATATTGATTACATATTGAAATGTTTCTACAATTACATTTTAAATAAAATGTATTATTAAAATTAATTTCACCTGTTTCTTTTCTACTTTTTAAAATGTGGCTATTAGAAAGTTTTACAGTATATATATAGCTCATATTTTTATTGGACAGTGATGGTCTGGAATGTAGGGTTAAGCAGTTTAGAATTTATAAAACTCCAAAGGAAGCTTTTGGGAATTTTGTTTAGGGGTATGCCTTTTTTATATATAGTTTTAAGGCATCTAAAGTGTAAGCTAACTAGTCATATATTAGCCTTTTCTATGAAATACTGTCATCTCAGTTATGTGCAAGTGGCCTCTGAATCGTGCCCTGGTACTGGCTTTATTATAGAGTTTGAAAGGACAGCATACTGTGTTCATGCCATGTCACAGTGGAGAGTGTGCACATCTCTGGATAGAATGGGCCCTTTCATGTTTCTCTTAAGTTAATGGTCGAACTGTTTATCATGACCTCTGAAAGAACATATGGCTTTAGAATGGCCCCATAGTCATAATTCGTATGACATCTCTGGCACCATATAGTTATCAGACATTAGCCTATGGGAGTCTGTCTTCAGGAGAATTTGGTGCTATAAATGTGCTTGCAATGTAGAAAAAGGAAATCATACTAATGCCTTATTTGCTTTTTAATCTGTGGCCCTTCAAAGATCTACAGTTACTAATTTGGATATCCTGGATACACTCTCCATAATCCCATATTCGTTAATAACAATTTTCTGCTAGGTTGCTTTTGTGGTTCTAAATTCCTGATCTTATTTACTTTTCCACTGCAAATGTCAGAGGCTCAACTGCTGGGCCCTGATAAAGCTTTTGTGGCTCTAGTTCTTGGCCTGACCTTCATTCCTCAGACCTCTGGCCTCAGAAAACATTTCTTTGGCATTATGTGTGCATAGAATTCAGGACTTGGAATAAGGAGGAAAGTTTCCACAGTAATTTGTAAAAGCAGCGTTCATCAACACAGTAATTCAGGCACATACACAATCATTTAGCCAGAAATGGTCTGAAAACACAGCAGAGGTCAGCACCGATGAACAGTGTGGGGCTCAGAGTTTCTCCCTCGCCCCTGCCATGCTGTGGGAGTGACAGCCTCCTCATTCGGTGCCTGGAAGCAGGCCCCTTCGGAGGGCGGCAGTAGCTGCTTGCCCCTCCATACCCAGCTCCTGAAGCCAACAGGCCCAGCTCCTGGTCCATCTCCAAAGCTGATACCTAAGGAAATTCATCAGCAACCTCTCCCTGACTCTTGGGTGGCTTATAATGAGCTCCTTCTCCCAGATAGGGAGATTCCTGCCCTAGCCCAAGAGATTCCTTCTCCTTAAGTCCCCCAAAGAGCAGTTCATTTGTCCCTGCTGGCCTGACTCACAGGTCCCCATTCTGCATCAGCTTCTTCTCTATTGATGGGGTTGGGTCTGGGACTCAAGCCCCCTTCCCTGGCTGATTCTTATCCCCATACCTCAGGCCAGAAGGGCCTATTCCCTAGCTCCTGCCTGTCCAGCCAGATCTGGCTCTCCAGATGTGGTGACATGCCCATAGGTTGGCAGGGTTTTTAGTTGACCACCTCTGGAATTATTAACAGAATGACATATCTGCTTGGCCTCTGTCAGGGCACTCCCCACCCCTTAGTGGTCATATGCTCAGCCCCTGTAGCTGTGACAGTTACCCCTAGTCATCCACCTTGCGATGCTTAGCTTGTCTTTTAGATCTTCCAGGCTGGGCATCTTGCAGCCACCTGGGCCACATTTCCCATCCCACATATGGGAGCCTGAGCTGTGACTTTGCCCCATTCCATGCCAATAATGTGCCTGGAGTCTGGGCTGCCTCACTTCCCAAGCTTGTCCTGGCCCCTGGTTTGGGGTCCTGGTTTTGTATTGCTCTCAGAATCCCATCTACCCGCTACCTGCTGCCCTACTCACCAGTGCTGGAGCCGACATGAGCACCCCTGCCCTGAAGCAAGGCACAGACAAGGGCCCAGGTCAGACTGCAAGATCCCAGCCACAGGCCAGTGTTTGTGGCTTATCTCCTGTCCTGTGCAGCATCCCTGAGCCCTGAAAGGAGGTGGCAAGTGCAAGGGACTTGCATTTCCCCCAGGCTGGGCTTTTGTATGTGGCCTTTGCCCTGCCCTATCCCTCGGCCTCTCTCACCTCCCTTCCTGCCTTCTGCTTCATCCCTCCTGGCTCAGCTCCCCTGGTATCAGGTTTATCCAGCTCTGTGGGTCCAGAACCAGATCTAGGAGCTTATACTGCTGAGCTTCATCTTTTTGTGCCTTCGCCTTTCCCTCCATACAATGAAGGTGCTGGGGGCATCTGACTGGCATGTTGTGAGGGTTAAAGGTCTTAACCCTCATGTTAAATGAAAGCCTTCGGACAGCCCCTGCAACACAGTACGGACTCATAAGAACTCAGGGTAAGAACTCTTGGTGGCTGTCTCCTGGCTGGTTGATCTGGTCTATGAATTACATAATTATATTTACCTTTAAATTTTCATTTCTGTTTAGTAAATTCACATGTTTTTGTGGTTTGGCTTTTCCTAAAGGAAAGTACATTCTCTTTTTTGTTATAAGGTGATTCTCTACAAGCAGAAATAAATGCTAGTGTTTGTTTTATGGCTGACGCTTCACGATTTAGACCTTTGATGTTTCTCTTCATTTTGTATATTCACTCAGGTGCCAGCTTGTGGCTAGAGGAGACTCTTAGCTGCCGAGCCTTTTTTTTTTTTTTCTTTTTTCCCATAGAGTTGGATACTCTGATGCCTTTTACTTAGGGAATTTTTTTCATGCATTTTCTGCTTCCCTGCATACCTTCTGTAGGAACTGTTCAGTAGCTTCTGTTGCATTCTGGTTGTAGAAACAAAGCATTTCTATGTGAAGTAGAGAATGGAGTCAGTGGGCAGATGAGGAGAGAATTTCTGAGAAAATCATACTTTCTGCCTTGTTAGCTTAAATACAAAAGGGAAGCTTTTAAAATGTGAAGTGGAAGTTCTGAACACATGTAGGCAGCCCAGCAGGACTAATTGGCCTGGGATGCAGCTACTGAGAATGTTTGTTTTCTCCTAGAGAAACATTTCTGCCTCGAAGGCGGTTTCCAAAGTCATGCATGTCATAGACCCATAGTTAGGGAGGCCCTCCTTCCTGGGCTGGTTCCTCATGGATCCTAAGGGCCAGTCCTCATCCGCTAGTCCCTTCGCTTTGTAGACATCGGCTCTCCTGCGTCGTTAGAGGCCTCAGTGTTGCTGATCACCCAACATAGAGGTGACTCTGGTCAACTGTTCCCATTACTGGGAACGACAAAGGATGCCTCTGGCGACAGAACTTTACTTGAATTTAGGCCTTCCCTTTAGCTGTGGGAAGCCTGTCTTAGATACCTCTCTGAAGTAGAGAGAAAATATTCCAGAATAAGTGATGGAATTTTAGAGCCAAAGTGAAACTTAGAAATCAGGCCTGAATTCAGGTATAACCTACTTATTTCATAAACGTGGATTCCAACCCCCTAGGAATTAAGCATGTGGCATAAAGCGGTGCAGCGAGGTAGCACTGGCAGGTTCATCCTGTTTCTGCAAACATGACAGTATGTCTTTTGTTTGGTTTCTATTTTTCAGTACAGATAGGTGGACAGTTAAATGACTGAGATCTACCCCTCTCCACCACCTATTTTCAAGGGAATATTTGAACTTACTGTATTGGCTAAATACTAATAATCATCATTTAAAGTATATTTGTTTTTTTAGGGAGTGAATATTGAAAACTGAGAAATGAATTTGTAACTTGTTATGACATTCACACATATTCAGGTGGGAAATTATAGCCCAACTCTAGGTACATTGTAAAAATGCTGACAACTGGCTGATGTTCGCTTCTAGGAAGGTGGAGTAAGCATACTTCTTTCTGTTCCTCCCACTAAGTATAACTAAACACCTGGGCACTATATCTAAGACAAACATAAGAAGACTATGAACTGGCTATGTACCTTGGTAACTGAGGAATGACATGGTGTTGAGTTTCCTGGGCTTTCTTTTTGCCTCATATATTTGAGACTTGGAGGTGAAAAAGCTGGTAACCTGGAAATATGAATTGTCAGAGACAAAAATGCTCTCATCTCTCAAAGCCAACACAATTCAAGGGACCAGGAAAGAGGCAGCCAAACAAGACAGAAAACTTTTAGATAATAACTGCTATACTCCAAGCAACACAGAAAAAAATCTATGACCTCCACTCCTACCCAAAACAGATCAAGTAGGAAGCTGAGGCTTTTTCCTTAATGGCCAATAACAAGCCCTCCACCTCCCTTATGGTGTAAGTGGGGCCACACGGAGAGTCAGACTTTCACATGCACCTGGAAGAAACAAAGTGCCCTTCCTCCATTCCTGCCAGAGAGGTATTAGAGAAAGCCTAATAGAGAGCACAAATTTTCACCACTGCCTGGTGGAGATGAGGCTGCCCCCACTGTGGAGTAAGTAGAGACCATGTGGGAGCCAGAATTTCCACCCAGCAGCAACAAGGAACTCCCTCTTTGGGTGTCAAGAGAGGCCAAATGGGAAATCTGGACTTCTGCCTTTCTTTGGAAGTAACAAATCCAGAGTGATGTCAGGGAAAGATAGCTAAAAGCAAAGGTTTAAATAAGATCCAGAATCTCAGAACATAATATAAACATAATACAACAATGCACAGGCAGCAGTAAAAATTTATGTATCATACCAAGAACCTGGAACACCTCAAGCTGAATGAAAAAGGCGGTCAATAGATGCCAACACTGAGATGACAGAGAGGATGGAATTATCAGGCAAAGATTTTTAAATCAGTCATGATAAAAAATACTTCAATGAACAATTTCAAGCTTGTTGGGGGAAAAAAAGGTTTAACAAAAAAGTTGAACATTTCAGCAAAGAAATAAAAGATGTTTAAAAAAAACAAATGGAACTTTTAGATTTGAAAAATACAAATAATGGTAGCTCAATAGCAGAATAGAAGAACAGCGGAAAGAATCAGTGAGCTAGAAGATAGAAGAATAGAAATTACCTAATGTGAACAACAGAGAGAAAGTAGATTGGATTAAAAAAATGAATAGAGCCTCAGAAACCTATAGGACTATAATTCAGGATCTAAATTCATATTATTAGAATTACAGAAGAGAAAGAGAGCTGAAAAAGTACTTAAAGAAAAAAATTGCTGAAAATGTCCCAAATTTGATAATAGACACAAACCAAAAAGGAAAAAAAAAAAAAAAAAAAAAAAGAAGCTAAGTGAATACCAAACAGAATGAATGCAAAAAAATCTTGAGGCAAAAATGACACCTTAACTTTAGAGAGAAAACAATTAGAATGACAGCAGATTTCTCAACAGAAACTGTGCAGGTCAGAAAAAAGTGGCATGTATTTTTCAGGTGCTGAAAGAAAAGCACTGTTAACCCAGAATCCTATACTTAGTGAAAATATTCTTTGGGAATGAAGAGGAAATCAAGACATTTTCAGATGAAGGAAAATGAAGCCTCTGTTGCTATCAGAACTTTGCTAAAAGAATGGTTTAAAAAAGTTCTCCAAACAGAAAGGAAGTGATAACAGAAGAAATCTTAGAACATCATGAAGGAAGAAAAAATATGGCAAGCAAAAATACTGATAAATACAATAAGCTTTCTTTATTCTCTTCTGAATATGTTTTCTAAATTATGTTTGACAGTTGAATAAAAAATAACATTGCCTAAAGTGGTTCTACTATAAATGCATGTGGAGGAAATATTCAAGACAATTGTATTATAAATGGGGTAAAGTAAAGGGACGTAAAGGGAGGTAACCTCACTATACTTCACTTGAACTGGTAAAATGACTTTACTAGTAGAGTGTGATAAATTTTATATATATAAAATGTCCTCTCTACCAACCACTAAAAAAGCTATACAAAGAGATGCATGTCAAACATTCTAGAGAAATCAAAATGGAATTTTAAAAAATGTTCAAATAACCCACAGTAAGACAGGAAAAAGAAAACAGTGAAATGAAAAACAGGAAAAAAAAAAATAGCATGTTTAAGCCGTAAGATATCATATGACATTAAATGCAAGTGGCCTAACACAGCAGTTAAAGATACAAATTAGCAAAGTGAATAAAAAGACATATCCTAGTGATATGCTGTTTACAAGAAGCTCACCTCAAATATAATGATATAGATAGGTTGAAAGTGAAAATATTGAAAAATATACATCATGCAAACAGGAGTTTTTAAAAAATAGCTCATCTGATACTGATACAGGAGCAGCGTTATCAATATCAGATAAGCTAGACTTCAGAACAAAAAAAAAAAATCACCATAAACAGAGAGGGGCATTACATAATGATAAAGTGGTCATGTCACCAAGAAGACATAGCAGTTCTAAATGTGTATGTACCAAACAACAGAGCTTGAAAATATGTAAAATATAAACTGGTAGAACTAAAACTAAAAATAGGCATGCCAACAATTAGAGATGAAGACCTCAACAACCTCTCCCAACAATTGATAGAACAACTAGACTAACACCACAATCAATCAACAAGATTTAATTGACATTATATCTTGAGCACACAGAGTGTGTTCTCTAACCACAATGGAATCAAACTAGAAATCAATAACAGAAAGATAACAGGGAGGACTCTCCAAACACATTGAAACTAAACAACACACTTCTGAATAATCCATGTGTCAAAGAGGAAGTCTGAAAAGAAATAAAAAATTCATTGAACTGAATTAAAATAGAATACAATGTTTTAAAATTTATGGAAAACAGCCAAAGGAGTACACAGAAGAAGTTTATAGTACTAAATGCATACATTGGAAAATAGGAAAAATCTGAAATCAATAATCTAAGCTCCCAATACAAAAACCTAGAAAAAGAGCAAAATAAACCTAAAGAAGCAAGAAAGAAGGAAATAATAAGGATCAGATCTGAAATCAATTAAGTTGAAAACAAAGAAGAAAATAAATGAAAAAAAAGCAGGTTCTTCAAAATGATTAAAAAAAATGACAAGCCATTGCAAGATTGACAAAGAAAAAAAGAAAACACAGATCGCCAGTATCATGAGTGACACAGATGGTATCAATACCTCCTGTAGACATCAAAAGAATAATAAAGTGAATACTATGAATATTTCTACATGCATAAATTTTGAAAACTTAGATGAACTTCAAGAATTTCTTCAGATACAAGTAGACCTACCATTTGATCCAGCAATCCCATTATTGGGCATCTTCCCAAAAGAACAAAAGACATTCTATAATAAAGACATCCGCACTGGAATGTTTATAGCAGCACAATTCACAATTGCAAAGATGTTGAAACAACCCAAGTGGCCATCAATACATGAGTGGATTAATAAAATGTGGTATATGTATACCATGGAGTACTACTCAGCTATAAGAAGAAATGGTGATATAGCACCTCTTGTATTTTCCTGGATAGAGCTGGAACCCATTCTACTAAGTGAAGTATCCCAAGAATGGAAAAATAAGCACCACATGTACTCACCATCGAATTGGTTTCAGTGATCATCACCTAAGAGCACATTTGAGAATAACATTAATCGGGTGTCGAGCAGATGGTGGGGGGCGGGGATGGGTGTATACATACATAATGAGTGCGATACACACCGTCTAGGGAATGGACACGCTCAAAGCTGTGATTCCAGTGGGGAGGGAGGGGCAAGGGCAATATACATAACCTAAACTTTGGTACCCCCATAATATGCTGAAATAAAAAACATTATAAAAAACAGTGTATGCCATTGCACAAATGAAAGACAACTCTGATGCTAAGTGCAAAAAAAGTTATTCAATTTAAATGAAAATTGTGCAACTAAATATTTTAATACATTGTATAAAGCAAGTATAATAAATGTAAACATTTTTAAATGAAAAAAAAAGAATTTCAGTTTCTTGAAAAGTATAGGTTACCATAACTCACCCAATATGAAATAGACCATTTTAATACTTCTATCTATAACTACTAAGGAAATTGAATAGTTAACCCTTTGCCCCAAGAAAAAAATCTCCAGTTTCAGTTGGTTTCACTGGAATATTCTACCAAATGGGTAACTAAGAATTAAAACCAATTTACATAATCTTGCAGAAAATATAAAAGGAGGGAACACTTCTCCATTCAATGAAGCTAATATTACCCTGTTGCCAAAAAAACAAAGACAGTAGAAAAAAAGAAACAAAAAAAAATTACAGACCAATATGCCTCCTGGATATAGATACAAAAATCTTTTACAAAATACTAACAAATAGAATTTAGCAATATATAAAAAGAATTATACACCAAGTGAGGTTTATCCCAGAGATGCAAACCTGGTTCAATATTAAAAAATCAATTAATGTAGTTCATCTTATTAAAAAGGTAATGAAGAAAAGTTACATGGTCATATCAATCAATCAATGCAGCAAAAGCATGTGGCAAAATTAAACATGCATGTGTGATAAAAACTCAAAATATAGAAATAGAGTTAACTTCCTCAACTTGATAAAGAGCATCTACAAAAAACCTATAGCTACCATTATACTTGTTGGTGGAGGACTGAATTCTTTCCACATAAGATCAGGAACATGTCAGGAATGTCTTCTCTTCCACTTTTAATCAACTTAGTACTAGAAGTTCTAGTTTATACAATAAGTGAGAAAAGGAAATGAAATGCATACAGTTTGGAAAGTGAGATACAAACTACTCTTATTTGCATAAGTCATGATTGTCTATGTAGAAAATCTTTAGTAATCACCAAAAAACTCCCAGAACTATTAATAAAAGTGAATTTAGGAAAGTTAAAAGATCCAAGTAAACATACAAAAATTAATTGTATTTCTATATACTAGAAATGAACATATGGACTCTGAAATTACAACTATGACATCATTATCAGTCACTCAAAAATAAATGAAATACTTAGGTGTAAATCTAGCAAAACAGGCACAGGATTTATATGCTGAAAGAAATTAAAGACGATCTAAATAAAGGGAGAGACATACAGTGTTCATGAATTGGATGACTCAACATAGTAAAGATCTCATTTGTATCCAAATTGATTTGCAGATTTAATGAAACTCCTATCAAAATCCGAGCAAGAAATTTTGTAGATATAGACAAGATTATTCTAAAATTTATGGGAGAGGTAATAGAATTAGATAGCTAAAACAATTTTGAAAAAGAATAAAGTGGGAACTATCAGTCTATTGGATTTTAAGACATTTTATAGCTGCAGTAATCACAACTGTATGGTTTTGGCAGAGGGATGGATACATAGATCAATGGAACAGAACAGAATCCATAAATAGACCCACACAAATATTGCCAACTGTATTTTTAATTACATATAATTTACATACCACAAAATTCCCCCTTTTAAAGTGTACAATTCAGTGGTTTTTAGTATATTCATGAGGTTGTGAAACCATCACCTCTTCCATCACCTCTTCTAATTCCAGTACATTTCCATCACCCCAAAAAGAAACTCTATTCTCCCAGCCCCTAGCAATCACTAATGTACTTTTCCCCTATGGATTTGAATATTCTGGGCACTTTATGTGTCCAAATGGAATGATGGATGGTTGCCTTCTATGTCTGGTTTCTTTCACTTAGCATGTTTTCAAGGTTCATCCATGTTGTACTATGTATCAGTATTTCATCCATTTTTATGGATGACTAATATTCCACTTTGTTTATTTTTGTTTACCCAGTATCAGTTGATGAACATTTGGGTTGTTTCCACCTTGGCTATTATAAATAACGCTGCTATGAACATTCATTAGCACATTTTTGTGCACAAGTTTCAGTTTTCAGATTTTTTAAAGTTTCATTTTGGATTGTTCATTGTTAGTATATAGAAAGACAGTTCATCTTTGTATATTGATCTTTTATCCTGCAACCTGGCTGAACTCATATATTAGTTCTAATAATTTTTTGAGGACTTCTTAGGATTTTCAATATACTATTAACAGATCATGTCATCTGTGCATGGAGATAGTTTTACTTCTTTCTTTCTTCTCTTGATTCCTTTTTTTTTCTTCTTGCCTAACTGCTAGAACCTCTAGTATAATATTGAATAGAAGCAATGAGAGATCCTTGTTCTTGATTTTAGGGGGAAAGCATTCAGTATTTAATTATGAATTATGATTTTAGCTGTGGGCTTTTTAATCCCTTTATTGGGTTGAGGAAGTTCCTTTGTATTCCTGGTTCTTGAGTACTTTTATCATGAAATGGTGTTAGATTTTATGAGATGTTTTTATTGCATCTCTTTAGATGATCATGTAGTTTTTGTTCTTCATTCCATTAAAATTGTGTACAATTCAGATAGATTTTTAGATGTTATACAAATTTTGCATTCCTAGCATAAATCCTAATTGGTCATGGTATATAATCCTTTTTATATGTTGCTAGATCTGGTCTGGTGATGTTTTGCTGAGAATTTTTGCTTCTGTATTCATAGGAGATATTAGTCTGTACATTCTTGTAATATCTTTGTCTGGTTTTGGTATCAGGGTACTACTGGCCTTATAGAATGCGTTTAACTTATGTTCCTGAATTGCATAATCCTTTATTGTTTACTAGGTTACATTCTGTGGTCTTTCTTCTGTTTATGGCTCCAAGCTGATCCTCTCTAGCCCTCCATCCAAAGCCAATCATTCCAGAAGTGTGTGTCACAAGACAGGACTGTGGTTTCTAGCCCAGGAGGAACCATCCCAAAACTCTTATCTTACCTGGTGATGGATAGGTGGTAGGATACTGTGGAAGGAGGCCTGCACCAGTGTTTAAAAAGCCACCCTGGAGAAGAACAGGGGTTTGGAAGATACCTCCCAAATGGAAACTGGTCACCCTCAGTCAGTCCTGCATCCACAAAGTGAGTCTTGTCCCTTTCCTTCAGTGTTTGCAGGACTGGTGTGTGCTGGGCCAGAAGTAGTCAAAAAGATTCATAGTTAAGAATCTTTAGAGTTCATTTAGTCTTATCTCCATTCTTGTAGCCTAATAGCACTGAAGCTGCTCTCTACCCTTAGGATTTATGTCTTAGACAGTGACAGTGCCTAATGTCAGAGGCCAGGCCCTTAGGCCTCACTTCCCAACCATGTGCCACACATTACTTGGATATCTTAAAATAATCATAATTTGCATATAATGAAATGTAAAGCTATTTTTCATTGAATGTTGTTAACTATAATAGTATGTAGTCCAGAGTTTAAACTAGGACAGAATATACAGCATCTCCAGGACTGCCCTAGAATAAGTGACCCCTGACAAACTCAAATTTAGAAGCAGCAAAATTGGCAAAAGTCTCTTACTTTCTGATCTTTCTGATTTCTTATTTATTCACCCATCATTGTAAAGTTTATAGCTAAGCATTAAGAATCTTTTAGTGCAAGGAGTGGCAAACTGTGTACCCATGGGTCAAATCTGGACTACTACTTGTTTTTGTAAATAAAGTTTTATTGGAACACAACTACCCCACTTGTTTATATTTTGTCTGTGGCTGTTTTGCTGCTGCAAAAGCAAAGTTAAGTAATTGTGACAGAGATCGTCTGGCCCCAAACACCAAAATATTTGCTATCTGGACCTTTATAGAAAATGTTTGCTAATACCTATTTTAGAATCACAAAATCACTCAAAAGATTTCTTCGGTAAATCTCACTACAAAGGTTGCCCCCAGGCTCATGCTTTCATGCTCCCTTGTTACTGAAAATCACTCATCATGTGGTTATGTTCTGCATTTCACTGTCTAAAACTTCAAGAAGAGTCTCTGAGGAGTAGCCACCCAATTCCAAATCCCATTTTACAGCAAAAACTGTTATAGCAAGACTTCTGTATATCTTTACTTTGGTGATTTTTAAAATCGCATTTCATACACTTGACCTTCGAGAAATATATTCAAGGCTTCAGGCAAAGAAATACCAACCTTTGCAAAATGTGATTCAACTTGTTTCTATATTAGGGCAGGGGACAAGAGATACCATTTCAAGAACTGCTGTGTACCAGGCATTGTGCTGGAGACTTTACATTCATTTATTGTTATCTTTTATAGATAAGGAAACTGAGGTTCAAGATGTTAAAAAGACTTCCCCAAATTATACAACCAGGTCTGTCTGGTTCTAAAACTTAGGCTCCTTCTATTACATCAGTGGTTCCTAAAGGAAGGTCCCTGGAAAGCAACATCAGCACCACCTTGGAACTTGTTAGAGATGCAAATTCTCATGCATCTGATCTATTGAATGAGAAACTCCAGGAATGGTACTCAGCAATGTGTGTCTGAACAAGGCCTCTGTGAAAGTTTGAGAACCACTGGATTATACTATCCTACAATGCACTGGCTAATGTTGTGATTTGACAGTACTGAGTACCTTAGTATCTCTATCTGGGGAATTGTAGATGCAATTCAACCAACATAACTTGATGCTGTGGCCATGCATCAGATTCCTTGCTACGCCTAAAAGTACAACTAACTGCAGCACGGCATTTTGAGTCTTCTAAGAGATACATGAAATCTGCAAACCTGGGGACAGGCAGGGCAGAAGCAGCAGGAGTGACAGGACTTGCTTTTTATATCTACCCTCAGGACCCTTTTCTGGAGGGAGGGCCCAAGATCACACTTGAGATACAGGTTTCAGGGACCAGTATTGACAAATACCATGCCCAGATGGCAGAGGTGAGTCTGGAACGCAGGCTGGGAGCTGGAGAAGGCCCAAACCAGCATGTTCTGCTAGCAGGATTGCCACAGCAAATAGCTCAGGGAAGGACAAGGACTGGTCCAAAGGGAGCAGAGAAGAGTCATCTTCTTTCTTTATGTTGCATGCCTTGATGTGTTGAGTTGCTGGATCTGATGAGAAGCTTTAGGATGTACACAATCTAGATTTTGGAGTCCAGCTGGGGAAGAAGCAGAGAGCAGCAGTGGTTGAGTTAGTCTTATTCTTTCTCAAAATGAAAGTCCTCCTTATGGATCAGAAATGTTATCAGTATACAATGGGCATCCTGTCAGGAGTTGAGGGTGGCAGGAAAGGATCCAGTAAGCCACTGTTGAGGAGTGTGTGAAGGCTCCATCTCATGGACTGTAGACAGATGAGATCCAAAAGCAGCTGCACCACAGCAGTGGGTGGAGCAGACAGAAGCTGCCTCCCCAGTGACCCCAGCCTGTGTGTCCTTCTGTCCTTCTCTCCATTCCCTGGCTGATCCCATTTCCTCCTCTGGTGACCTGGTGCCATCTTGTTCCAATCCTTCACCTCTCCTGTGAGTGACAGCTTCCCTACCTTGACTGGAGTTGCTCTTTGCTCAGGCTTCAACTTGGGTAAGAGTCCAAGGGCTGGTTTCCTGCCCCGACACTCAGCTCCCTCCCTAGAACACCACACACCTTGAGTTCAGGTGATGTTTCTTGTGCCCAGGTGTAAATACATAGGCTGTTTAAAAGTCTCTAAATGTGCCTGTACAGGGCTGTGGAGGAGATAGAGATAAAGTGGGATTTGAGGGACTGGAAAGTCTCAGGCAAGAGTGTTTGTGGGGGGTGGGGGGTGGGGAGTGACTGTCTGTTGTCAAGGTCATGGAAACACCAGGGCAAAAGGCAGTTGGGGGTTCTGTAAATCACAGACTGTTGGTGCTCAGGGAACAGTAGAATTGAAGAACAAAGTATATTCATGAACTGTATGGGTTGTCAAAATATAGTCCAACAATTATGAGGAGGTCAGGAACCACATATCTTCAAGGAGAAGTGAATCAGAAGTCAGGGTAGTAGTTCTGTAGGAGGCAATAGGGAAGGCTGGAGGCCAGGCATCTCCACTGGGAGCCCTGGCTCATGCTTACACATGGAAATTTCTTTTCAGCATCACTCTGGGAATTTGCATGCTTTCCCAAGCCCAAAATCCCAAGAAAAATCAGTAGAGACATCATGAAAATAGGTGAAAGCATTATAATTTTTCTGCGAGAAATATGCTTAAAAATTGACGTAAAGATGCTGTCAGTTTGAAGGAATTCCTTGATGTCAAGCAGAAGCAAGAAAAGGAAACACTGACACACAGAGTTGAAGGTGAAGGTTGACATTTCTAGGAAGCAGGACAGGAGCACTTAGGAGACAAATGGTCACTACTGCCATGTTATAAGTGTGTGTTTATGGCTTCATCTGCTGCTAAAATGAGTCCTTTGTGCAAAATAAGTAAACATTAATAATGTGTAGGCATAATATACTTTATACAAGTCTTGTGAGTGATTTTCCAAAATATAACAAATTTTGGAAACAAGTCCTTAAATTGGCAATTTCAACACCTAAGTCTGTGTAGTACTGTTAACCTCGCTAGAAGATTCAAATATCACATTATTCAAGGATTGTCAAATAATTTTCACCCTATTTTCTGGTGTTTGAACACTGCTATAAAGTTTGTAGATGCTGTTATTTCTTTTTGTCAAATACATTTTTAGATATCCATAATAATGAGTGACAAGTATGCAGAATGTTGAAAGTATTTAAGAAATGTATGACTTTGAGATTTCCCAAGAATTCCCAGGAATTCTAATTTCTTTCTGGATTGTGAAGATTAACATCTGTGGGGGATCTGGCTAGAGTCCCTTCAAGGGAGGAGCTCAGGCCACAGTGTGGCCAGTGCAGCCTCTGTGGGGAGACGTGGGGGATTTACGGAGCTGGAGGAGGCAGGGATGGGCGAGTGGCCACTGAGGGTCGACGCCATGGCTCAGATGTGCGCTTGTAACCTGGGAGCCCCAGTATCTGCAAGAAACAAGCACGGTGTGGTAGGGCGGACTGCCAGCTCTCAAATAATGATGCCTCTGTGGGAATGCTCACATCAGCCTGTACTGAGTGCACAGCCAGGTGGCTGCACTGAAACTCGAGGAGCCGTGTGGCACAGGAAGAACCAGAAGGCAGACGGTGCAACTGCAGGATGCAGAAATATGCTTACACTGTAATACACAGAGACTTCCCCACTGGGAGCTTGCAGTTCTGGGCTCCTCCTACCTGGCACATTCCTCCCACGGCTCTAATCACTCTCTTGAGCATTTCTGATTAATATTTAATTTTTAAATGTGTATATATGTATATGTACGTGTATGTATCTCCTTTGCACTGAAGTGAAGTAACTGGACCAAGTCCAAGTTGTCATTCTCCAGGTCCTTGAACCTGAAACCCACCTGCCTTTGTGATCTGACTTACTAGTTCAGGGTTTTTTGGAACTTGGTCTAATTTCGTTCTCACATTAATTGCTATCTCCAATAAAAATTAATGATCCCCACTGAAACAAAGTTTTGGTGATGTGAGGTCACTGACCCAGAGTCACCTGGCTCGGCAGTGACAGAGCTGGTATCCACTCCATGTTAGGGAAGAGCTGTCTGAGACGTTTGCATTATGCATGTGCCTTGCACAAGGTCGAAAAGTAAAACATGAAAGAGAAACTAGAGTCTTGAGGTTTGTTCTGTCAAACCATGTGGTTCTTTTCTTGGCTTTTAACTTTCACCATTGAGAATAAACAATTTAGCGTAAGAGATCAACAAACAATTTGAAAAAGGTAATAGTGGACTAGACCTGTGCTTTGTTCCTGCCCTTTCTTTGTTAGATCATTGCGTGGCGTGATTGGCCGTGGCTGTATCCTGCTACACCCATGTTAAGCATTTCTTTTACCAGCGGTATCTAAAATCAAGTGCATAAATCTGGCTGCTTCCATCATAACAACAGTCTGACCCTGGTGTTTGCATCTTCCAAACACAGACAGAGCTGCCTTCAGCAAATCTGGGGACCGGATACTGGCAAGGGTGTTCCTTATCACTGGTATATTATTCTTATTGAAAAATAATCTTTTTCCTTATAAGTCAAGACCTTTGACACTTGGCCTTCCCCACGATTTCTGAGGTGGAGATCCAGTGCATTTTGTTCATGCCCTTCCTCTCCCTGCTTTTGAGAAGGAAAAGGTTGTGAACATTCCTGGAGCGTCTTCTCTGTGCCGGGACCTCCTGGCGGGGGGGTTGGGGGGCGGGGAGCCTGTGGGGCAGGGCTGAGACACAGTCCTGCTCTTCACTCTGAGTCTCTGTGCCATGGGCCACCTGGTGCTTGTGTGCTTGAGGTCTCTGGTCAATCAGTGGAACTGGAATTTGTCCCGTAGCAGACAATGTAGCCTTTCTTTGGGCTACGCCTCTGTATATGAACCCAAATAAGAAGGAAACTAATTAAAGGGACTCAGATAAGAGCTACAAAATGGCCAGAGGACTGCAAGATATGGTTTAATAAGAAAAATGAAAGCTACTAATGACAGGTTAAACTAATTGCTAAATTATGGCCACTGCTGAATAACTTTCATAACGATACTGAATTTTGTTTAGTGGCACTGAGAGCTTTCAGTTTCCCTGAATTCTAACCGGGGAAGAATTAAACTGCTTTTAGATATGCTGTATATGATAGGTATATGCTTTTGTGGAGAAAGAGAAGTAATTTAGAACTATAGTGAATTAAGTCATAGAATTGTAAAGAGAGAGAAAGTAAAATTCAAATGAGAAGGAGGAGGAGGAACGAGAAGTTGGGATGAGAATCCAACAGAAGCAGCTTCCACTTAGCAGCTTTAGCTAAACTGGTCTCCACGCCCAGGAGAAAGCAGGAAGCTTGGCATCACCCACGACACTGAAACTGAACACATCTGTGTAGCCAGCTCCCAGAGCAAGAAGTGGAAACTGACCAACTCCTGGAAGCCTTTCTGTGTCCTCTTTTCATCATTACTCCCTCAAATAATGCCAATCTTGACTTATAGTGGCAGAAATTAATTTTGTCAATTTTTGAACTTTATATAAACGGAAACATACATATTTCCTCTTTTGAGTCTGGTTTCTTTTGTTCAGTGCTGTTTGTAAGATTCACCCACATGCTGCACATGGTACAGATTCTTCATTCTAGTTGCTGTGTGGTATTCAGTGCACTGATCCCTTCTGCTGTCTGTGGGCATTTGGGTAGTTTCTAGTTTGGGCCTGTTAGATACTTCTGCTGTGAGCCTTCCGTCCTCCAGTGACCCTGCTGTGTCTGTACCCAGGAGTGGGATTCCTGGGTCATGGGGCGTGCATGCATTCGCTAGAGCAGATGTTGCCAAATAATTTTCCTAAGCAGTTTGCACTCGTGGGCCAGCAACGTATGAGAGTTCTGATTATACCATATCCTTGCCAACACTTGGTATTTTCTGTTTTGATTGTAGCCATTCTGGTGGTTAGTAAGTGCTAGTATAACAGATGAGAAAGCTGAAGCATGGAGGGGGGTCTAACATCTATATCTTGTCAGTAGCAAGGCAGAAAGTTTGAGCCCTGTGGCCTGACCATGCTCTTCCCACCTTGGTGTCCTCCCTTTTTCACAGGAGATGCTTCATTTCCTGAGTGATGGCCCACATTGGCCAGCCCTGGCCAGCCCTCCGTCCATCGTAGAGGTAGCTCAGTCAGCCCGAGTGGGCCCTCGTGTTAAATGTTTTAACAAAACGTCAAATGTCAGCCATTCAATTGATGAGCCAACTTTAAAATGTCATTTTTGGACCTCAGAAAATTGCAAGCTGCCCCCAAGTCTCACTTTGGCTTCAAATTTAAAATTTCAAATTGCATTAATGAATTTCCTAATGAGCCACAAAATTGGCTCACTTTTGGTTCATCTCTTTGTTTTCTCTGGCCAAACTCTGAGAGAAGAGGCCAATTCCATCAGACAGCGGGAGAAAGAGCAGCCAGTTTACAGCAGAGCTTCCCAGTAGGAACACAGCCAGAGTGGGCAACATTCTAGCATGATCCAGTCCTTTCTGTAGCCCTTGGAAAGGATGCACATGAGGGCTATGTCACTACATGGAAAAATTAACTGAGTAGTTAAAAAAATAAAGCAGGACATAAAATGTTATGACCACTGGAATTACATCTAGTAAAACACACATGTACATGCACGTGTGTGCAGTTTAGAAAGAAAAAAGCAAAGGCCTGATAGTGATTGTCTTAGGTTGGTATGATAGTGAGTGGGTTTACAGCCTCCTTTGTATTTGCAGAATTTTTGCAAAGTGCCTACATTAGTTTTGTAAAGAAAAAAACTGAATTTATAATTTCTAAAAAGATCATTTTTCCTTTCGTATTTTTGCTGCCTATATTTAGGAAAACTAACTTAGAATTGTAATCGTTTTGAAGCTTTGGAATTATGATGTTCAAAAATCACAGAACCATAATGTAATGATTAATGGTAGGGTAATACGATGACATGGATGATAGCAGCCAATGTTCCAGTGAGGAAATGAGTCTGTATTAACAAAATAGGACACATTCCAGAAGTAGAATTAAGGAGTGTATAATCCTTGACTGTGTATAATATGTATGTATCAATGGATATGTATGTGTGCATATATATGTGTACAGATACATACACATATATATGTTATTTATCAGTCTATTTATCCTAATTCTTATTAGCCCCCTCTTTGTAAGATGAGTAAGGGCACTAACACTGGGAAATAAAATGTGTTTAATGTGTGTATAATAGTAGATAGGTATTAGTCAATAAAGTACTTGTTAAAGTACCCATTTTTATGTGTGTATGTATTTTAACACAGTCAAATCATACATACATAAATCTGCATGGAAATGCACAAAATAATGTCATTAGTTATTTTTTTGGTGCTCATATTCTGAGTCATTTTCCTTTATGGTATTTGCAAAATTTTTAATGATGAACATATGCTTGTGTTTAAGTGAAAAAAGTCAAATGGTTGTAGGTAGCATTTGAAACTTTAAGGCTCCTTTGTAAGGTGGGTAAGGATCCTGGAAAGGAATAGGCAGTGTTGTAGAAAGGAGTGCTACTCTCTATTTTCCAAAAGAATGTTAGGTTATATTGTTCAAACCACAGTTCTCTTT
The DNA here is from genome assembly GCA_028533085.1 of Varecia variegata. NCBI lineage: Eukaryota > Metazoa > Chordata > Mammalia > Primates > Lemuridae > Varecia > Varecia variegata. Next base: position 123,965,795 of record CM052436.1, read on the forward strand.
GTTTTTAAGTAGAGTGTAGTAGAAGAATTTTGAACATTGTACTAGATCTTTTGCTAACAAGAAGAACATGTTCTTGGCTTTGTTCTCTTTTCAATGGCATGTTTTATTTTCTGTCAGATTTATGGATTTAATAGCTCCTATTTCTTTACTTAAACAGAGAGAAAATTAATCATTCTGCTTTTTAATGGTACATGATTTCTTCTTACTCACATGTTTCACTCTACTTGGATGGATGGTGAAACATTATTCATTGTTTGTACTTAACATTTATTAAATCGAACAATGAAATAAATACACATATGAAAGCAAATAAGCATAATTTGGTTTATTAAAGTTCATTTCTTTAAAAAATGCTGCTGATAAACATATGACAATATAGAAAACTAGGAAAAGGACATAGAAGTTTTTTTAAAAAAATAATTATATGTAATCTCACACCTTAGAAATAACCACTATAAAAAACATTGGTAAGTTGCTTTCTTAGATATTCAGCATTTATTACCAGGTACCGCCTTTAGTGGGTATTTATTGAGCTCCATGGTATGCATTGCTGTACTTTGGGGAAAAGTTTGTGAACAGGATAGATAAGATCCTACCCTTACATCACTTACCGTCTGGCTGGGGTCACTATGTACATATGTAGGGGGTGTACAGGAGAGAGGGGGGAGAGTGGAATGCAAAACAGATGAGTACCTTGGCAGTTTAGTATAAGAAGTGCCATTTGGGGGGAAACGTAGTCTTTTAAAAGTATGTGTGTGTGTATTAAAAGTAGGCTGATTTTTAAACAAATTGGCATTCCGTATAGTTTTCTGCCACTTAATACTATATTAAACAGTATCCTATGTCATTAGATAGGGCTGTATTATAATATCATGTCATATCATATATTATATCACATTGCATCATATATGAATGCATCTGAATCTATTTACTTATTCCTTGATTACTGGATATTTGGGTTGTTTGCAATTTTTATAACATAAAGAATGCTGCAATGAACGTCTTCATCTATTATGAAATTTTGTCATCATCTCCAATCTTTTTCCCTTAAAATTTATTCCTAAAAATAAAATTGCTGGCTTACATGTGTGAATTAAAATTTTCCAGGTTGCTGAGAAACACCACCACGTTGGTTTCTAGAGGGTCATGCAAGGTAGCCATCCAGTTTGCTTGCTGGTGAAACATTTCGTTTGATCTTTCTGAAACTTGCTTCAACAAAACTTGTGGACAGCATCCAAGTGAACACACCCTACGTTGAGTTCTTTATGGCAGATGCTGTTTGGTTAGGGCTTTTTGTTTACCGTTGATTAAGCAAATAGAGCCAAGTTTCATGTATACCATAAAAATGTTGGTAGCCCCATGGACTTAGTACCTCTCTGTGCTTTCAGAATAGGAAATGTGTGTTCAGTGCAGGTCAGAATAACAAAAGAGGGCCGTGTCACTAGAGTTTCCTTTGTTCTCACTGTGTGTAAAACATGGAGGGCAGAAGAGACCACCATTAACTCTAATAAACAATAAGCTCTTGAGACTTTATGTGGGAATAAAAATGTTGTTATATGAAACATGCTGCAACCAGTGTTTTATATATCTCCCAGGAATTAGCATTGATCATTTAGGTCTGACCCATCTGGTTTCTGGATTTTATAGAAATAGAAATTAGCAAATTTTCATTGCATTTTAGATATTAATTCAATCAACAAAGATGGTTTTTTTTCCTTTTTTAAAAATGTATTTTTTAAATTGATTCATAATAGATATATAAACATTTTTATGGTATATATAATATTTTGATACAGTTGTATAGTGTGTAATGATCAAATTAGGGTAGTTAGGGTATCCATCACCTTAAACATTTATCTGGAACATTCAAATTATTCTGTTCTCACTATTTTGAAATACACAATAGGTTATTGTTAACTATAATCACTTTACTGATCTATCAAATACTATGTCTTATTTCTTTAGTCTAATTGGATTTTTGTACCTATTAATCAACTTATCTCCATTCCTCCCTCCCTCTGCCTCTGGGAACCACGAGTGTGTTCTCTATCTTTATGAAATCCACTTTTTTAGCTCCCATAAGTGAGTGAGAACATGAGACTATTTATCTTTCTGTGCCTAGCTTCACTTTACATAATAACTTCCAATTTTTAAAAATTAAATAAGATAGTTGTTTGCTCTAGAACAGCTTTTCAGCGGTTGACATGGTGAAGATGGAGTGCTCACATGAGCACACTTTTAGTTCCAATGACTTTGAACTTTGACTCTTGTGTTCTGTAGACTCATCTAGGGCACCCATGACTCAGACCAGGTTTAAGGATATGAAGTGATCTTAATGCTCTAGAAATTTTCTCTTTCTGATTTGGAAGAGCTGCAGCTCATTGAACTTTTGGACGTAATTGCTTTGATGGCTGACCATAATTTATGACAACACTCTCTTTTGCTCTCTATTTTTGTAAACCCTACTGTTCTATTTTATATTATTAAAGTTCTGTGATAGCCCCATTCAATGAGGAAAAACAAACAGAAAACATTGTTTCATGTCCTTATTACCATGCAGTGTTCCTGGTTTTAGAGCAGGTTCTTAGGGTTTAAGCAGAGAGAGCTCTGCTTTGGGAGAGAGCTCTCGGCTGATGATAGCTGACCTAGGATAGGCTTGGGTCATTATCACTCTGTATGTTTTGGTGACTCTGTCTGGTGCTCGAATTTTAATAACTGCTTTCCTGTCTCCTTCCCTTAAGTTATCCAGTGGAAGACCACTGTCCTGTGAGATCAGTACATTCCCCTGGAATTACCTCTTAATTAACTTTTCTTATGCTTAATCATCAAAAGCTCTATTTAATATCTAGGCAGTGTAGGAAAGTGCCAGATGGGATTTCTTTTATTAGCAATAAGATTAGGGCCTTCGGAGCCCTGTGAAATCAATGCTTATTATAAGGCATTGATTCATAGGGCTAAGAGTTCACCAGCTTTCTGCTGCAGTAGAGACACTCAAACTTAACTCTGGATCCTGATCATTTCAATATGTCCTAAGACAGTGAAGCTTTGCAGCAGTAGTGTGAGTTTTGCAGTACTCATGTGGTTTGGGAAAGAGAGAGAAACTCGAATAGTTTGGGGCATAAAACAGGGCCCATCTGACTCTTCTCTCATCCCTCACAAAACCAAACCAAACCACAAAACCAAACAAAAAGAAATTGAGGACAGGAATTTGAAATTACTATGGTGTGCTTTGGAACTATTAAGGAATTATGCCATAGTAGGCTCATACGTTACTCAGTGGAAGTATAAACTGCTCTTCCCTCTCTGGAGAGCAATGTGACTATAACTATCAAATTATGAATGTGTGTAGTCTATAACTTAGTGATTTCATCTGTAAGAATTATCCTACAAATATATTTCACACATTTGAAATGATAAATGTTTGAGGTTATAATTGTAACACTGTTGAAAATAAACACCAATACAATATTGGGAAAATCAACTATAGTATATCCAGATAATGCAATGCTCTGTTGTTATAAAAAAGAAAAAGGAAGTGTCCTATACTGATATATAAAGATATCCAAGATATATTAAGTAAAAAACAAAGTTCAGGACAGTGGAATGACATAATTTATTTCAAAAGGGACAAAAATATGGGTGGAGGAGGTATTCTGTATATGTATAAAATATCTCTGGAAGGATCGGTGTGAAACACAACTTTGAGTGTGGGGAGGGGAATTGGGTAGCTAAAGGACAGAATGAAGGGGAAGTAAAACTTTTTATGCTTTCTAAATTTTGAGCCATATCATTGTACAATCTAGTCAAAACATTTGCAGATGCAGGCTAGAAAACACTCAGAAGGGTCATAATTGCTGTATGATATTGTTGGATGAATACTACAGGGTCCTCAAAAGTTTATTTCCTTTTCCCTAGACTTTAAAATAATGTAACTGTATGTTGCATTTGGAAGAAGTCTTGTTTATGAGTTTCCACTTTTTCTTCTAAGCAGGGCACTAAGAGAAATATTCATTTTAATATTTTCTGTCTATCACTGTATGACCCTGAGACTATAAACACGTGTAAGTAGACTCTATTAATATTTTGCTGGAACTTAATCCTTCTGCTTTTATGGAGTAGTATGTTGATAAAATATTGGTATTTGTATGAGTGTCATAAGCTCTTGACTGGCACAGCTGGAAGGTGTCTAAGAGATGGTCTGGCTGAGTCCCTTTTAACCATGAGGAAGGACAGCACAGAGGAATTAACCCACATGCTTAAGGGTCACAGATAGTCAGGGATGCCTGGCTGGTTTTATTTGGTTGCCTTAAGAATATGCCTTTGGCCCAAGAGACCACAATTATGCTAATACATTTAACCTCATCCCAAATGCCTCTAAATAATAAGAGTTTCATCAATAAGCCAGAAACAGGGAAGTACCTTGCAGTCCTCAACCCAAAGCCCTTCTCAAATGTTCAAGAACATAGACTTACTTAAAATTATTCAGTCAATTAAAAAGTTAATAAAGAGACCTCAGATTAAAGGAAAATGAGATATGAAACAAATCATGAATAATGAAAACTTTAAAATTTAGTTAATGTTAAAAATGTTAAAAAAATTGGTCTTATGATTATATTAATACAATTTAATATGATGTCAAAAATAGTTCTTAAGAGAGAAGAAGGTATGAAAAGCATTAGTAATCTGAGTACAAAGCCTGTGAGCCTTTTACTTGCTGGGGGAGAAGAGGAGGAGGGAAAATTCTCACAGGCGTATCTTGAGATAGTGTTTAATTCTCTGTGGTGATAGAGAAAGTAGGATTCAGTGGCTTAAAAGAATGCAGGTAATTGCTATGAGAAATTTAAAATACTGCATATTACTTCCAAATGACCAAAGAAATAGAAAAAAGATCCACAAAAGCTTAGATCTCCAGAGGAGAAGGTATTGGGGGTGGTAGGGAGGCAAGGGAGCAGCAAGAAAGCACAAGATGAGATGACTCAAAGAGGCCCAGTCTGTATTTTATCCCAGTAGATGTGGATTTGTTAGATGCATTTATTAAAAACAGAAGACCCTCAAATGTAATAAAAAAGCAAAGTCAATGCGATTACCAGAGACCCACCTAAACAAAGTGACGTAGAAAAGATAAAGAAATGAACACTGTGGGGGGCAGAATGTTAGGTGGCCCTGAGGTTCCACACACACATACCCTGCCCCCACATACATGCTGTATATCAGTGGTCCCCAACCTTTTTGGCACCAGGGACTGGTTTCGTGGAAGACAATTTTTCCATGGATGGTGGGGGCGGGGGGCAAGAGCGGTCCCAGATGGTGATAGGGAGTGGCTGTAACTACAGATGAAGCTTTGCTGGCTTGCTGCTCACCTCCTGCTGTGTGGCCCAGTTCCTAAAAGGCCACAGACTGGTACCGATCCATGGCCCGGGGGTTGGAGACCAGAGGTGTACATTATCCTCCTGGGATTACATGGTGTGATATGGTACAGCTGACTTTAAGAAAGGCGAATTATCCAGATGGGCGTGACTTTATTACACAAGCCATTTAAAAACAGAGAACTTTCTCTGACTGCTAGGAAGGGGACCTCAGAGAAGTGTGAGAGGGGGCGGTTCTGCAGTGCTGAGAGGGAGGGGCCCCATGGCCAGGACCTGAGAGCAGTGCCTGGCTGACAGCTGGAAGACAGCAGAAACCTCAGTCCTGTAGTAAGGAAATGAGTTCTGCCAACCACCTGACAAAGGTGGGAAGCAGATCTTTTAGTAGTCCAGCCTCCCATGTGAGGGTGCAACTGAGCAGTGCCTTGATTTCAGCTTTATGAGATCCTGAGTGCCAGACTCCTGACCCATGGGAACTGTGAGGTAATGAATTCAGCAGCAAATTAGTGTTGTCACTGAGTTTGTGGTGATTTTCTACACCACAAGAGAAAACTAACACAGAGCTATCACCCACTAGTAAATTCTAATCAGGAAGGTTGGGGTGGTGCTATTAATGCCCCCCCCCCCAAGTTGGAATTCAAAGCAAAAAGCATTAAATGCGAAAGAGTAGGCTTTTTAATTTAAAAAAGAATAACCTATAAGTATATAAAAGTAAACAACATTATATGGTTAACATAGCCTCAGATCCTGCTTTTAATAAAACAATTTCAATACTAAGAATAGACATGCTCAGCTAGAGACATTAGCACATATGTAACAATGCAACAGGTCACACAGACATAAAGTAAGTGAGTTGTGATGATTTACTTTAGGACAGGATTAATAAATCTTGTTTGGTGGATATTCTTAGGCTGGGTGACTGATCTTCTAGGTGCAGCCACTATGGGCAGACCTGAAGACCCACAGCTCACTCAGCACAAGAAAAGATCCTTGCAGCTTCCAAACTCCTGGAAGAGGGCACCCATCTCTGGACTCAAATGATTCTGTCCCCTAGACTGAGCTAGCCATTCCTGCAGTAGCCAACAGATGGTTCTCAATACCTTGTGGTCAATTCTGTTCAAGTCCACCAGTGTGTGAGCCTGCTCCCTCCAGGTGAGAAAGTGACCTGAAGATAAGGGGCTTTTTTGAACCCCATGTTTTACTGTTTCTTCTTCTAGTCCCAGGGCATCTTGTAAGGTTATCATTGAAGTTGGTCTTGCTCTCCCTTAACTCCGTAGTAGGAGAATGTTAGAACCACACAGGATAGGAAGAGCATATACTCAAGCTTAAGTGCAAGCTTGGATGACTGATGTCCTGCCCCCACAAATATGAAATAATGGAAATAAATGGCATTTTATAATCAAAAGTGAATATACAGACTTTTTTCAAAATTTAATAAAACTTAAGCATTTAATTGTATATTAGTCCAATATTTTAAAAAACTCATTGAATTATCCAAATCAGAAATTATACTTTATTAGATCACAGAGCATTAGAACTAAAACTTAATCACAAAAGTGTAAACAAAAGAAGTTCTCTACCAAATAACTTTGCAGTTATACACTCTTTAGAAAATACTAATGACAGTGCTATGTAGCATGTGGCCAGGGCTGTAAGAGAAAGAGTGTTTCATTTTAGTGATTTCATTATTAAAAAGGTAAGCATAGAAATTATGGAACTAGGGATTCAAAAGTTGGAAAAAGAAGAGAGTAACAAAAGGAAACTTGGAGTGATAAGAGAAAGGAATTAATAAAAGTAAAAGGAGAAATGAATGATTTAAAGGAAAAGAGCAGAATTAGCTAATTAAAATCCAGCTACTTTTTTCTGAAAAAAAAGTAATTGAATAAAATGCCAAAAAAAAAAAAAAAAAAACTGAAAAACCTCCCAACAAGACTATTTAAGGAAAGAAAGAGAAAAGAACAACTATAGAACATCAGGAATGAGAATAGGGATGTAATCACTGGTGCAAAGGAGATTAAAATTTGCAAGAGAAAACTAGGCTAAATCCTTGGTACTCAAAGTGTGGTCCACAGACCAGCAGCTGTGGTTTCAC
>CM052436.1:123973749-124057228 GCA_028533085.1 Varecia variegata
GATCTAATTTAGAACTCTTAGAACCTAACCTCAGGCAGTGGTTTGTTATCACATTTGCAAGTTTTTTTTTTGGGGGGGGGGTTCTGGAATATGATTTGGTTCAATTGGCAACTTGAAATCAGTATAAAGTACCTGTCTGCTTTTTTGTTTTAACTAATTTTATCTCATGTCTTGGGATCCAGTTTCTTATTTTAACTGGCAAATAGTCTCTTCCATAAAGAAGATGAGAAGATCACTTTCTCTCGAGCTTTCTGTTACTTCAGTGTCACAGTGACTTTTTAAATTTTTGGTATCTGATCTCAGCTATGACAGCTGGTATGACTGATTCTCTCTTTCCATTTGGTCTTTTATCCCGAGCTTCTTCTCAGCGTAGTGGCCTCAGGATTCCAAGAAAAGCATGAGTGGAAGCTGTAAGGGGTGTTGGGGCCAAGGCTCAGGGTTAGGCTGATAGACTCCGTGAGAGGCACTGAAAAGAACTGGTGTCCACTGATGTATTTAATCTACAATATATGCTATTTGTCATTCATTTGCACTTACTTTCCCAACAGTTGTTTATTGTACTGGGCTACAGGATGCATAAATTTAAAATAAGCAAGAGCAGTGGAATCATCAAAATCTTGGCACTCTCTGTTATTTACCAATTATACCTTTTTGTTTTCAGGTTTAGTGCTCTTACCAGAAATCCTCTTTCTGGCCCGGTTTGGCGTAGAGAGACTGGTTATCAGTGATAAACTCAGTTGACATATTTGGGAAACACTAAATGAGAAACAGTGGCCACATGAGCCCCTTCTTTTAGGGAGGTAGAAAAACAAAGTAGTTTCGTGACAGGCCCGTTTCACCTGCCAGTGGTTCATACAGCTATTTTGTTTACTAATTTTCAAACCTTGATGTGATGTCAGTGTATTTAAATAAAACTCAACCCCCCTGACTTTAGCCTGATGGCTGATTAGAACAGCAATTCTTTTTTTTTTTTTATAGGGCAGTGACTTTTTTTTTATTTCAGCATATCATGGGGGTACAAATGTTTAGGTTACTATTGCCTTTGCCCCACCCGAGTCAGAGCTTCAAGCGTGTCCATCCCCCAGATGGTGTGAACTGCACCCATTAGGTTAGAACAGCAATTCTTAATCCTGGCTAAACATTGGAATCACCTAGATAGCTTTTAAAAAACTGTCCCAAGATTGTCACGTGATTGGTTGGGTGAAGGGGAGGGAGGTTGGTGGAATTCAGTTGGGAGCATTTTTTTAAGCTTCCAAGGAAATCTAATGTGCATTCAGAATAGAGAAGCACTACTTTAAAACAGGGCTTGGCAATTTTTTTCTGCAAAGGGCCAGATAGTAATTATTGTAGGCTTTGCAGGCCATAAACTGTCTGTTGGAACTACTCAATCTCTGTCTTTGTGGTACAAAAGCAGCCACAGATCATTTGTAAACTAATGAGCATGACTATCTTTCAATAAAATTTATTTATGGACATTAAATTTGAATTTCATGTAACTTTCACATCGTATTATTTTTATTTTTTTTCAGCCATTAAAATATGTAAAAACCATTCTCAGCTAATGGGCCATACAAAAAACAGGTGGTGGGCCTGATTTAGTCCATGGAGTCTAGTTTGCTGACCCCGATTCCAGAGCACTCTGACAAAGATTTCACCAAATCTTCTCTTACGGTCTAGGTTTTCATCATCACCTTTAAAACACTGTCAGTTTTTAGTCACTCTGATGTTTTTCTTTTCAAACAGCTTTATTATGATATAACGTACATACCATACATTTAACCCATTTTAAGTATACAAGTCAATGATTTCTAGTAAATTTACAGAGTTATGCAGTCATTGCCACAATCCAGTTTTAGAAAGTTTTCATTATCCTCAAAAGATTTGCATTTGGTTTCTTCCCACCCTAGCCCCAGGTAACCACAAATCTGCTTATTTTCTCTGTAGATTTGCCTTTTCTGGACATTTTACATGTATAGAATCATATAATACGCCATCTTTTGCACGTGGCTTCCTTCACTTGGCATGCTGTTCCTGAGTTCATCTATGTTGTAGCGTACATGATTTATTTATTCCCTTTTGTTGCTACATAGTATTCTATTTTGTTGATGTTCCTCATTTTGTTTATCCGTTCACTCAATGGATTGTTACCAGTCCTTAGCTACTAAGGAATAATGCTGCTGAGAGGAAATTTTCTTCTATTCCAGGTTTTTTGAGAGCTCTTGTCATAAAAGCATGTAGGATTTTGTGAAATGCTTTTTCTGTATCTATAAAAATGATTTTTTGTCCTTTTTTCACTAGTATGGTATATTGCATTAATTGATTTTTAATTGTTATAAATCCCACTTAATCATAGTGTGTAATCCTTTTTGTATTTTCCCGGGTTTGTTTTATAATATTTGTTAGGGATTTTTGGGTCTGTGTTCCTGAGGGATACTGGTCTGCGGTTTTCTTGAAGTATGAAATCTTTGTATAGATTTGATACCAAAGTGATACTGATTTCATACAGTGAACTGCAAAATGTTTTTTCTCAATGAGTTTATGAAGGATTTGATAGCAATGAATTCTACTATTCTTTGTTTATCTGGGAATGTTTTTGTTTTGCCTTCATTTTTGAAAGATAGTTTTGCTGGCTATTGAATTACTGGTTGACAGGAAAGTAGGAATATCTAGGGGCTTTCCAGTGTCTCTTGACTGTGCCTGCAGCCTTCCGCATGTGTACAGCCTCTCAGGCCACCAGGAACATATGGGAGCTTATCGGGGTCCATCATGGCTGTCTCATTGCTCAGACATGCTTGTTCAATTCCTGGCTTGTCTGCAGGTTGGTGGTCCCAAATAGGACCATAGCTTCATTGTCTTTCCCCATTCTTTTGCCTCTGGGGCTACTGCTGTTTCTGATGATGCCCAAGGGCGTGAGGTTTTGCTGTGCTCTGCTTTGCATCAGATTGGCTTCCTTCTACAGCAAAACTGCAGGTTTTTAGGCTTGCCTCAGCCTGGTAGAACTGCCAGTGGGCAGGTGTGTATATGTCGGGGGTGTGAGGTAATGGGAGCAGTCCCGTGTGAAAACGCCACGGACTCCTGCTGAGGTTCAGTAGTTCTACTTGAATAAATGCTTTTTGATTTGTTATGGGCCTTTGGTCCATTTCCAGAGTCCTGAAATAGTTGTTTTTGACAATTTTTCAGTTGTATCGTCACGTTTTGGAGTGAGAATTTGCAGAGTTCCTCTCTCTGCCATAACAGATATTCTGCACTGTGGTGTTTTTAATTCATTGATTAATGGTTCCATTCTTAGGCAGCTTATGGAAAACCAATTTTTCTTCTTGTTACCATGAATAAAATCTGTAGCAGGCTTATCAGCTCAAGAAAACTTACTAGATCTTAGTTTATGATATTCAAAAGTACCACTAAAACAGCAAGTAGATTTGTGTGCATGAAAAGCTTAAGTATTAAACAATTAAGTATAATTAAATATTATACAAATACTATAGGTTGAATGACTGATAGCAGAGTTCAATAGAGGCATGTCTAGAATAGTTTTCCTTCTGAATGGTAGTGCTCCTATATAGCACCGTGTTGGTATTTCCTTATCAACTTAGTGCAGAGAAAAAGAGTTAATTCCTATGCTCTCTAATCCCCCCATATGAGCAGGTTAAATGGAGCACTTATGATGCTAGCTACAAAAAAGTAGGGGGAAAAAAGACTGTTTATTGGGTATAGTGAATAAAGAAGGAACAGGCATCAACTTTCTGAGCCTTCACACATCTCCCGTTCCCTGTTGTCTTGGTCTTGGCACTATCCCTGCCATTACTGGCTTAGGGAATATCATAAGAGTCAGTGGGTCTGAGTCTTAGAAATAAGTGAGCAGTGCAACCCAGTGGTCTCACCTCCTGACTCCTGTTCAGTCTGTTTATCGTGTTTCTCTTTCTCCCATTCTTTCCTGCACCTCCCCAAAGGCCATCACATCCAAAGTGGGAATCAACTCTCCTTGAGCATTTATTCCTGAGACATTGTTATAAAAAGCATGAGCCCAGTTAATAATAAAGCAATTATTTAATTTTGCTTAGGGAGGCAAAGTTTAACAATAGCATACAGTAAACTGTTCTTGCCAGCAATTATGGTTGCTCTTTTTCCTTTTTTCCCTACAAAATGCTGATCACAGCATTTGTAGTGTATCAACAAATTGACGTGTTCTCCTTTCCTCATCCATGAAAACTTTAGAAAACTTTGAAAAAAAAAATCCATGCAGCTTTGCAGAGGAACAATAGTATATGAAGACAGCACTATTCTTACAGTTAAACAAGTATGACTAGCTTATAAATCAGAGCAATGCTGTTGGCACCGTATACATATGTTGGGTATTTCTTTTTGGCAAAGTTACAACTTAAAGGAATTGAGTATTCTGGATCATCATGTGGTGGTTTAGCCATAACAGGTTGCTAATGAGGGAATCAAGACAGAGGCAGACGTTGCCTCAAATGTGGGCTTACATAAGCCACTTTAGTCAGCGCTGGTTTCAAACAATTGCATTTTTTAGGAAGCACGTTGTACACTGGATCTTCCTTCTGAACATCGCTGCCTCCCCCTCATGAGGGTTGCTGTAGAGACAGGAACTTCATGGCAAGGAGAAGTGTAACTTTGATTGTTGCTGCTCTTTTAATGTCATGCTAAACGGAATGGCACTTTGCAATCTCTCAACCACAGCGGTTTCCTCTTCTCAATCAAATCTGAGCTTACAAATGTTTCCCTAACTACTGTTTGAGTCCAGAATGTTTATCTGGCAGACCTGTGCAAGTTGAATTCTGGAAGGAAATCTTGCCTTAAAAAAACATCTTAGAACATTGTGTCCAGGGTCGAAATCAAGGACTAAGTTTCCCACGCACGTTGTTTTCCAGGCAATTTTCCTTGAGTTTTTTGCTGAAGTTTTTGCTGAAGAAGCTGGGATGGTGCTTGTGGATGGAGGGGAAATGGTAGCAGCAGACCCAGGGAGTAAAGAGACCCACTTATATTTTCCTGACAGTAGTGACTTTATTCATTTATACTTCAATCTCACTTTACAAGGGGTCTGAAGGTGCTTACTGCGGTACCCATAATTCAACTAGAAGAGACAAGGCAAAGGGAACAAGAGCAGAGAAACAAGAATAGATCAACTAATGTAACTCTAAAGTGAACCAATGTAGATTCCCACCATTCGAGTCCCGTTTTCCTCTCGTGTTCTGGAAGTCCAACCAGGAAAGGAACGTGTTGGGTCTGGATGGTTGAAGCCCAGGGGTAAGGCACTGGCTTTGAAGGACAAGATCAGCCACACTGCCTTCATTTCCTGGCCACACTCTCTGGAAAATCCCACATTTGGATTTTGGACAAATGCTTCCATTTCTTATTGAGGTATCCAATGTCAGAGGACCATAAAAGTGCATCTCTTAGTCCTATTCCATCACTTCTCCTCTTGGAATTAGCTCTCTTGACAAGACACATTTTCCTATTCTGCTGTGAGAGATCTGCTTCTCATTATAGCAGTCAGTCTTGCATTAGGACCTTTAGGTCAATAAGTGGGAGATTAAAGGGAATTAAAGGCAACCATTTCAGGTAGGCCCAGGGCTTAAGGGGATTTGGTGGCAGATTGCATGGATGGAGCAGCAGGGCTAAAATGCTCACTGTATGACTCCGTTTCATGAACAGAAGATGAATGGGCTTTCTTAAAAGATTTCATAAGGCCAGTTAAGAACAGGGTAGCGTAGCATGGTAATCTAGACTCTTGATGTCTAACCCCCGAATTCATCTGGGTTCAAACTGCACATCTACCATTTCTTTTTAGCTGTATGACCTTGAACAAGTGGCTTAATTTCTCAGAGCCTCAGTTTTCCCATTTGTAAAATGGTTATAACAATACCACCTATCTTGGGGTGATTATGAGGGGAAAGTGAAATTATGCATATGAACAACTTAGGCCTCACCTGACACACGGTAATCCCTCAGTAAGTAAATGTCATTAGTGGTTGTGTCGAAATTCCTGAGCCTGTTGTTGTTGTCGTATTCTAACTCTGCATTGTCATTGTTTAAGGAACTGAGTGACTATTAAAAGGAAGAAAATGTCCTGTCAACCTGCTGGAAAATAATCTGGAGATGAGGAAGGACCCAGAAACACTAATGGTTATGTGTTCCCTGGGCTGCAGCATTTTTGCTTGTCAGTGAAGGGAGTAGAATTGAGGATCTGTAATGTTCATTCTCATGTAAAAATTCCCTGTGGGCAGAAGGGTTTGCTTGTCCAGAGATACACATCTTCCCTGAAAAGGGCCTCAATTGCATTGCAAAAGGAGGGAGTTCCAGGGCTCTGGTGCAGTTACCCTGCAAAAGGCACAGGTGCAGAGCGACCCCCACCCAGGGCTTTCCAGGACTTGAATGAGGGAGCAAAGGCATCCCTCTGTCTGGGGGAACTGAGGCCTCATGTGTTAGAGCCCTACGACGCTGAGTGTGGGCTGTGACTCAGAGTCACTGTGTAGGAAGATGGAAGAAAATCTGCCAGCCCATTTTTGGCCAAGAGGCTGGATACAGAAGCCAAAAATTACTTGACTTGTAAGTTTCTGTGTTAGAATGGTAGAATTATGCATGATCGATTTTTATGTTTTCCAACTTAGTTCTATATTATAAAGTTCTATATATATATAGTTCTATATTATATAGTTCTATATTATAACCTCAGTATTATGAGAGAACACATGCAAAAGACAAAGCAACAGTAAATTAATAAAATTATGTGAAAATAATAGGATAACTCATGTATGAGAGGGGCCTTATATCATTTACAGAAACGTAAACAGAAGAGGCACAAACTTTTTGTTATAAAGGGCCTGGATTTGAATCCAGTGTCAGCACTCTCTGAAAGACCCAGTGCTAGGATTATAGTCTCTTTATCTAGAAAATGGGCAATGCTTACCTGATTTGGCAGCTGTGCAGATTAAATGAGATGACATGTGTGAACTGCCTGGCAAAGTCAACTCCTGTACCTTGTCTCCATCAAGGGTGTGTTTGATGATGTGAGGAATGAGCTTTGAACAGTTCAAGACTGATGTTTGAAGTGGAGAAAACTTTCACTTTGTTTTCAGTTCAGCTTATCTGATTTCTTTCTTCCTATCCATCCATCCTCTTATTTATTCATATATATATGCATTCATTCACTTATCCGTTTATCCTGTTTTTATTGAATATCCTCAAGTGTGCAAATGCTATTGGTGCAAAGATGAATAAAACAGGTGATTTTGTTTTGGAATTTGTGAATTCATATGTAAATGCAGGATGGTACCTTGCTTCTTAAGTACTCTCTTGTGTGTTGGTATTTAAATATAAAAACATGATCACATTAAAAACATAAAGCTTAGTCCTTCAATTAAAGATACCGTAAGTTTGATATTCTACATATGACCAAAGTTAAATATTAATGTATATGGGAACATGTGTATATTTATATTTCTGTTAGTCACTTATCTGTATTAAAGGTAAAGCAATATTTTTCCATGTAATCTTGCTCATTGTGTACTGCTTATTTTACCACTAAATTTGAATATTCATATTATATACTGAAACTCTACATCTTCAAAGATCAGTTATTTTAGATTTATATTTAAGATGGAGAATAGTCTGGAAGGATATGTCTAGGCAATTATATTATTATTCATAATTTTAAAATTCAGTATTAAAATAGTTTACTGTCTTTTATTTCCTGTACGCTATGTGGGGCAGTATATGGTGCTGAAGAACTCTTGATGTTTTAGATTTCTTCTTTAGCTGTGCACTTAAATTCATTTTTTTGTTTTAGTGCCTGACTTTTTACCTGGTGTATTTGAAATAGGAAAATACTTACTTTCATCCTCTTTAGCTTTTTTTTCTTTGATTAATTTTCAGCTCTTAGTGTTATGAGCAACTTGGATTCTATTTGTTTTATTTCAGAAAAAAACTTTCATTTTACTATGCCCAAAATATTTTAAGCAGTATAAAGAGTTTAAAATGGTATGCATGATAATATAACAAGTCAGAAATTGCTGACATGAGTTTCAAACCAAGAGACAGCGTGATATTATGCAGTGGACCATTAAATAAAGAGATTAAAGCGTGGAGCCCCTCACAACTGTTTATCATTACAGCTTGAAAGTGAGAAGAAATCACTTCTCTGTTTTCTAAGAGCCTGTTCTATTAGTTATTAGGTTGTTACAGATAAATACTTAATGTCTGTCAAGGTCTTTGCTCCTCTGTTTAAAAACTCAACACAGGTTGATTTTAGCTCATGGCAAAGTCTTATTTAGATGTTAAACTCAGACAGAATCACTCTGCAGCCTGGCTGCAGTGCTGTTTATAAAATGCTTGTGTCAGGATCCAAGTAAAGCATCATCCA
This sequence comes from Varecia variegata, assembly GCA_028533085.1. Lineage (NCBI taxonomy): Eukaryota > Metazoa > Chordata > Mammalia > Primates > Lemuridae > Varecia > Varecia variegata. The sequence continues at coordinate 123,982,130 of CM052436.1, forward strand.
GAAGAGGTTCTGGCTTTTCAAGAAATTGTCATGAATCTTGGAAAAACTTGGAATTTTATACTGCTTTGGAGCACACCATAGACTGCAGTAGAATTTCATCATAGTTTTTATGAGAGATGACAATTTTTGAAGATGCTTCAAACTTTTCTTAAAATCTTCATTTACTATATGTATTCATCTGATCATTATAACTGCTTGGAAAATCATGGTAAGAACAAATATCTTGGGTCATTTTGATATAGACATTTTCTAGTTTTGAGAGGAAAAAGGGCAGGTGTATTTGCTAACTATGGTAATAAAAAGTCAGCTTAAAAACTCACGATGTTTTAATACGATAGACTTTAAAACACTATGGACTTTAAAATTATAATAAAATTCATATTTGCAACTAAGTATGAGGCACAGAGTAACAGTTTGATAAAGTATTTTATGTACAGGTTACAAAGTTAGCAGAAATTATTTTTTATAATTTGTTTTTCATGTCTTCCCATAAATCCCCTAGGTATACATGTTACATATTACATTAATTATGACCCAACTGGATTTTACTTTCTTTGTATACATATTTGTGGCTCCCAGAAGCCTCCAGGTATGCTTATTTAGATGATTTCATATACATTCCTTAAGACCATTTTCTGGTGGTCATATAACTCTGAATTGCTTTAAAGGAAGAAAAAAAGCATTTTATAGAACTAAATGTGATTTCTCTCAATTTAAATTTTGCGTTTTTCCTGTATGGAGCTACTTAATGATTTGCTGTGTCATTTCTACTCCTGAATTAGTATAGCTTTATTTTTAATTATAGCAATTAAGAATATATGTAAATCTCAAGTCTTTGATCTTCCTAGTAGATATTTGTATTGGTCAGGGTCAAACAGAGAAACAGAACCAGTAGGAGATACATATTAAGAGACGTATTGTAAGGAACTGATTTACTTGACTATGGGGTTGGCCAGCAAGTCCGAAATCTGTAGGGCAGGCCATCAGGAAGGGCAGGTTGGAACCCTCGGGCATGAACGAAAGCTGCACTCCACAGGTGGAGTTTCTTCTTAATCAGGGAAGTCTCAGTTCTGCTATTATGGCCTTTCAACTGATTGAATCAAGCCAACCCAGATTATCTAAAAATAAACTCCATTACTTATAGTCAACTGATTATAGACTTTAATCACAAAATATCTTCACAGCAACACCTAATTTAGTGTTTGAATAACTAGAGACTCTATAGCCTAGCCAAGTTGACACATAAGATTGACCATCACAGGATTTAAATGCAAAACATTTCAAAATTAGCAAAATAATATCGGTGTATGCAAAATTATGTTTGTTTGGTATCATTGAAACCAGTTATTCCTTTAGTGTTGTAATGAAATTGCACATTGTGAAAGTAAATGTTTAAGTCCTTCTTACCTTGGTTGAGGGAAAGGGCATTAGAAAGATGATGTGTTTGGCTGTCACTGCGCTGCTCTGTCCTGTAGCTAAGGCTGGCAGGTGGCTGGATAATTCCAGGATTTTAGGGTAAGTCCACCCCCGCACGTTCTGTCTTCTCTCTAGCTCCTCAGAACTAGCCTTTCTGAAGGGCTCTGTCTAATAAGTTGAGAGGGCTTTCCTTGGCTCCTCAGAGTGTATCCATTGCCAAGTGATTATTGAACACAGCTGGGCTTAAGCCCAGACACTTTGGAAGCCAGGGGAGGGCACCCTGAGTTTTACCAAGAATACAGAAGATATTGAAGGAGAGGTTCTCCAACACTTCCCAGAAAAGGGGTTTCAGACACTATGCATTTGAAAATATTGAAAGACCATTTTATTTGTTTACTTCTGCTCTATCTTCAAGAATAAAAGCTTCTTAAAGGCACAGACTGTATATCCTCAGAGCATGCCACAGAGAATAGCATAGGTATCAGTTAGGGTCCCAGAAGGAAACGGTACACCCAAATTAGGATAATTTGAGGAAGGGTTAACAAAAAAGTCCTCTTTATAAAGGTGTGAACAGGCCATAGGGAAACCCCAAATGACACTGTAGTACCCTGTAGCCATTCTCATCCTCAGTCTGGGGACTTAGGGAAGGGAAAGGTTACTAGAAGCCTGAAAAGAAAGTCTGGGACAGAGGGCTGCCCTCAACAGTGCTGTGACCTTTGGTTAAGGAATGAAATCAGTCCCCTTGAGAGGGAGCTGGGGAAAAAGAAATACAGTACCCTGCCCCTAAAAGTGCACCTCCCTCTCTCCCTCTGATCATCTTCTGGGGTTCCCCAATGGCTGAACCCACCAAAAATCAGAGGCCCAGGAGTCTGCTGAAGTGATCCATCCATGTCAGCCAGCGGGAGGGCACAGTGGAGAGGGGATCCACAGGGTGAGCCCCCCATTCTTGTAACACAGCAGCTCCAGGTGTGTGAACTTGAACAAGCTATGTAATTGCTCTGAACTTTAGTTTTGTTACCGTAAAATGGTATAATCATAGTTATATGGCCGGGTTACTTAGGGACATATGTAAATTACTTTGGACAATAGAGGGCATTCAATACAATAGTTGCTATTGTTATTATAATTGTCACTATTATCTCAGCTAATTCATAACATAGATATGAGGTTCACTTGCCAATAGAGACAGGTAAGAGATTCAAAGAAGCATTTTAACCTGTTTCAGAGTAACTGTAGTGTCTTATATATATATGTATATGCGTAGATGTGTGTGTGTCAACCTAAACTCTGATCATGAATAAGACAAAACTCTCATCTCTTCTAGATGTTCCTTATGGCCATACATTTCCACTTTTTCCTACCTGCCAGGGATAAAAAAAGAAAATTAGTGAACTACTTCAATTTGAATTCCGTTCTTGTCCTACCTACCTTATGGTGGAAAATTTAATGACAGAAAATGCCCAAAAGATCTGGGATCAGCGGGAAGAAATTGTGACTAATGTACATTACCTAACTTCACAGTTACTACAATTTGATTTCATAAAAACTGTGTTAGGCAGGTAATAACATTGTGATGTAGTCAATGTGTCTACATCTGTAATTACTTTATCATATTTAGGATTACATAAGGAGGATTTATAGATATGTAGGGGAGAAAAAAATTTTTTCTTAACCTTCATAGTTGAAACAGTTGCCTGTAACAGCAAAACAACAACAAAAAAATAGATTAACAAGAGAAAAACGAAGTTGGTTAACATGTGTATTTCATATATACATGAGAGATACTCAAGGAAAGAGTAATTATCAAAGAGGTGGCTTTGAAGTTATTTAGCAATTTCAACAAAGAACAATAAATTTTTAGAGAAGTAACAAGACAAAGGAAAAAGTCATTGAGTCTCTTGTGGGGCAGCAACTTGTGGGAATGAAATAAGGGAAAGATAAAAGCTGGTCGGTAAAGCTTGTTCATGTAGATTCCTCTGGTGCCATCTCCAGGTCAGTAAGGGTCTAAACTTGTCTTCAGTGGTTACCCTGTGTTCTCCATGCAAAAGGGAGCGGGGATGGCTTCAGTCTCCCGCAATTTATGTTTGGATTTTAGGCAGATAGAGGGAGGGCAGAGAGCTTTGGTGCATCTGCTTCTTATTTGCCTTCAGCTCAACAGTCCTCATGTCAAAGAGGCATATTTGGGGGTGACGTGTTATGATTTCCCACAGATATAATAGTATCTCAATAGTATCTATATAGATAGTGTAGATTGCTATGCTCCATTTAAAAATATAATTAGATCATAAGTCAAATAGAAAGCCAGATGGAAACATCTTAAAAATTCATCTTGGAGAAGGTTCAAAAATTATCTGTTGTCTTTGCACGTAAGAAATCTGTAACTTCAAGGTCCTGGGGACACCAGCAATAGCGCACTGATTTTGAGTGAAATTCTTACTCATTCTTTATGACAAGTACCTCATGCCATCTGCATGGATGAGACTCCTGGCTGTGAATAAAACCAGGTCGGAGGTTTTGCTACAGTTTATCATATTACACCTATGAATGATTCATGTGCCATCTGTTGACCATAAAGCCAGTTAAGGAATTCTAATAAATGCATGATTTCCACTTCCGAGAGTAAAGCAGAATTGACATTTACAACCTTCCCGAGCAATAAAATGCCAGTAAAAATATAACTGACAGTTATGGGTCTTTGCTATTCCTAAGCATTAATCACCTTAAAGCTCAGTATCCGGTATCTGCATTGCTATGACTATGAGCTACAAAATGCTGGCGACATGTTAAACTGCAATTACTTCTTATCATATCTTATATTCGCATGAGCAAGACTTAATGACTCACAAAGACAATTTGGAATAAATACAGATATTCACCCTGGAATTTTCTCTTTCAATGGCAATAATTATTAACAACAGTGGTTTCTTCTTTGAGGTAGTGATTTTTGGCAGTTTAGTTCTTATTCAGAGTGTACTGAAGGTGTGATTATTATTAGTACCTCTATCCTTTCTAGTATGGAATTATTTGCATATTAATTTAACTGTTTTATTGGGTGAAAATAGAGCCCATACCAGCAAAGAGATATAATTTTAAAGTATCAGTGATACAAAATAATTTTAATATGAAGCTGAACTTTATTATGATTCTGAATTACTTTTAAAAATCATAAATATTATTTTTTATGATTCCAGATTGTGCTGGACAAAATAAGGAAATAAATATGCTCTAAGAAGTATCAAGCCCCGATCAGATTTTTGTTATTTTGATATTCTTGTTTTGAATATTCTCAACATTATTTGACACAAGGACGTGTTCTGATTGCCCTTTGGCAGATGGAAATGAGAACGCATGGGAAGCTCTTGCAGATGAATTAGGAAATAGAGACAGGTGTTGTACTCGCTTGTCAGTTGCTTCTTTCTTCTCCTTTCTGTTTTCTCTTCCGAAACGAAAAAATGGGTCCTTCTTTTCATAGGAGCAGTAGAGCTAGATTATATTGGTGGGCATCTCCTTTAGACTAGAAAAAAAAATCCATGCCCTGCAGGTCTTGATTTTCTCTCAAAATTCAACTGACTAATATGACCCTGTTTATCATACTGTCTCTGTATTTTGGAAGTAACGATAATAACATGCATATATAGTAAGACTAATTTTGTAAATAAATAGAGAGTATGTATATGTATGTTTGTATTGATTTTGCAAAGGTCTGGAGGAAATATTCCTAAATATTAAAAATGATTATTCTGGGTAATTTTTGTTTCCTCATTTGTACTTTATTTTCCAAATTTCCTTTAATCATAAAATAGTCTATTTTGTTTTTTAAAAAGGTGATAATAAATAAGTAAAAGTGCTTCCTTCCCTCCTTGCCTTATCCACTAAGGAGTATATCAAAGAATACACTCTGGAAATGCCAGAGGAGGTGTGCATTTAGGGGGAGTCCCTGCCAAGGCCTGGGAGGCCTAAGGGGGGTAGATCCTTCAGGCCAGGCTTTGGCTTAGCACGCTGAGAACAGATCTCTTAGGGGAGGGAATGGGGAGGAGTCACCTAAACCAGGCCGCCAGAAACTTAGAGGTGAGTTACATGACCTCCCATTGACAAGTTAACGCTTCTTGGACAAGTATGCTCCTGACCAGGTGCATTCTCTGCCCTGCTAGACCCCAACCTGACGTTTGTTCAGTGCACAGACAGCCAGGGTGGGGCTCACTCTCACAGGCTGACCACCTTTGGCGCCCACCTCCACGGAGGGAAGTACAGCCTCTATTGAATGTGTTTGCCATCGTGACTTTTGGTTAAACACAGCTAGGATGAAGCTGGTCTTGTGCAGTGGAGCTCTGCATAAAACTTAGTGAGGGGATGGAACAAATGAGGAGCAAATGGAGAGACTCAAATCTGCAAACCTTGAGGCTATTTAATTTCTAGATCAACCTTTAGTTTTCTATCCTTTGCATCTTCTGACCTCTTCCTTTGTTCTTTCTTCAGACCCAGCTTTCCAGGTCTCTCATATGGAAATCTTTCTCTCCTCCTTCCCAGGTGGTCAGTGTAATCATGACCTGCTAATAGAGGGTCCAGCTTTCCCCTCCTTTGGGTTTGTACAGGAATTCATTCACCCATCAATGTCTGTGGAGCCCCTATACATGTATGTCTGAGGTACTGGGCAGGGTAGATGTCCTCAGGGATCCATAAAATAACCTCCATTTGTTACCCCAAATGGCTCTCCAAGCCTCATTTAAACAGGACCCTTTAGAGAAGAGTTCATTATGTAGTTAGAACTGCTAACCTTAGTCCTTCAGGTGTGGCTCTAGAGCCAGGCTTGGAACCGTGTTGCTACTGATGAGGGCTAGTCCCCTTTGATGCCCTTGAACTGAGACCTGGGGTGGCATACAGTGCACTCATGAAATTAGCAATGGCTATCATAGTCCTCAACCATAAAAAGAGACATTCAGACAAGCTGATTTTGTGCATTGGTGTATATCAGACCCATGCAACACTGGAGGTTTTATGTTGCCTGGATAAGGGTGCTGGTATGAAGTTCTGAACAGGTAGCATCTCAGTTGGAGATGTTAAGGTTACCAGGGAGTGATGAGCACTGCGGAGGGTGGCAGGTGTCTTCCACAGCAGTCTGTTTTGTCTGCCTCTCATTAGGTGACCTTGGAGCAGAGTGAGTTACAGCCCCGCCCTAATTAAATGCATACTCTCTCACATTGTAAAAACAGTCGTGGACTCTGTGTTCCGCCTAGGATTATGATTCCTCAGTGCCATATGTTTGTGTTGACATAAATGGTCTTGCCAGAAATTTGGCATAAGCCTGGCCAAGTACTGATTGGGAACAGGACTTCTTAAGATCACCAAGAAATCAATTCAGACTACAGCCTTGATCACACCATTAAATGTGAGTTTAATGCTCTAATCTTTAGGTGAGTACTTCCATAATCTTGCTAAAGATGTTTATTTGGAAAAAAAGTGCTTCACAATTTATCTGTATGTTTTACTGAACTTTGTATTGAATTTTTAAAAATGTTGCGAGAATTCTCAGATATGTCACCTAGATACACAACCTCTTTTATGGTCTAAGTTGTAGAATTTTTCCACTTTCAACATGGTACTTGATGCAAGAGTTGCTTATTATTCCACGTTTGAAAAATTATATAAAATAGGAGGAAATTTCACAGAGGGTTGGGAAGCCCCTCTGTAGAAATGTCTGATGGCTTCATGGTGCACTAGTGTTGAAAGTTGAATGAAAATAACGACTTGATAGCTGTGGAATGCTAAGTCCTAAAGTTTTTCATACAGTAGAGCCTTGTGAAGCACTCAAACCAGATTTTTTTTTTTGTTTTTTACAAATGGGGTCTCGTTACATTGCTCGGGTTGGTGTCGAACTCCTTGGCTCAAGCGATTCCCCCGCCTCAGCCTCCCTAGTAGCTGGGACTACAGGCATGCACCACCACACCCATCTTCCAACTCAGATTTTAATGAGTTTGTCCCTCATGGGATTTTCAGTGTTTGGTAATTAAAACCAAGCAGCTGGTGTGGCAGATATGGTCAGATGAACCACCTTTCGGTCACACATTCACCAGAGGACGCAGGCAACATTTGATTTCATGGCATATAATAGGTAATTTTAAAATGGCAAGTAAATGGGCAATTGATTATTTTTCACGAACACAGCAACCACATATATACTTTGTCACCTTTAAATAGCGTCAACATGATACTTTCATAATGAAAAATAAAGCCAGTAGTGGAAAGCTTTTTGCAAGATCTGTTTAAGTCATTCCGTGAATGTGGTTGCTGTGTTTGGTGCTGAGGAAGCAAAGGTGGGCACAGGAGTTCACGCTCCAATGGGAAGGCAGGAGTTAGCCAAAGAATCACAGAAATAAGTGTAAAAGTACAACTGTAGCCAGTTTATGAAGGAGAAGGGTCAGAATGCTGCTTAGGTCGGGTTCTCTAGGCAAAGCCTGAGACAGGGATCAGATGTATATGATTTATTGTAGGAATGTTCTCAGGGGAAGGGGAGTGTCTGAAATAGGCTAGGGCAGGGCAGTGATGGGTCCCAAGTGGACTGAGCTTCACCCCGATCCCACAGGGAGTCCTGGAGCACCAGGGAGTTGTCCCACCGTAAGGCAAAGGGCTGGCCTTCTGTAGCTGTTCCCCCATGCCAGCCAGACATGAACCAGGGTTAACCAGGATCACCTGGGGTGGTGGGTATGGCCCCTGGACAGAGAGGCTCTCATAAGGCCAAGGGCAATTTTTCAGAGAAGGGGAACAGCAACTGAGAGAATGGGTACATCAAGTTGTAGGGAGCTCTGGGTGTGGCACCAACATCATTAGCTATAGATACTAAGAGAACAAATAATACAATGTTCTTCTTTGTTCAAAACCCTCCAGTGGCCTCTCATGTCCCTCAGAATAAGACCCAAATGCTTGAAAAGGACAGCAAAGGCTGGTGGGATCTGGTGCCTGCTCTGGTCTCATATCGTGGGTGTCTTTGAATCAATGCTCATTGCTCAATATGGGACTCACCGTAGCTCTAATTGTCTTGTCCTAGCTGGATTTTCAGTTACCTTTTCTACATAAACAGCAGTGTGTATTTTGGACACATTTCACATTTTCTCAGTGTATCTTGGAGCACTCACTTTTATTGTCTTACATTTTTATTCAAAAGATCTGTAAGTGCCTAGAGTAGTCAAATTCATAGAGGCAGAAAGTAGAATGGTGGTTGCCAGGGCTAGGAGGAAGGAGGAGTAGGGAGTTATTGTTCAATGGGTACAGAGTTTCAGTTTTACAAGATGCCGTGAGTTATGAAGATGGACGGTGGTGATGGTTGTACAACAATATGAATGTCCTTGATGCCATAGAATTGTATTCTTAAAAATGGTTCAGATGGTAAATTTTATGTTATGTATATTTTACCACAATTTTTAAAAAATCTGTAATTGTTATAGAATTTTACTTTAAGTTTAAACTTGACATATGGTATGACTTTTGAAATCTTTTTTTCCTTTACCAAATATAATCAGAAGTACTGTCCCCATTTGAAATTGGCCCAGAATTGAAGATAAAAGAAAAAAAGAGAGATTCTTTGAGGTCACTTTTTTTTTTAATTTCACATAAAAAGATTGCTTAATAAAGTGGCCCTCCTTATCTGGGCTGTATTCTTACCTGTTAACATTGCCTTTCTTTCTACATCTAGGTTTGTCTCTTAGATCTCTGCTATCTGGGCTATTTTCACAATTTTTTTCAATATTAATACTTTCTTTATTATTTGGTATCTATTAACTTTTTTCTCCTTACATTCTTCCCTTTTTTATGTTCTATTTTAGCACTTGGGTCTCATTACAGCAAATCAAGGGAGGGCATGGAAATCTGGTTCTTTGTCAAAACCATAGCTGCTTCCTGCATGCCTGGCACTGTGGGAGACCATTACTATGCATGCTGGCGGGGTCTTGGTTCAGAAAGACCCTCTGTCGGTGACATTGTGATCCTTCCTTTGAGATGTTTTGAATTGTTTTCATTGTTAGTCTGGCTGCTAGATCTGAAACACTGCCAAGTTCCTGAAGAGACAATTTCAGCTGACAAGTTTCTTCCAACTGCAGGAGCATATGTTATGTGTAAGACATATAGCTAAGGGCTAATTTAACGTGGGAGGTTGGAACACATCGGCAAATGTTTATGGAAGGCCCACTGTGTGTCAATTGGGGGAGGCCGCTGGTGCATAGGAGGAGCTCAGGAAATATAGGTAGGTTAAATAAAAGTGAACTTATTGCATTGGAGAATGTGAAGAAAAATAAAACGTGGTTTTGAAGAACTCAAAATACTGGAAGAGGAAGTGGACCTGCAAGCACAGGATTATAGTATAATGCCTCAATTAGTTTCTTCATCTATTGTATAAGGACAAGCCTATCTTATTAGGTTTCCAAGAGTATGTAATGAAATGACGCATGTAAGGTGCTTCACAGAATGGCAGGCAGAACAATGTTGGAGTGCTATTTAGTAGAGATGTATACAGGACAGGAAGAAAGTAATTGCCTCTGCAGAGAGTAGTAGTTGAGTAAATTTATCCAAGTAAGTGGAATAGAATTGGTGACTTAGATTAGACAAGGTTTTGTGGGCCTGCCCATCTTTCCTTTCATAGTCTGTATTGGCAGCAACACCCATATATGTTGGCAACACCATATGTATTTGTGTAGGATGAGAAATTGGACCCCTGTATATAGCTTTGATCCCCTGATATTGTTTGGCACTTTTGTCAATGGAATCGCCGGTTTTCATACCAAATGAAATTACCAATGGAACCATTTACAAGCTACTATTAAACATTATTTACAAACACTTGACGGCCTTGATTGTGTTAAATAACAATAATTACTAATCATTGTGTTTCAGAAGCTCAGGGCCTGCCAAGTCTCTCGGGAACTACACAAAATATTTTCATAACAAATTTAGTAATTTCACCATTATAAAATATCTAGTAGGAAAAATTAAATAGTAAAGATTGTTCGTCTTAAAAAATATTTTACAGGGGAAGAAGTACCTTTTTAATATCTGCTCTATAATTTTGTTGTGGGGGGCGGTTTGCTTGACTCATGGTCCTAATTACTAGGCCTCATTTCTCCTGAAAATGGGATCTTGAAAACACTTTCTGGTTTCTGAGGCAAGAATATATCATAGTGCATTGTCAGCAACTTCTCCAGGATTATTTACCCAGTAATGTCGAACTCATAGATAAGAGGATATGTCAGTTGCATTTTCCATAAGTTTCAGTTGCCTAGAATAGTGTTACTTTAGACATATCATAGAAAGAAAAGCATTTATTTTGATATCAAATGGGTATTAGGTGTTTAACCAAAGATTAGAAATATTTAAAATCTAAAGCAATCATAGAAACTTCTTCAGAAATCTTTTTGAAATTTACTTTTGACGAGGCTTAATCCATAACCAAATACCATTGCCAAATATAAACCTGAAATACAGGTTTCTGATATTTGAAAAAGCAGGCTTGGATGACATTTCACCTTTATGTGATCCAGATCCTTTATCCCTACCAGTGCTGGTGCAGTATGTGCTACACTAAATTAACCACAGGTCAGGAAAACAGGAAATACTGTTGTAATAGATGAAAGCAAATCAAAAACAAAACAAAAGGCAATGTTGGTTTACTTGATCAAACTGTCTCCTTAGTGTATCATGTATATGTGTAATATAGTCAAGCCTCTTTGCTGTATAACATAATTTTTAAACTTGAAGTTTGAGTAATATGAATTACTGATTCCATCACAAATTATTAGGTTTCAATTGTTATGCTAGACTGTTTTGACTCTGCTAGTATTGGCTACTAAATCCTCTCCTCACACTTCACATCACCATGATGCTTGATCTATTCTATTTATTTATTTATTCAACAAATAGCTGATGCCTTGCCCCTGGGCCCTGGGGGTGCAGTGGTGAGCCTCACAAACCAGACCTCTGTCCTCGTGGAATTGATATTCCAGTGGAGGAGACAGTTGGCAAGTGAACACGTGAATAAATATACAAAACCATTAATTATAGGTTATGATGAGGGCCAGGAAGGAGATAAAAAGAGCTCTTAGGTAGACATTAGTGGCAACACATTCTCTAGAAAATACTTGAAGACATTAACCTTCATGTTCTTTGATTCCCCAATATAAACACCCACATGAGAGATTTTATTTAGAATTAGGTGCTAGGAAGTAATATCTCCTGTGAGCTTCCTTTCTTCTTTGTGAAACTGAAAATTATATAATTTACCATATTTTCCTTTTTTGCTCTGGCTGCCAGGAAGCTCGGAGAGCACGTTGATGCTCACTGAAAGCAGTGAAGGATCTCCTCTGGTTAGTACATTTGTGCAGCAAATGACCCAAACACTACCCTGGTCCCTGCACCCCCATTCCAGGGCTATGCTTGTAAAATAGTGAGTGGTTGTGGGGCAGGCCAGACCAGCCTACATAGACCAGGGAAAAGATTTTTCTGGCTAGAACAGAGATGTTTTAAGGAGAGGTTTTTAAAAGGAAGTTTCTCAGTGTGATATACAGTATACCTCCATTTCTGCACATGACTCTCAGTAAAATTGATATTACTTGCTAGTGTTAGATAGGAATTGGGCTGGTATTTTGGGAATGCATCTAAGTGTTGAGGCTGACCTGAAACTTGCCATAGAGACAGAACAGATGTCTTAAAAGGGACATCCTCATTCTAATTACATTTGATTCCTGCTGCTTTTTTTTCCTTATTTCTTCTTTTCCTGGTTTATTGATTTTATTGTAATTTTACATTTATGTATAAGAACCTTGGTGACAACTATAAACAAATCTCTCTCCTTCTCAGCTTCCCTGAGAACACAAGGTGTAAAAGGCAAACAGACCTGGGTTTGAAGTCTTGCTCTGACACCTACCAGCAGTGTCTTTGGACAGGATGCTCCACAGTGGATGCTACAGTGCCACACCCAGTTCCCCTTTACTGATCCAGTGGCTCTGAGGCTGCTGATGGCTTCCAGCTGCTCCCATTCCTGATGAATTTTCCATGATAGAGATTATAACCCCCATGGGTGGAGGGTAGAGTGGCTTCCCACAGACATGACTGGCTAACACAGGGGCACAAAAAGCTGCCCTCTTTTCTCAAGGTGGGTCCAACTCTGCAGGACAAAGCATGCTCCAGAGCTCTACGTGGGGTCAGACTGATGTGCACTCCAGCTGAGATACATCTCTGCTTGGCTCCCTCCCCTTTCCTAGCCTGCTTCCTTTGCTTCCTCCTTTTGAGGGCAATAAATCATGTGCACAAGAATCCCTGTCTCAGGCTCTGCTCTGTGGATCTCTGTTTTCTTATTTATATAATAAAAGTAGCTTGCCACTCATAGAATTATTCTGAGGCTTAAAAATCAGATATTCAAGGGCTGGTACTAATTGTTGTTGTTATGATATTAGGCCACAGAGTAAAGAAATGTTGAAAAACTGAAATCCTATTGAAAGCTTTTCAGAGTGTCTTGTTATTCATTCTGATTGTTCTGGCCATCATGGGCCAGTAGATGACACATTCCCATTGTCAAGTAGACATTTTCCAGTTTCTAAGTGCAGGGTTGCCCTCTAGTGGACTCTGAGTAAATGCTAATTGAGGGTAATAGGTAGTTCTTGCAGCCAGATGGCAACTGTATGAAGATTGAGTTGAGCTTCAGTCTCAGTGAGCTTCTAGTGTCCTCCAGAGACAAACCACTGCAACCAGCTATCCTCAGAACACATGTCCCTATTCCCTTGAGGCTTGAGTTTTTGAACCAGTTGGAAACTTAGATCTCTGTGCCACCTTCTCATTTCCAGAGAAAAAATCTCATAATTCATAGAGGTGAAATGACTTGTTTACTGTCTCATGGTGAATAAGGACAAATGAATTCTAATCCTGCCTTGGCCCTGACTTCCAACTCAGAGCTGTTTTTGTATAATGTGCCATTGTCCATGTGTATGTGAATTCTTTCTCTAGAAATAGTTCCCATTTACTTACTTACATTTATTCCTGATTATTTTATTACCTTCTTACTATTCTTCCCTTTGCTTATTTTGGTCTAGCCACTCTGTCTTCTTATTGTTTCTCTAGCACAACAGGTAAACTTCCTACTTCATAACTTTTGCACTGGCTGTTCCCTCTTCCTGCTATGCTCTTCCCTGCACCACCTTCAAGTCTTTGCTCAAATGTCACCTTCTCACTCTGACCACCCTATTTCATATTGCACCCACACAGACACCAACACACCAGATCTCCTTTAATTCTGCTCTACTTTTTACTTTTTCCATAGCACTTATCATCTTCTATCATGCTAAATAATTTACTTATTCATTGTGTAGTGTAATGAATGTAAGTGCCCTGAGAGCAGAGATCCTTGTCTCTTTTGTAAACTGATATAGTCTATGTGCTTAAACTAGTACATAGCACACAATAGGGGCTCAATAAGTATTTGTTGAATTAACCTTCCAAAATGAATTTGTCACCGAGTGGAAGGACCACTTGCTTCAACATTTCCACTTTCTGAAGGCTAAGGAGAGATTGAACAAATTTTCTATGCTCGATGAAGTATCATACCACTGCCACCTCACATTGCCTACCACCAAGTATTAGCATCACAATTACCACAAGAGAGTGATTTTGAGAAGGAGGCTGTCATTAGGACCCCTTATCCACCATCCCCTGAGGGACCTCGAGGACCCATCCTATCAAGCCTTTCATCCATCATAAAGCTAAGCCTCCTCCATCCCTTGACTCTTTCCCCGTGCAGTGCAGTTCAGCCTCTACTCTGACTCCACTTCTGCCACCTTGACCCCCCCCCCAAACCTTTCTACTCTGCCCGCTGGAGCTCACCACCATCATCAGCAGGGGCCCCTGTCCTCAGCTCTTCTCTGAGTGTTGCCATCACTGTTTTGCTCTGAAGTCTGCCTTTCCCCCAAGGACAGAGCTGCCTTGCATTTTTTCAAATAATGGCTGTTTATTCACTTTCCCATTGTAACTCTGGGCCTATTCTAGACTTGGCCCCTAGTTCCTTTGAAGCATTTGCTGTCTGAATGTACTACCTACCACCCATCTTGTCCCAGCCATCTGTCAGCCTTGAGGCCAGCTCCCCTCATTCACAGAACACCTTATTACCTGGATCACCACCATAGTCTTGCCCATTAGTTCCATGACCTTCCCACTCCACTTTGGTGATTCAGCATCCCTACAGTGACCCTCTGGCATCCTAGCCTCTCAATTCTTTGCCTTCCACTAATCTTCTTGTCTGTGGTCCTTCTCTAGTCCTTGTCATCCACAACAATGCCCAGCCTCCAAATTCTTGACCTTAAGTACCCCATTCTCTGACCCCCACTTCCTGTCTTCTAATAGCTCCACTTCAATAATCCTTTGTCCTTGGGATCCAGTGACTCCTACTTTTTCACTGGAAAGGACCCCTCCTTGTTCTGACTTCCTTATTACTTAGCTTGGACTCCATGATCCATCAGGATGTTTGTTCCTTTGTGTGTTAGTCCATTTTGTGCTGCCATGACAGAATACCACAGACTGGGTAATTTATAATGAGCAGAAATTTATTGACTCATGATTCTGGAGGATGGGAAGTCCATGATCGAGGGGCCAGTATCTTGGAAGGGCCTTCTTGCTGGGTCATCCTATGGCAGAAGGGTGAAGAGAAGCAAGAGAGAGGCACAAAAGGGGGCCAAACTTGTCCTTTTATAAGGAACCCCATTCTGAGATAAGGAACCCACTCCTGTGATAATGGTATTCATCCATTCATGAGGGCAGAGCCCTCATGGCCTAATCACCTCTTAGAGGTTCAACGCTTGATACTGTTACAAGTTTCCAACACATGCTTTTGGGGGGATATATTCAAACCATAGCACTTTGCATTAAAGTTCTAGGGTCCTTCAGCCATACTTACCTGATAAACTCCACCCCTGGTTAACCCCCAATCACTCCCTATTCCTCCCTCTGCACCTGAGCAGCTGAGTGTAGATGGAGAAAAAGGTACCATCATACTGACTGATTCTACTTTATGACCACAAGAGTCTGTGGGACCTGAGCCCTGCATGACTATTCTAAATCACTTCCCTAGCCAATCCTTCTTCCTCTCATCAGTGTCTGTAATTCATACCCTGTCCTCTCTCCTAAATCCTTCTTGTCCTTCTCACCTCCTCACTCTCAGATAATTTTACCTTTTATTAATTCACTGAGAAAATAAAAGCAATCAAAAGCAAACTGCCTCATCTTTCTACCACTGAATTTACTTCTTTCTCTTCCCTCTTAAAGCAGTTAAATAGATGTTACACATGGGTAGCAATGACCGATCTGTGGGCAGAGCAGTAATCCCGAGTGTTTCAGGGCCTGAGAGGCTGCTCCTGGGGCTCCTTTGGGTTATAAGACTTTCGCTGTGGGCTAATCCTTCTTAGCCTTCAAAGACTGCCAACCTTCCAGTTACTTTCTTTAGCATGATTTCACTTAAATAATGACATCGTTTTCAATCACGTTTCTGCTGCTTTTAATTTGCCTGCTCGATGGGTAGTAACATAAAGTATAAACACTTCTTTTCAAACAAAATGGAGTCTCAGAGGCACAGAATTTAAAAATGTAAAAAGAACTTCAAAAGTAGATTAATAAATAGTATAAATAAATGTATATACCTTGATTAGTGCAGTTTGAGATATTGTCACCCATGAATACAATTCTGAGTGTTTCCAAGCAAATTACTGTCAACGTTTCACTCCAGCAACAGTTAGGAAAAGCGTAGAGCTTGTGCTGCAAACAGCATCTGCTTTCCCCAGGAAAGAGTCCTTCCCATGGTGTGGCTGGCTTGTGTCTTAAGTTCTAAAGTCATAGTGTCAAGCCAAAACCCACATAGAATACTCCTGAAAGTCCTTCCATCACCGCTGAAGAACTATACATCTCTTAAAATGTCCGGAGCTCTTTTTTCAAGATGTATGACTAGAGGCATTTCAGGCATGCCTCACCCACTTAGAAGAACCAAAACAATGTGTAGATAATCACACTTTGAATACATTATCCAAGAGGAAACATAGGAATTCAACAGAAAAGCACCAGGCAACACTAAAATCTAGGAAGAAGAAGGAGAATGGACAGCCTGAGTGGCTGGGACTGGCTGGGAACCAGGAGGGAATCCCCGTACAGGAGAAGGTGAGTGTCTTCCTGTGGTTCACTTTCCTGCGGGGGAATAGTGCAATTCAGGTCACAGGAGAGCACTTTGACCCTCCAAAGCCCTGATTCTGACTTGGGGAGTAGCCAAGAGACTGTGAAAAAGAACTGTTCCAGGGAGGGAACAGCCTGGGGTCCCACGCCCTTTCTGGAACCTGTGTGGCTGTAGGTAAGAGACAGCATTCTTGGATCCTGGCTTTTAACAGACTGTACGGGGTCCTGGGAACCAGCAGCTCCAGTCCTGGGTGTTAGGGAGACTTGGACCACTGCTTGCGGAGTCGGGGTGTGAGTGAGGGTGGTCTTCTACAAATAGGACTGAGAAGCAAGCATCATGTGGGCTGCAGCTGCTGGTGCTGGAAGCAGGCAACTCCCCTGCAACCTGAGCAGGACAAGATTTGCCGCAGAGGCTTGGTCTGCAGCTGGACAGGGGCTCTTCCTGTGGCTGAGTTCCAGACTAGAAACAAATTCCCAGGTCTTACTGAACAGCCAGGTTGGCTGCAACAGCCAGGATCAGGGAGGGAGCCCTGCTGGGACTGGGGCATGAGAGAGACACAAGTACTCCACCCACTGCCCAAGACTGTGCCTGCTGGGACCAGCTCCAGCCTCTCATGGCAGGACCTCAGTGCAGTGATGATCACCCCTCACCCAAGCATTTAGCCAGGGGCCTGAGAATCACCCCACCCCACCATCACAGCTGGTGCATATACTTGACATTAGGGACCCCAAGTGGAAGCTTGCCTTTTCCAGCTGCTCCTGGCTTCACCCCACCCTCTGAAACAGAGTGTAGGATCCAGGGTCCTGAAGGTTCCACAATGCAATCCACCACCTAGGACACCTGAACATTTTTACCAGGGGACAGAGGTCAGGCACAAACACCCTACTGCTACCACCTCAGCTGGCTCCCACCTGCAAGTGCCACCTACTGTCTTGGAGGCTGGCCCACATAGCCCATTGCACCCACTGCCAACATCAGCACACAGAGATTGGGAATTAGAAGAGCATCTTACCACCACTGCTACTGCCATTACCCATGCTGTACTGGCTTCCCAGGAGCTTGAGAGCCTGCTCACCCACCTGGTATACTGGTACTACAACCGACATCCAAGAAAGCCACCCAGAGGCCCAAGAATCATGCTATCTGGAAACACCAACACAGGTGCCAGCATACACTGCCCCAGGGCACAAGGATAGATGTGCTTAGCCCACCACCACCCCCACTACCACTGAAACCTGAAGATGGGCCAATCTGGCATTTCAATCCTTAGCATAATATTATCACAGTCTCCACCAATAACTGTATCCTCACAGAGTGAGGAAACAATAGATACCCCTAATGCTATTTATAGCCAATGAAATCAATGAGTCATCACCAGGGCATGCACCCAAAAGCAAAGCCAAAGGGCCCTACCCAAGCAATATAATAGTCACATCTTCAGGAAAAATACCCCTCCAACAAAAGTAAATTCGAAAATAAGCATCTGTTAGACCAGTACATGGAAATCAACAAAAAGACATAGAAAACATGAAAAAGCAAGGTAATGTGAAGCCTTCAGAGAAACACAATAATTTTTCAGCAATTAATCCTAACTAAAATCCTCAAAATCCCAGATAAAGAATTCCAAAATTGATTTTACTTTTTATTTTTATTATTATTATTATTTTTTTTGAGACAGTCTCGCTTTGTTACCCGGGCTAGAGTGAGTGCCGTGGCATCAGCCTAGCTCACAGCAACCTCAAATTGCTCCTGGGCTCAAGCAATCCTCCTGCCTCAGCCTCCTGAGTAGCTAGGACCACAGGCATGAGCCACCATGCCTGGCTAATTTTTTCTACATATTTTTAGTTGTCCAGATAATTTCTTTCTATTTTTAGTAGAGACAGAGTCTCACTCTTGCTCAGGCTGGTCTCGAACTCCTGAGCTCAAACGATCCTCCCGCCTCAGCCTCCCAGAGTGCTAGGATTACAGGCGTGAGCCACCACGCCTGGCCCTCCAAAATTGATTTTAAAGAAGCTCAATGAGATGCAAGAAAAGTCTGAAAGCCAATACAAATAAGTTAGAAAATCTATTCAAGATATGAATGAAAAACTTACCAAGGAGACAGGATATATTTTTTAAAAAATCAAACAGAAATTGTATAATTGACAAATTCATTAAAGGAAATACAAAGTATATTCAAAAGCATCAGCAATAGACTAAACCAAGCAGAAGAAAGAATTTCAGAACTTGAAGACAGTTCTTTTGAAATGATCCAGACAAAAATTTAAAAAAAAGAATGAACAAAGCCTTCCAGACACTTGAGACTTCATAAAGCAACAGAACTTATGAATTATCAATATTCTTGAGGATGAATAGAAATCATAAGGCTTAGAAAAACTATTTAACAATATAATAGATGAAAACTTCCCAAGTCTAGCAAGAAAGTTAGATATCCAGAAACAGGAGGTTCAGTGATCCTCTGGCAAACATTTAATACAATGCAAAAAGCACTTCACTACAGCATGTTGTAAGCAAACTTTCTAAAGTCAAAGTGAAAGAATGAATTTTAAAATCATCAAGAGAAAAGCATCTAATCACCCATCAGACTAATAGCAGACTTCTCAGAAAAAACCTCACAGGCCAGAAGAGAATGGCATGACTTACTCAAAGTGCTGAGGAAAAAAAGAAAACTGGCATCCAAGAATTCTGTCTGTGGCAAGATCAACCTTCATAAATGGAAAAAGAAATTAAGTTTTTCCCACATAGGCAAATGCTGAGGTAATTCATCACCACTAGAGTAGCCCTACAAGAAATGCTCATGGAGTCCTACAATTGGAAAAGAAAAGATGACATTCACTATCATGAAAACACATGAAAGTATAAAACTCATTGGTAAAGTAATCACACAAACGAGGAAGTGAAAGAATCAAAGAGTGCCACTACATAATTTCACTGAATCACAAAGACAAAGAGAGGAAAAGAAGGAAACAAAGAATTTCCAAAACAATTAACAATATAACAGGAACAGAACCTCACATATCAATATTAACCTTGAACATAAATGAATTAAATGATCCATTTAAAAGATATAACTTGGCTGAATGGATAAATAAACATAATTCAACTATATGCTGCTTACAAGAAACTCACCTTAACTATAATGGCACACACATAGACTGAAAGACAATGGGGGGAAAAAGATACTCCACACAAACAGAAACTAAAAACAAGCAGGAGTAGCTATACTTATATCAGATAAAACAGAGTTTAAGTCCAAAACAAGTAAAAAGAGATAAAGAAGGTCATTATGTTAATATAATGTTAAAGAAATCAATTCAACAAGAGGATGTAATAATTATAAAAATGTATATACCCAACACTGGAGCACTCAGATTAATAGAACAAATATTATTAGACCTAAAGAGAGAGATAGCAATAATAATAGTGAGGGGCTTCAACACCCCACTCATAGCATTAGACAGATTATTGACATAAAAAACTCAACAAAGAAACATTGGACTTAAATTGTACTTTAGACCAAATGGACTTAATTGGATATCTATATGCAGAAGAATGAAACTAGACCCCTCTCTCTCACTATATACAAAAATCAAGTCAAGACGGCTTAAAAATTTAAATGTAAGACTCGAATCTCTAAGAGTACTAGAAGAAAACCTAAGGAAAGCTCCTCTGGACATTTTGGGTTAGACAAAGAATTTATGAATAAGACCTCAAAAGCACAGGCAATAAAAACAAAAGTAGACAAATGGTAGTTAATTAAACTAGAAAGCTTCTGCACTGCAAAAGAAATAATCAACAAAGTGAACAGACAACTTATAGAATGGGAAAAAATATTTGCAAAATATGCATTTGACAGAGGAGTGATATCAAGAATGTATAAGGAACTCAACTCAACAACAAGAAGAAATAATCCCATTAAAAAGTGGATAAAGGACTTGAATAGACATTTTTCAAAAGAAGACATACAGATGGCCAATAGGCATATGAAAAAATACTCAACATCACTAATCATCAGAAAACTGCCATTTAAAACCACAATGACATATCATTTTACCCTAGTTAGAATGGCTATTATTAAAAAAGACAGAAAATAACAGGTGTTGGCAAGGATGCAGAGAAAAGGGAACTCATACTTTGTTGGTGGCATCGTACATTAATGCCACCTCTATGGAAAATCGTATGGAGATTTCTCAAAGAACTAAAAATAGAACTACCATTTGATCCAACAATCCCACTATTGGGTATCTACTAAAGGAAAATTAATCAGTTTATCAAAAAGATACCTGCACTCATATGTTTATTGCAGTACTATTCACAATAGGATAGATATGGAAGTAACCTAAGTTTCCATCAATGGATGATTGAATAAAGGCAATGTGGTATATATATGCACAGAATACTATTCAGTCATAAAAAGAACAAAATCATGTTTTTGCAGCAACAGGGATGGAATTAGAGGTTATTATCTTAAGTGAAGCAGGCTAGACACCAAAATTCAGATATTGCATGTTCTTACTCATAACTGGTGCTGAGAAAAGTGTACACGTGGGTGTAGAGGGTGGAATGATAGACAGTAGAGACTCAGAAGGGTGAGGGACATAAGGGGGGTGGAAATTACCTAATGGGTATGATGTATGTTATTCAGGTGATGGATACCCCAAACCCCTGACTTGACCACTGCACAATCAATGCACATAACAAAATTGCACTTGTACCCTATAAATTTACACAAATAAATTTAGAAATGTCCAGAGATGGCCCCTGGCCATGTTGTGGGAAAATGGACACTGAATCTTGACACAGCCTCACACTCAGGAGATACTTGAGGCACTTGATGATTTGTGAGTTTCTTTCTTTTTTTTTTCCCCTAATTTTTTGTGAGTCTTAATTTTGTGAGGTAAAAGCCGGGCTACAAGCGAAGAAATCTGATGAGACTGACATGAAGCTCCCTCTCTGTCCCCTCCTCATGCCCTGGGGGTCATCCCCACAGACAGCCCAGGCAGCCCACAGCCACATGACTCTGATTTCTACGAGGATTTTATAGGTAGAAGTTAGTCACGTATGTTCATTTTTCCTACCTGTGTTCTTAGATTAGAAACGTGGTAGATTACCTCCTCCTTTCTCCTACCTTGGATCTGAATACCTGGGAAAATGTATTTTTTCTGCATTTCAGTTACAGTTTTCATAAATTCCTTGTATTAGTGTTTCCCAAAGTGTGGCAGTGGGCCACTGCTGGTGGGCCAGATGAATGTGAGTGGTACATGGCTGAACATGTTTTCTATATTAATAGTTATGTTTTTGTTTTAATGCATATTAGAAAAAAGTTGAAAAACACATCTATTCCAATATTTCATTAATGTAAATGGTTATAATTAGTGAAAAAATGAGATATTTAAGATTTTTAGGTAAAATAATTAGAACAAAAAATATTAAGTAAATAGTAATACAGTTGATATGTACATTTGGCAAAAATTGTGCAAGTGGTTGCCTACAGACTCATGATAAGAAAGTGTGTGCTCAGTGGGCAGAGCCATCAGACATAGAGTTTCTGATATGGCAAAGGATGTGGAAACTTTGGAGACAGTTCCATGTAACAAGAGACAACTCGGCATACTCACATGCTGAGATTTTCTTCTCAAGCCCTCAGGTTTCCGCCAGTGGAAAGTGCAGCTGGTGGTGCTGAAACAGTGTGGGGACTTATTTTACTATTCTTATGCAGTTCTGTCTAATAATGAAATGGTATGAATCATTCAGTCTTTCAATTCTGAGTCAGGGAATAACCACATAATAAGTACAACTGAATTCCATCAGTCATTCATTCAACAAACACCGCAAAGCACCTTTGTATGTCAGGCACTGGGACAGGCGCTGTGATTAGAGGAGTTGGAAAGCCATACATTGCAAGGGTATAAGCCTGGAGTTACTTATCCTGTGGGCATTTCTGAAAGGTCTTCTGGTTGTCTTGTGACTGGACAGGCAGCCAAACTAGAACAGACCAGAGAGGAGGTAATTGCAATGAGATGATAGTGGCTTGGACTAGGATGGTGACAGTGGCAATGGAGAGGAATGGTCAGATTCAAGAGATATTTTGGGATAGATTCAATAGGCCATGGTGACTGACTGGACAGTGTGGGTGAGGGTAAGAGAGGAGTCAGCAGAACACCAGGTGGCTGGCTTCAGAAACCCTGTGGAGGATGATGCCAGCTCCTCAGAACTCACACAACACATAGCTGAGGCTCTCAGTTTCACTCTCTAGGAAGTATTGTAGGTTGTGGCTTGCATGTCACTCTGTCCTCAAGGGTACAAGCAGTGACTTATTCTTTTGGCATGAGGCCAAGCATGTAGAAGATGTTTGATCAATGTTGACTAAGAAATAGCTGAGAACTTGAGACATAAGAACACATGGGAGATTGTCTCATGGTGTAGAACAATCCCCCTGCCCCATTTTAAATTTCATTTTGAAGAAGTCGTATTGAAACCAGACTCCAGGATTTCCCTGCCACTACCAAGATCTACACATAAGTACAACATAGCCCCACCCTCTGCTTCAGGGACATAGGAATGTGCTCAGTGATGGGCAGAGCTGAGACCAGGTGAGCAGCTTGAGGTAAAATTAGGATAATAGAGGGAAACTGTAGCCAGTCCAAGCCATGTGTGTGTATGTGTGTGTGTCTGTGTGTATATATGCTATTAAAAGAAATATATACATATATGCATATGTAGGTATGGATATACACATTGACTGATGTGTGTATATATATAAAGTTATATGTAATATGTTTATATATAAAAATATATACACATACATATATGTATATATAAAATATATGTTATATATAACATATAAAATAGATATATATAAAATAGATATAGCCATATCTATATATAAAGCTATAGTAGATCTATATCTCTATATTTATATCTATAGATATAGATATCCATATATGTATGTGTATATATATTTTTAATAGTGCCATGAACCTAAATTCTACTAATAGCATTTACTGGCTGCCATAATATAGGCTCAATTTTCCTATTAATGTATATAAGTCATCCAAATTACTTGCTTACATGAATCTTAAGTGATTTACTGTAACTTCGGGCAGGTAAATTTTAGAGCTTAAGAATGTACAGGAAGAACAGAATCAAGAAGAGGATGATAAATGGTAATGAGTCAGAAGGTGAGAAGGAACCAATAATTCTGGAATGGTGTGGGACTACCCATTGACATATAAAACAAGCCAGTCACCTGCACTGGCATTTTCAGCTGGCTCCATGTGGGAATTGGTGCCCTCTTGCTGTGTGGCAGCCTGTGAGGTGTTCTCAGGAGCTTTATAGAGAGTGGACATGCCCAGGTGAGAGAGGAGCCAGAGGATGAAACAGACTTGTGAATGAGACTCCCTTCGGGGAGTCCCAGAAACGAAAGGATGCTGAAGGCTTCCTTGTACGTGGGTTGAGTCTCTTGACAACAGGATTGCACTGGTTCAGAACAACTTTAGAACTGGAGACCAGAGTTGGGAATTGGCCAGCTCCAAGTATTGGAAATGTGCTAGGCTGGAAAGGACACACCTACAGTGACAGCTGTGGATGAAGCACTGTGGGGTGAGGAGGAGACAATGGTCTGGCTTCCCTTAATGTACTTCTTCATTACAAAAACTTTTGGCGATTCTGTAATTTTGTGGCTAGCTCTCTCTGTATATACCCTTTTCCCTCAAGTCTTTTAGCACTCTTTAGCACTCATAGCAAGTATGAGTGAAGATACTTTAGCAACCAGGTCAGATCCACGTTCTTTTAGTATCGGTATTATTGTATTCTCACTTCTGTTTCTGAAAAGCTCACGTTCTGATCACTGGCCAGGTTGTATAACTCATGCTGTTTTCCTGACACCAAAACTAAGGACATAAGAGGTTTATACGTGAATAATTTGCTCAGGGCCAGATAAGTGCTACACAGTTGATTCAGTCCAAGCTTCTCTGACTGTGAAGTTTATGAACTTCCTGCTATGCCCACCTGCCATCTTTCCTTTCTGATGACTTTTTTTACTATTCAAAAACTTGCAATTTCAGAGAGTTTATACCCCTCCTGGAGCCCTGCCCCTATAAACCCCTAGGTGTCCATGAACATATTTAAATCCAGTGGATTTCAACACGGCTTGTCTGAACTTTCTGTACCACCCTGTTGTCTTCTCTTCCAAACAACTCTTAAAGTATTACATTTTTTACCTTTACTTGAAGGACTTACACTAGTCCAGGGAACCAGAGAAATAGAGAGAGTGTACATTTGATAGAACTTAGAGTTCTATCTATCTATCTATCTAACAAAGCAGAAACCTTGCCAGAAAGAAATCTGTGATACCCAGGAAGGGTTTCTACCCTTTGTGATGCTGAGACAAGATGAAAAGGGCCACACTATGGGGTCAGCAATGTGCTGTGGGCCATTAAGCCTGGCCCACCTTGTCGGCCCACTCAGGCAGGTCCACATCCTGCTCCTTCCTCATCTTCACATGCTGTGTGTGTCTTATGTTCATCTGCTCCTGCACACTGCGGGCTCCTGTCTTACTATCTCGGCAGGTGTAACCCATAGTACCTGGCACAGTGCTCTGAAAAAGTCAGGGCTAAGTCAATATTTGGTAAACAAATAAAATAACATGTGTATATGCCTCAGGCTAGGTTTACCTTCAGGTGTAATTTCTACAATTAATTAGGCTTATACTCTGGCTTTATTGGCCATTGCACCTACTCTTTGTCAATTATTCCAAGGTAAAAGTGGATGCACAAAATTAATAAGCCACAACAATCATGGTTTTCAAAATGATACAGATGAAAGTATTAAAACATGGAAAATAGACTTCATAGGCCAGTGATTTGAAACAATATGATTTGACTTCATGGGCACCAAAATGAAATATTCAGTAATAAGAACATTAGCTATGTCTCTCACTGGTAACAGCCCAGCTTTTAGCATGCCAGTTGTATTGGACCTGTGTCATGCTCATCTTTTGAGTGCCTCATTTACACTGTATTTTGCAACACAGTGTATATAATATCATGTAATACTTTGCAAATCTCCTTTGTAACTGAGTCTATAGTGAGGAAATAGATGTTTGACAAAATATTCCAAAATATATAATATCCATACACACATATATATAACTAGAAATTGCAAAAAGTCTATAAAGGAGAAAATTCAGGTGCTATGGAGAAAATCACAGGGGGATTTAATTTAATCTGATAGACAAGGGAAGGCCTGGCATGGAGCCACGGAGTGGGTGGTGAATGGACTTCAGAGGAGTTAACACTGATGCGAAGAGCTTCCAGGAAGAGGGATCATGAGAGACGAAGGGGAGAATTTGGCATTTTCAAAGAACAGAAAGGAGGTGCTGTGGTTGGAGCATCGCTGTGGGGGAGGATGAGTTTGGACTAACCAGGCGAGATGGCTCCTATGCATCTGAAGAGAAATTGGGGTCTGCAAAGGCACGTTAAGCATGTGGGCAACCCAGTCAGATTTTCATTTTTCAAAGGTCCTTCTTGCTGTATTTTAGAGAAGGAATTGGGGAAGAAAGAGTAGTATCGCCAGTTTAGAAAGAGGCTGTTGCATTGGTCCCCAGGGTGATGAGGCAGGTTGGACACTGGAGTGACAGCAAAGATGGGGACAAGGCGATGGATTCCAGATGTGTTACAGTTAGGAATGAGAATGTGTAGACCTGGACTGACTATGGTAGGTCAGGGGTGGGCAGGACCAGGAAAACATCCTGTTTCTGGCTTGAGCGTTGAGCGGTGGAGAAGCCATTTACTGTGCCTGGGATGCTTAGGGGAGAAGCAGTTTTGCAAAGACTGACCAAAAATTTAAAACCTGTTGAATTTGAGGTGTTAATGAAGTGACATCCATGTTCTCACTTCAGGAATCTACGAGTCCCCACTCTTCCTGGGAGTTTTTATATTAAACAGTGATCACACTGCCCAGCAGTTTTAAAGACTAATAGTTATTCCAGCATACTTTGTATTTGCAGTATCCATTGTCTAGCATTTGCACTCACTTTGGTCACTGTTTAAGGCATGAGGCTAGCTCCTGGGTTGAATGGAAAACTGCTGTGGCTGTGTTCCCTTAACTAGCCCAACTGAATGGTGATAGATTGTTGGGAGGGCCTGTTGCTCGTCTCCGTGCATGTGTGGTGGTCTCAGCAAATGCTTGGGGAAAATGTCTTTGCTTTGGAGAAGTAACTGATATTGGTTTAGTCTTCAGTGGTCACTTGGAGACAGAGGTAACCTCCATTTTTGTCAGAATTCTGTACAGGTTAATGCGTCCAGCCATGGAGAAAGTTTTAAAATAGACCCAATCAGTTGTCAGGGGGCTGAAGACTTGGCCACCATCCTTCTCCAACGAGCTACAGAGCAGGCTGTCCTCTGCTTTTGTGTTTGTTTAATGGACCAAAAAAACATATGTGGAGAGTCCTTTTAAAACAGGAGATCCAATGAGGAAGTTGTGGGAGGAAAGGGAGGAGAAACGCTAGCGCACATGAAAGCTCTCAGCCTTAACTGGGGTGTCCTCTCCCCTCAGTGCACACAGCCTTGGTTCAGACTCTCCCTCTGTCTGTCACAGACACTGTGATGAGACAAGATTGACTTAACCTGCATGAACCTCGCTTTCTTCTGTCCAGGGGCACCCGTGATGAAACAAGATTGACTTAACCTGCATGAACCTCACTTTCTTCTGTCCATGGGGCAATGTGTGCAGTGTCCAACGTGGCTCCTGGCCCAGAGCAGGCTGTAGTGGTTTCTCCAGAGAAACAAAATCAATAGCATGTGTACATATGTGTGAGAGATTGACTTATTTTAAAGAAGTTGCTCATGTGATTATGAAGACTGGCAAGTCCCAAATCTGCAGAGTGGCTGCTAGGCTGGAGACCCACGGAAAAGTTGTGATTAGAGTCCAAAGGCAGTCTGCTAGCAGAATTCCCTCTTTTTCAGGGAGGTCAGTCTGTTTTGTTAAAGACCTTTGACTGATTGGATGAGGCCCACCCGCATCATGGAGGGTAATCTGCTTTACTTGAGGGCTACAGATTTAAATGTTAATCTCGTGTAAAAAAATACCTGGACAAGAACATCCAGACCTTTCTGACCAAATATATGGGTACCATGGCCTCAGCAAGTTGACATATAAAATTAACTGTCACATAGGTTCTCTAAAAATGTCTTTTAGACATATCCGGCTCTCCCTGATGCAGTTCAGTAGCCCTCGTAGATGTTCCGTAGGCTCCTGGGAGGGGCCCTGGGTAGAGTCTTCATGCTTTGTAGTACATGCCTACTGTGGCTCTGTCTTTTTTTGTCTCTGAACCTCTCTGCACTTAGACTATCACATGGTACAAGGTACGATCTCCATATATGTTTATTTAATAAAGGACTGCATTAATTATGTGGGATCCATTTATATAAGCAAAAGATAGAAATTTCAACAAGCTATGAATTTATTTATTCAGTATAAACTTTAAAGTAATGGATAAATTTAGATGTAGGCTTCAGGACAGACCTTCTAATGTATTTTTAATATAAAAATATATAGTCATAGCCCATTTAGACCATTAAACTAATGCTGTCCTTCTTTCCCAAATGGTCTTTTCTGTATTAAACTTAAGCCCATGTTCTCTGGCTTGGACAGTCTGTAAGTCTCCAATTTGGTACCAGTTTTCTCTCCAGGGAAACGAGAGAGTCATTTGAGGAGAGAGTATATTGCACTGTCACTCTCTGATTCTAGAGTCAAGAGCCAGCTCAGACACGGAAGAACGTGAGCTGGAAGACAGAGCTAAGGGAGAATAGCTCTTCAGTGATATTGGTAATTACAGCAGGGCCCTGCAGGACTCCTAACATCACGGTTCCCCAGGTGGACACTCAACCTCAGGAGGCCTGACAGTTCCAAAACCAGAACACACACTTATTCCAATCAACCCCCCAGAGTAGTGTTGCTAAAGAAATGAGAAGTCAAAAAAATACCGGGTTCTCTGCAGTCAGCTTTGCCTCTTGTCTTCTCATTTCCTTGTGCCCAGACAGGACCAGGGCAACCTTAGGGATGCAGACCTGGTATGATGTTTCCGGCAGGTGCCCCACTGAGTCAGTCTGCTTCCTGTGTGCTTTCTGTCTCCTTGCTTGAAGCTCCTCCTGCCTTCCCTGTCCCAGGCCTGGGGTTGGGGGGTCACAGGACTTAACGTCAGGGAAGCCAAGCCATATGGATGAGCAGGGAAGGGGAGACTTAGCAACACAGGGGGTTTCCTGCTGGGGTGAGACTTTTGGCAGGGTCAGAGTTGTGACAGGCGGGCAGCAAATCCAGAACTCCATGGGCCAGGCGTGGAGGCTGCGAGACCCTGCCACTGCAGAGGCCGTCTCCTGGGCACAGCCACCACAGGGGCGGGTGGCTGACTGCTACCTGCCAATGGAAACTCAGGACTCCCTGCTGAGAAGCAATCTGAGATGGGCTTCAAGAGGATACATGTCTTCTGAATAGACAGGGCTGTTTCCTGGGGTCAAAAACTCCCTGCATCACGGGAGATATTATGTCCTAGACAGAGACTACATCTCAGTGGTCCCATTAAATGGTCACTCTGATACTAATACAACCATAAAAACAGTGATTTATCACATGCCTGTGAAGGATAGGTACTGTGAGTGCATACTTTATTTCCACTGCTTCCAACAACTCTGCAAAGTAGCCATTATTGGCTTCATTGCAGACAAGGAAACAGAGTCAGAGAGTTGAAATAACTTGCCAGGTCTTTCTGATGCCAGCAGTTGTCCTCTGCATGCAATGTTTTCTTAATAAAGCTGATTTTCCTTTCGCCTCCCAGGTAGGATGAGCCTAGGGAGAGGATGCTATCCTGGGAACTCAGAAGAAAGGAAAGCAAATGAGAGGGTTTTAGGCAGATGGCAGCCACTCAGATGGCAAGCCAGACAGCAAACTGTGTATGCAGGCAGGTAAGGGCCAGAGGGAACGAGGCAGCACTGGCTGTTCTGAAGCACAGAGCTAGGAGATTGCTGGGAATTGTGCTGGACAGGAAGGCCAAGGAGCAAGAGCAGTGCCAAGACTTGAGGATTTAGGGCCACCAGGCAGTCATGGAAAGCTGGCCTCTGAGAGTGGCAGCCAAGGTGACAGCTTCCTTTGACACCCAGTGCCTGGCAGGGAAGAGGAAATGCAGAGGAGCGGTGCCCACATATTCTGGGGGTGCCAGGTAGCAGTGACCATTTCCAAACCCTACAGGCCTATGAAATGAGGGCTCTTGATAGACAGATCTGCTTGCTTCCACTTGGTTCCAGGAGCAGAACAGGACAGCCTGTCATGAACCAGTGAGGCTAGAAGGCTTCAGAAGCTCACGTGAAGATGCCTTAGAACAGAGTCATTTTTAGATCCACCTCTAGGACCATCTCTGTGGTGGGTGTAGAACATTTCTACATGCCACACTGTGCTTTGTAGTGGTTCTCCAGCCCAGGATGGTTGCTTTAAGCTGATATACCTCCCCTGTCCTGCCACGACTTCAGAGGAATGTCTGCAGTCTTTTGGGATGCCTGGTCCTGATCTGGACCTCTCATGCCATCCTTGCTTTCCTTTCTCTTCCATCTTGCTCTGCATCTTGCTACTCTCTGCTTTGTCATTCAGCCTTCCCTTTCCACCCTAACCTCGTTCGTACTCCCCTTGACTGTGGCGCTGTCCTCCTGTTTCAGAGTTAGTGTGATCTACATATAGGTGAACAACCTCAAATAACAGTAGCTTAAATAGAATAGAAGTTTATTTATCTTTCATGTAAAAGAAATTCAGGTGTGGGTTCAGAACTGGTGTGCTGGCTTCCCCATTTCATCGGGGACCCGAGATCCTATGTTTCTGATCTACACAGACTTTCAAGGTCAAATAACAGATCAAGATGGTAGCTAGATACAAGTACAACTGCCATTTGATCCAGCAATCCCGTTACTGGGCACCTACCCAAAAGAACAAAAGACAGTCTATAAAAAAGACATCTGCACTAAAATGTTTATAGCTGCACAATTCACAATTGCAAAGATGTGGAAACAACCCAAGTGGCCATCAATACATGAGTGAATTAATAAAATGTGGTATATGTATACCATGGAGTTCTACTCAGCTATAAGAAACAATGGTGATCTAGCACCTCTTGTATTATCCTGGTTAGAGCTGGGGCCCATTCTACTAAATGAAGTATCACAAGAATGGAAAAATAAGCACCACATGTACTCACTATCAAATTGATATCAATTGATCAACACTTAAGTGCACATATAGTAATAACATTCATCAGGTGTTGGGCAGATGGGAGGGGCAAGGAGGGGATGGGTATATACACATGTAATGGGTGCAGTGCGCCCCGTCTGGGGATGGACACACTTGAAGCTCTGACTGGGGTGGGGCAAAGGCAATATACGTAACCTAAACATTTGTACCCCCGTAATATGCTGAAATAAAAAAAAAATTTTTTTAAAAAGATGGTAGCTAGAGCTTGAGCCACCATGAACAAAGAGCGAGATGGGGGAGGAAAGGCAGAAAGACAAAACAGTGCCCCTCCTAGCTGCATGAGCTCTCTGTATGTCCCGTGTATCACTTCCACTTTTATTTCATGGGCCAGGACTTAGTCACATGGCCACACCTAGCTACAAAGGGTACAGGGAAACATCAGCCCAGCTAAAAACAAGGGTTCTGTCATTAAGAAGGGAAGAAGCTTCCCTTCCCTCCTTCTGTCACTCCTTCTCTGCAGTGACCTAGGTTCACCCTTAATCATGGTTTGAGTTTTTCTTCTGGGTTCAGTGTCTTAGGCTTCTGAATATAGACAGAAAGTAAAACATAGCTAACCTTAACTTAGCACCAATGTCATAGCCAGTCTTTGAGCTTTTCCCTCTTCTTCCAGGCAGTGTTACTTCCCACTGTGTTTGCCCAAGCCCCATGTGTGGACCCAGACACCTGCTGTGTTGCAATTAAGCTCATGGGCGGCAGAGCACTACAGCAGCTGAGCACAGGTGCAGTTTCTGTCCTGAATCCTTTCTCTCTTTTCTTGTTTAATGACCCAACTTTTATAGATAGAATTAGAAACAGGAAAGTAGAGATCCTGGAGCATATTAAAAAATAAACAATCCCCACCTCTACTTTAGAAGCTCTTTTAGGAAAAATATAAGTAAATAAATATACAAAATGAAAAAACTCAAAAGCTACAGCTTCAAGGTATCCTAGTTCAGTGACTTTCAATCTAAGTGGAGGAACCCATTTTAAAAATAAAACCTCAGGCCAATTCCCAGTATGTAAAAGATGTAAAAGCAGTATTTTATTTCTATAAATTTACTTTATACATTCAAATGTATATTTACTTATGAATTCTACTGATTAAATAAAATGAAGCCATACTAATAAGCATAACTATTTGAAATTAGGACTTAAAGATGTGGTCTTATAATAATGTCAATATCCATTTATTTCTGTATGTATTTTTTGTTTGATTTCCTAATATCATGGAGATCTGGACACATACAGATAAGTATTTATAAATGGTAACACTTTTTACAGCCTCTCTCTACAACTTAGGTCATGTTCTTCAGTCTAGTATAGACAACAGGAATAGCTTTCTTCTGGCTCCACGTAGCACAGAGTGGTAAATCACCCTGGCAGCTCAAGTTAACCCACTGGTAGCTTCAAAATATTAAAATTTAATACTAACATGTTCCAATGTGCCCATTGTTTTTTATTACAACTTTATAAGTAATTAAGTGTATTAAAATGATATAAAACCCAACCGTTATGGAAACTTGGAATACTGAAGTCCCTGAAAATATCTCCAAGTGTAGTATCTTATGTTCTTGTCTCACCAAAGTTGCCTGTTGTGGTGGTTAATTTTATGTGTCAATTTCACTGGGCCCCAGGGTGCCCAGGTAAAACATTATTTCTGGGTGTGGTGCATCTGCTAAGGAGTTTCCAGATAAGATTAGCATTTGAATTGGTGGACTCAATAATGTAGATGGCTCTCCCCAGCGTGAGTGGACATCATCCTATCTGTTGTGGGCCTGAATAGAACAAAAGGCAGAGGAAGGAAGTATTCACCCTTTTCTTTTCCTGCCTCATGGATTGAGTTAGAACTTGTCATTTTATCTTCTCCTGCCCTTGGATTGGGATTTATGCCCTTGGCTCGCCCAGTCCTCTGGCCTTAGTAATGGAACTGAATTACACTACCGGCTTCCCTGGGTCTCCAGCTTGCAAACAGCAGATCATGGGACTACTCAGCCTCCATAATTGCATGAGCCAATTCCTCATAATAGAACTCATATATATTATATATACACATATGTATACATCCATGTATATATGTATATGTTTGCTTTCTCTGTTCTACTGGTTGTGTTTCTTTGGAGAACCACATCCCACGTGCATCACACTCCCTTTCCTCCCCTGCCCCACCAGCTCTTCTCAATGAGTATCTGGCCTGCAGTTAGCAAGGGAGCTCGTACACTCCATCTTGCCTTTCCTGCTTGCTGTGTTGCTATTTGCTGCGTCCACTCTTTCTTTGTTTTCCAGCCTATATAGCTTCTCTCTGGCGACCCCACATTCCCCTCCTCTCACCTTTCTCCACTGTGCATCTTTGGTTGTGGAGTCTGGGCAGGGCAAGCAGGACATGGGGTTAGCAGGAGGAATCACATTTTTGCACTTCCATTCATCACTCCCTGCTAAGAACACTAACAGTGCCTTGCTTCGGTGGTGTGTGGGAGGAGCAACAGTGCAGAGTGGTCTCTGCTAGAAGGCTGAAACCTTTTATTCCTGTGGAAGGAGAAGGGCCACAGATGTGTTATTACAAATTCTAGGAGCCCAAGCTCTGTGTGTGCCCTGCAGGTTCAGGACTGGGCGACTCTCCTTGTCTGAAACCTTCCCTCACCTAGCATGGGTGATTAGAACATGGGTCCTCACCTAGCAACAACATGATGGAGAGAAAGAACCTCTTGTTTCCTGTGGTATCTCACCAACTACGGGAGGTGGGCTGCTGTGGGAAAGAGAGCCCAGAGCTTTGGGCTGGGCCTGGATCCAAGCCCAAGGCTTCCCCACTCATTAGCTTTGTGAGACTGGGTTTCTTAACCTCTCCATGCCTTGGTTTCCCGACCTGTAAAATGAAGAAATGGCAGCTGCCTGCCTTTGCCACACATCATTACTGTGCAACTCAATGGAATCAGCATCTGTGAAAGTTCTTTGTACCTGTGAGGGTTACACATTGTGCTTTAGGCAGGTAGGCACATTTGAGCACCAGTGAGCAACTGATTCATTTAAAACATAAAATAGGCTTAATTTCTCACTTCTTTCCTCATTCTTGTCTGGTTCATATTCTACACACAGCTCCTGTTTTATTTGGTCCCAGTGTCAGAAGCTCTAAACTCTATTGATGTAACATAAACATTTAATTTATTCATAACCATAACCTCATTTTCATAAAGAGGAGAAAACACAGATCTCTCTTAGGGAATTTTTTTTTTTTTGGATTTGCTTTCCTGTGAAACTGTGTGATGATTTAAGATTTTTATTTAAATATATATTTTGCCATTTTTACCCATATGAACAAAATTATGAGTG
Source organism: Varecia variegata (assembly GCA_028533085.1). Taxonomy (NCBI): domain Eukaryota; kingdom Metazoa; phylum Chordata; class Mammalia; order Primates; family Lemuridae; genus Varecia; species Varecia variegata. The sequence goes on from CM052436.1 coordinate 124,016,325, forward strand.
ATTAGTAAATATTTTCAGAATTCCCAAGATTGAAGTACTGTCTTAAAAGGCTCCTTTGGTATAATTTATATGAATTTTATCCCTTTGCCAAATAAATCTCAAAAAATAATAAGCAAACATTTTTAATGTGAAACAGTTTATGCGATTTACATAGTAATGATTTTAAATTTCTTTGACCCCCACTTTGCATATTTTTCCCTGCAAGCATCCGGGCATTCAGCAGAACATCCCCGGGGTCCTGGGAACAGAACTACTGCTCCCATTGGCATTCTGAGGATGACATGGGGCAGTGGGAAGGACCTGGGCCCTGTACACAGGGGACGTGGACCCACACCAGAGTGCACTGCTCCCTGGGTGGCCATCCCTGCCCGGGGCCTCAGTTTCCTCAAAAGTACAATGAGGACACCAAGGCACTCTTCTCCCACTGCCTCTTCCTTTCAAAAGGTTTAACCAGTGTTTCTCCTCTGATCCAGCTACACCTTCTAATCCATTCTTTTGTGTGTTAAGAGTTCCCTTTTCAAAACAGATCTGATGGTGTCATTGCCCAACAAAGACCATGACTGTCTTCTTATTTGCTTTTCAAAATGTTCATTCTTTATTGTGGCATACAAGGCCCTATAGGACCAACCACAAACCCCCTCCCCCTTGGCTTTTTCCCCTCCACTTCTGACTCCAGCCACTGAACCAACCACTCACCCCATCTCAAACACACCTTGTTGGGTTATGTATCTCCACTTTTGCACCAGGTGTCCTTTCTCCCTACAGCCTCCTCCTCCATTGTCCTGCTGGTAAACGCCCGTGCATCCTTCCCGACCTAGCTCAAGCACTGCTGCTTCTGTGAGCCGCCCTCCACCTTCCTGACCACCCACCTCTGCTGCCTGGCATTTTGTACACCTGTCTGTAGCACCTCAGACTTTGTTGTCTAGCTGTGTCTTTATGTTTGTCTACTCCCTTAGGCTGCGAGCTGTGATAGGCTTTATGTTCCCAGCACCTGGCAGAGAGCCAGGCACAAAATATTAATAGGAGCTTAAAGTGTCTGATAAATGAATAAACAAAAGAATGAATAAATGTTCTAAGAATAAAGGAACCAATTCAATCCTTTTTTTGGTGGTGGTTAGAGAACATAGGTAAAATGTATTTTTTTGAAATATGAGTTACCAGTAGCGTTATAAATGATTCAGATTAATTAGAGATACTCTATTTTGGAAAGAAAAACTTTTTGAACATTCAAATTGACTTAGCAAGCACAACAATTGATATCTTGTGAGATGATGAGGATACTTGTTTAAACTGGTATCTTTTAAAATTTTTTTAAGTTGCTTCTGTATTTGAATCAATGTGTTTAAACCAATTTATTCTTATTCTTATTTAACTTTTAGACAGGCGATAGAGTCAACAAATAGTTGTAGTATTTAAATTACTCAATTGAATTTATTTCTAAAAATAGAATTTGTGCTTGATTACATACATCTTGTGAGTTTTGTGCCTCGGTCTAAGGCACAAACAGTCTTTTTTGTTTGACAAGTCTTACCAGACAGTGCTTACATTTCAAGTGAAGATGAACATTAAAGACATGAGCAGACAAGTAACCAAGCTGTGTGATCTTGCATTTGTTATTTTGGGCTTAACTTTCTGTGGGGTGTGCTAGGAAATCACAAGGTTTTCCTTGAGTTCAAACATTGTAGGTGCAGAATATCAGTTTCAAGTAGAGTAGATGCACCCAGGAAGAGCTGGAAGTGTATCAAACAATATACTTTATGTGTAAAGTATATAGTCACTCTTCTGAGCCCCTCTGATTTTTCTAATTTATAATTTGAATGTTTGTATGTTGTGTTCTGAAAACTGGTTGCACAGTATACCTGTCCAGCGTCGCAGCCAATGTGCTATTGTCAAGTGCTCACGTGGACAAGCGGCAGTTCTGGAGGCTGTGCAAGCAAAGGTATTGCACCCATGCCACGGGTGCTCGTCACCCAAGTGCGGAACATAGCCACATGTGAACGTCCTCCAGAAAGCAAGCTGAGCACCGTGTGGGAGCCCCTCCTCTGCCTCAGAGGGCTTTGTCGGGATTCATTCTGCCAAATGAGGGTGCAGAGTAGGCATTCCAAAAAGGAGATTCCCATTCCTTTTTATAAAAGTATGAATAAGGCAAGCAAGTCTTCACCTTCCCTTGTTCTGGTAAGGGAGATATCAAGGAAATATAATATTTTAAGATGCTTTTTAAAAAAAATTCTGTTGATTTTTTTTATAGCTTTCTTTCTGTACCCAGATTTTCAGAAGGTGGTTCATTCTGCAGTAATAGGGGAAGTTCCAGGCCAAGAGGTTCAGTGGGGATAAACACCAGAGGGTAACTGGCTTGGCAGCTACTCTGTATCACTGGCGGAGTTTAGCACCTCTCCACAAGCTGACATTTACCTTTACAAATATTCTCTTCTAGATGGATAAATCAAATATTAATAGAATTAAAGTAGGAGTTCACGTACAATGCTTGATGCATTAAATGTCAGAAAATGCATTATGCTTGGAGCTTAGAGATCCTCTGAGCTCGTGTTCTTCCTAGGTAAGTGACAGAATGAAGTCTGGAACATTTCTGTTTTGTTTACAACAACCTAGAGAGTGATGGCCGTTTCATTTCTCTTGGGAGATAGATTTTTTTGCTCAAGGTCAGATCTACATCAGTAAGCTCAACAATAGGAAGAAAATTCTCCAGGGCAAAAACATCTATGTCTGTGGATGCCATGTGGTACAGGTGTTGACTGACTGTGGAGGGGTGGGTGCCTGTACTGGTCCAGAGGCTTAGACCCTGGAAACGTTTATTTGTATATATTAGTACATGGATTGTGTATATTAATACATGAGGAATAAAAACATTTTAAATTCTGATATATTTATCTCTTATTCAGAAATAACAAAGAAGAATGCTATCATTTAGTAGGAATGAAGATTTGAGAACCACTGGTCATTATGTGTATCCAAATATTTTAACTTTCCTATGGTGTTATGTTTTAGATAAATTAAAAGCAGGCAGAAAGCAGAAAGTCTTGCTCTGTGCATGATCAAAATTGAAAGATGCATAGAAGAGTTGGTCAAATGTTTGGTTGCTTTGCCTATACGTTTCCCACAGTGTTAGAAACCCAACCAATTCATTGTTAGGAAGTTTTTATTTTCATCTGGCCAATGCTCGTGCTTCACTGTAATCCCTTGCCCCTTGGCTGCACTTGTATTTAGGGAAAAAGGACTTGCACACCCAGCCACGTGATAAGACCAGTCCTGCACTGGGGACAAAGGGGCCATCATTGTCCTCCTCTTCAAGGACTTAATTGTCCTGTTGAAGGCACATAAATGGTTGAAATTCAGTGTGGTACATACTATAATAGAGTTAGGCACAAAGTGCTAGCCAAGCATGGCAAAACTGTAGACTTGGTAGAGAAGGTGACATTTGAAGTGGGTCTTGGGGAAAAAAGAAGAGAAATTTGCCAGTAAGGAAGGGGGAACGGCACAGCACGTGGAGGAAAGATCCCAGGCAGCCACAGGGACGGGCAGTTCTTTATAGGTCGAGGGCTCGGCCCACAGTTCAGTGGTCATCATCAATGGCGCTGAGTAGTGGTGGTTCTGAGCATGAGTTTTTGAGACACATCATTCTGCTATTGTCATTGAAGGTGGCTCGGAATAGAGTCTAGTGTGGAGGTGCAGGCAGGGGATGTGGAGGGCCCCAGCTAAAGCAGTGGCAAAGCAGGAGCAGAGATGTGTTTAAGGGTATTTGATTGAGAAATAGGTAGGATTTGGTGCATGATTTAAAGAAGTAAAAAAGAGGGAGAAAGTTGAGAGTGACTCTTAAGATTCCAAAGAGATCTCTGGATAGAAGTTATGCCCTTTGGAGAAAAATACGGAGGTAGAAATAACAAATACAGTTTTAGACATTTGAAGGTTCAGTTCCACATAAGATAGTAGCCTAGAAAAGATATTGACAGTTATAAACCCTAGGAAAAAACCCCAGGCAGTTCATATAATTCTTAGGAGAAAATGTGAGACCAGAGACGTGAGAACCCCTGGCACATGAACAGTAGTTTATGACACATATATGGTTCCATTGCTCAATGGAGGGATGTAGAGCGAGGAAAGAAGAGGACCAGGGAACAAACTCTGGGAAAAATATCATGAAACATGAATCAATCTGAAGAGAAAACCGGGTGGCTCTGAGGGAGTCCTTGGTGTCAGGAGAATGACATGAGTGCAGATGTCAAGGAGGCCATATGGAATGGGGACTTTAAGAAAGTCTTTGGATCTGACAGCCTGTGACTTCAGCTCTCCAAAGATGCGTCAGTCAGGGAACCATCAAGAGAACAAACAGAAAACCTCCAGATACTTCATTTCATACAGAGGGTTTGAAATTTGGGGAATTAATCACAAAAGTATTAGAGCTGGGAAAGCAGTGGGAAGAACTTGATGTCACCCAGAGGTCAGTAATTGCGGGAGGCTGCCTCTGCCTTTAGGGCTAGAGGAGAAAAGAGTATAACTGGGATCCTGCAAGTCCGCACTTGCTTGATGGTGTCACTACTGTTGCCATCGTTGCTACTAAAGGAATCCCCACCACCAGGAAGGACCCCCGGAGACCACATTCACCCACAGTCTCTTGTCTCTACCGGAACATAAAGCAGAAAAATGGCATCTCCCTTCCACCTTCCAGCCTCACACGAACAACTCCCATAGGCAGAACCGGACCAGCACTGGCAGGCAAAAGAATCTGGGAAGTGTAGTTTCCACGCCTCCAGCCCCCTGTGATGCACAGAGGAGACCATGGAAAAGCAAGAAAGAGCCTTGGTCCCGACAGTCAATATCTGGGAGAGGGAAGTAAGGCAATTATTTTTATATACTAGATACCGTTAATTCGGTTTTTAAAAATGATGATATGTAACGTGTGCCAATTTTCGTGGAACATAACTGTCATGGGTTCATCAGTGATTCATGGTTTTCATGACATTTTCTTCATTTGTGTTTTGACAATTAAGATTTAGAGGATAGTTTTCCTTTCTCTAAGATTGATGAGATGTACGTCAGAGTCTACACACAAGAAGTGGGCCACACATAGGAGAGTGGGTGTGGAGGAGGAAATAGACATGTGGAATGTGCCTTTATGGAAAAGGAGGCTTCCTCCGCCTATATCTGGAGCATTCTCTGTCAGCCTCCTTTATTCTTGGCCCTCACACCTCCATTCCTCCTGGGCTGCTGCTCAAATGAAGTTACTCGGAGCTCTTGACAGAGGATCCTGGCCTGTTTTATGCACTGTAGCTGATTTGAGGAGGTGGGGAATATGATTGACCCGTTTACAGTTGTGAAGATTAAGTTGTGAGGATAGTGGTTGTCAGACTGTGCTTTGTGGAATCCCTAGGGCTCTGGAGGGGCCTGCCCCAAGCTGCCATGAGGTTAGGGGGCAGAGGTAGCTGGGGATGGTTGTGGGGGGCATGGTGCTGGAGGTGGGTGCAGAGTGATCTGGGACAGTCTGCAGCTTCCTCCACACGTTTTCCTACTGGATCTGATGAGCCGGTAGACTTGGGAGTGTGTCCCCTCTTGTAGGCTAGATGCCCTTTGGTATTTCTTTTTCACATTCTCCTGGCCAACGTCTGGGTTTATAATGAAGCTCTAATATGCTGTGGTGTTGATCTGAGCCTACGGTATGAGAGTCCCAGCTTTCTCATGAGCTGGCCGTTCCCTTGTTCCTCTTCTTTTCAAGAAAAGAATCGTAACGCCTCTAAGGTGCTCTCATGCATTACTAGAGAACTCTTCACTTGCCCAAGGTCAGATGGATGGGTGTTTGATTTCACTATCTTCCCTCCAGACATCCAAATGTCACTCAACATCATCCATAGTCTATTTTGGGGGAGGGCAGAAACATCATAGGAATTTCTTAGTTTTATTAAACATGGAGCTAACCGTCTGTTCCCATTATTTTTACTTATTTCAGTGGGTTTCATAGAAGTGATTTATGTAAATGTGCATTCATCCTGCAACTCTTTTTTCTGCTGAATTGTGTCTATAAATTCCCTATCAATTATATTTTGAACTTGTTAAATATAAGCTATGGCTCTCTTCAGTGACTTCAAATTTTTTAATCTCATTATTCTTCTTATATAGAGATGGCAACTATCAAAAATGTTTCAAAATACAGAAAGAATTGTAACTATTCTTACCCTCACCGCCCCCACCTCCCAGAGACAAAAAAAAAAAATTGCCCGTTTTTAAAAATCTAATTAGAGATATTAATTTTTGTCCAAACCATCCTTTCAATCAAATTACTAATTTGACCTGATACTGGTAAATTGCATCCTGACTAGTAGCTTTTGGCTAAATATTCCAGAAGATCCAGTGGGGAGATGGGAACCTTTTCTGAGCGCCTGTTGTGGAGTGGAAGCTTAGCTGGTTTGAATTGATATAATTCCAGACTTCTGTACGATTGCTTTTACTTTTTAGGCACCTGCGGTGCAACTCAGGTCGTTTTTTGATTTATTTCTGCAACAACCATTTAGAAAGCTGCTGGTATCCTTCTTTGCCAAAAAAAGAGTGGGGCTTAGAAGAGTGGGGTGACTTGTAGCTATGAGGAGCAGAGCCAGTGCCTCTCAGCCTCTCATGGCCTCCGTGCTGGCTGTGCCGGCCGCAGAGCTTGAAGGTGACGAGGCCCCAGAGCGTTGTCAGGGGCACGGCGAATGCTTCTGCTCCCAGGGCTAACCAGACCTGCAGAAGCATGGCTGACAGTCATCCATGCTCCGCTTCTCAAAACGTCCTCTTGCTCTGGTATCCTCCCCAGTCTCTCTGTCTGGTTTCCCCTCTTCAGCCTTTCTGCCTGAGTTTTCCTGGCTGGTCCCTAGACTCTTTCCGCCCCCCGCCCCTTGCTATGCTGTCCCTTAGGGTGGCTCATCATTCTCATACGTATGTTTATGAAGGTGACTCCCAAACTCCTATAGCTGACCTGCCGCCTCCTCTGAGCTGCTGAAACAGGCATCCAGGTGTCCCTTTGGCACTGCTCCTCAGCCCCTGCCCACACAACTCTTCCTTCTCCCCACACAGTTACGCAAGCCAGAAACCTGGTTTCCTGTCTGGGCCCTGAGCAGGTGCGCCAGGCATCAGCCCACTTCCCCATCTCTCCTGCTCCTGCCCAGTCCAAACCTCGGTCATCCTTACCCAGAGTACTGCAGCACTTCCCACGCTTCCACATCCCACACTTCCATGCTTGCAAGACTCTCTAAGAGGCAGGCCTCACCTGGCAGTGGCTGACATTTCCCTGCTCACAATCCTCGATAACTTCCCCCTTGCACTTAGAAGAAAATCTAAACTTCTTTCCAGAGCTGTGTCTTGTTCTCCTTCTGCCTCCCCCAGATGTTAAACCCTTTTCTCCTGCTTCTCCCTCTGCCCAGGATGCTTGTCTTCCACTGGGCTGGCTCCTTCCCATCTTATTGTTTTAACTGGAACCCACCTCTCCAGGGAACCCTCTCTCACCACCATATCTAAAGTAGGTCCCCATGTTATTCTTGGTCTCGGCACCCTACTCATTCTGTAACAGGATGCTTCACAACTTACAATTATTTTGTTTTGCTTAGTTTTTCACCATCTGAAGCCCTACCTTAATACATGTCTCATGAAGCAAGGGGCTGTGTCTTTTTTTCTTCTTATCCCCAGTGCCCAGAGTGTCAGGTGACCAATTGAGTGAATGATTGACAATCTAAGCAGTAGTACCTGTGACCATCAAGGGGTGGCTCATAGCTATGGATCAGAATTGCCATCCCTTTGATAAATGAGTTGAGGGATAGCAAATGAGTGACACACATGCCATCACTTCTCCGTGGAAGACACGGCTAACTCAGCATGACACTAACCCCATTGAGCCTGTGTGCCTCCTCTCAACACACAGCACTTCCTTCACCCACTAACAGCCTATCAGAGTTGGCATGGCGATGGAACAAGACACCATGAAATGTTGATAGGCTTTTAAGATGCTTGCTGTAGAACAATCTATCGGGAGCAGACTAAATCAGATGTTAGAAGACATTGCCAAAGATCAGACTAAACATATTCAACATCTTTAGTTACTAGGGAAATGCAATAAAAACCACAGTGAGATACCACGTCACACCCACTGTTACCTAATGCTCAAGCAACAAGTACGTGTTGAATATTCTTGCCCAGATACTATCACAGAAACTTTCTTGATATATAGACAAATGTGATCAAATGGTATAGATATTCAGACCACTGGATTTCTCACTAATCCAATTGAATAACTAGTATTTACTTTTTGTTGCTTTACTCATTTAAAATATCTAGCAGCCCTGTGCAGTAGGAATTATAAGTGCTGTTTGGAAAAACAGAGGCCCATAAAGGATGGGGGGCTTTTTGGTAAGTGATGAGCCCAGCTATCTACTCTAGCCTCTGATACTAAATCCATCACTCTTTTCCACATGGCTTACCATTTGGAGGCCTGGTTTTTCCTAGGACATTTCAAAGCAGGTAGCTTGTTTTGCATGATTCTGGGTTGATTCTGTAATTAACCACTATAAGTTATCCTTTTCAATTCTGCCCAATGACTTCTTCTATGAGATACTACAGGGCAATAGAGTCTAATAAGTAGCAGATGGCCCAGAAGAATGGCATTCCATTCTTCCACTGAGCCTGTGGTTCAAAACACTTCATTTGCTCAGAATAAACTCTGGAGGGCATGGCACAAGCCAGTGAGTTTTAAAATGCCATTGGAATTTGCAGTCCTATGTATTAGGAAACAGAACTCATAAAGCTCAAGTGATCCTGTGGATTGAGTTGAAAGAGCTTTTTTGATCCCCAAAGACTTTCCTTCCTGGACATTTAATCCCATTTAATTTAGTGTCTCTGAAATATCAATATAAGCCAGTCAATTTAAGGCTGTCTTATATTGTAGACAGATTTCAGAGCTGTCAATGACTGAGCACAACTTCTGCTGTAAATCTAAGGGACTTAATAACAACATCTTCCTTCCTTGAGACAATACCTCTGCTCTGTCTCCCTGTAAACATTTTATTCAGCCAAATTGCACATACGCTATTTTACCCTGTAGAATTGTTAGCTAGCCTGACACGGTCTCCCCTTCCAATACTGGGCTCAGCCTCCCCTTATTACCCAGTGTTCAAGCAACAAGTAAGTACTGGGCACTGTGCAGAACAGCCTGCCCCATGTGTGAGCCAGCTAAGGGCGCCCAAGAGCCAAAGCTGTACACACCCTTTGAATTGTCATGGACAGATGTTTATGATATGTTAAGTGAAAAAAGAAGTTATAAAACCATGCATAGATTTCCAAATCTAGTAGCAGGGTGAGATGAACTAGTAAGATGTTTCCTTTTACTAAAAACACATAAAAATCTAGTAAAATATGAGGTTTAATACAAGAGAGGAAAAATATTTGCAAATAATATGAGATTTGTATCCAGCACATATAAATAACTCTTATAACAATAAAAGACAAATAATCTAATTTAGAAATGGGCAAAAAATTTGAATTGATTTTTCTCCAGAGAAGATGTGTAAGTGGCCAATAATCACATGAAAAGATGTTCAACATCATTAATCATTAGGGAAATGCAAATCAAAACCACAATCAGATCCCACCTTATACCTCCTAGGGTGGCCATAATCAAAAGGCAAATAACAGTATTGGTGAGGATGTGGAGAAATTGGAACCCTCACATTTTGCTGGTGGACATGTAAAATGGTGCAGCCTTTGGAAAATAGTCTGGCAGTTTTACAAAAGGGTAGACATAGTGTTACCATATGACCCAGCAATTTCACTACTAGAATTGAAAATATAAGTCTAACATGCGAATATTTTCTCCTATTCTGTAGGTTGTCTATTTGCTCTCATGATAGTTTCCTTGGCTGTGCAGAAGCTTTTTAATTTGATCAGGTCCCATTTACTTATTTTTGTTGTTGCTGTGATTGCCTCTGGGGTCTTCTTCATAAATTCTTTGCCTACGCCAATGTCTATAAGAGTTTTTCCAACATTTTCTTCTAGAATTCTTATAGTTTCATGCCTTAGGTTTAAGTCTGTTATCCACTATGAGTTGATTTTTGTGAGAGGTGGAAGGTACAGATCCTGTTTCAGTCTTCTACATGTGGCTATCCAATTTTCCCAGCACCATTGATTGAATAAGGATTCTTTTCCCCAGTGTATGTTTTTGTCTGCTTTGTCAAAGATTAGATGGCTACATGAGCATGATTTTATATCTGGGTTCTCAGTTCTGTTCCATCGGTCTACATCTTGTCCCAGTACCATGCTATTTCAGTTACAGCCTGTAGTATAGCTTGAAGTCTGGTAAATTGATGCCTCCCAATTTGTTCTTTTTGCTTAAGATTGCTTTTGCTATGCAGGGTCTTTGGTTCCTATTCTGTGTTGAATGTCCTGAGTTTTCACATCATTGGAAAGTCAAAAAATCATAAGCTGAATCATCGTAAATAGGTTATTGTCTATGTCTTACCACTATAATAATAATAATATAGTAATAGTAAAATAGTAATAAAAATAATAGCAATAGAAAGAAATAATTTTTCTATCATTCTTTGTGGGCTCTCAATTTTGTAGCAGGACAAACAACTCAAACTTGCCAATTCGGAGTAACCTGGTTACTTTCAGTTAGTTTTATCCCAGGTAACTCAGTCTGTTTGGAGCGTATTCTCGTCTTTCAAGGATTCTCCTTTCCTTCTCCCTGAGCACAGGGAGGAATGTATGCACCGTCATATTTTGCATTAACACGGCTGGCTGTGTGCCCAGCGTGACCATGAGCTTTACAGAAGAAGGAAATCGTCTTGTATCCAACTCATCACCAGTGCCTTGATCTGCCATCACCCAGAGAATCCTTATTGACTCACATTGATCTGAAAGCTTTTAAAATCCCTGGGTACTTCAGTTCCCAGGGATGTTAAATAGGGCCAGGGCTGCATTTATCGTATTCCCAGCAGGGCTGTTGTGAGGATTAATGTTTTATCATAAGTGATCTCCTGCTCCTTTAAAAAGGCATTAATTAAGTTAAAGGTTTTGTTTTTTAAGGATGTGCTTATTAGTTTTTTAATAATCTGTGTCTCCATGTAGTCTCTGAAATATAAGTAATAAGGTTTTCATGCTTTGTCTTAGAAAAAAATGACATACAGGTGCACACAAAACTAACCCACCATTAGCGTTCCTCTCCAGACATCATGTTACGCAGTTGATCTTTCTGAGTTTTGTTATTCTACAGAAAGGTCCTGTTGTGGTAGCTTGGCCTAAGGGAGGGCCAGGGTGGGTTGCTTTGGGAAACAGCCCCGACCTGATGTGTTGTTTCTCTGCTCCCCTCCCCCGCTCTGTCTCCCAGCGAGCTGAAGCAGAAGTTGGATGAGGAAGGCAGCAAGTGCAGCATCCTCTCGAAGCACCAGCAGTTCGTGGAGCACTGCTGCATGCGCTGCTGCTCGCCCTTCACCTTCCTTGTCAACACCAAGCGCCAGTGTGGGGACTGCAAGTTCAACGTCTGCAAGAGCTGCTGCTCCTACCAGAAGCACGAGAAGGCCTGGGTCTGCTGCGTCTGCCAGCAAGCAAGGTGAGTGACCAGCGCACTCCCAGGGTCTGCGCTGGTGGCCCCCACCCGCCATTTCCTTCAGCCAGGTAGGACCAGCAGCGATTGATAGATCAGCACAGAGTATAGACTGCAGCAGAAAGATTACAGAGCAAAGATGTGAACTGGTTAAGGATACCCACTGACCTTTGCAGAGAGGAAGGCCTCAGGGAGCCCCTGGGTGTAAGTAGAAAGGGGAGGTACAGGCAGTCTTGGAATTGAAGATGCAGCTTCCACGTGCTTCATCCATCCTTCTGCAATTTCTCATCTGGTCTTATCCTTTCATTCATTCATTCCAGAAGCATGTTGGATTCTTAGGAATTAGGCTGGGTGCTGGAAACGTGATGGTGAACTAGGCAGATTGCTAGTGACTCGGCGTGTGGGGTGATGATGGGATATGTGAGTGTTGGTCTCACTGTGTTGACACATGCCCTGACCAATTTGTCATTGGCTGTGGGGGACACTGAGCAAGGAGCGACTGGCCCTAGTGCTTGGAGAAAGCTTCACAGAGGACAAGAAATCAAAGCAGGACTGTAAAAGATAAAAAAGAAAAGAGTTAATACTGTGAAAGGAAAGATGAAGACCACCACATGAAGGAAATGATTAGCATGGCATTTCTTATCCTCCCTCAGTGACCAGCAGAGCATTTCTTTGATACATTGTGTATTTACAAACTGATGAGTTTGATAAGCCAGTGTCTGCACTTCCTTGGAATTCTTAAGTCTGTGTGGATCCTAGCATCTGTAGAGCACATTATGATGTGGATTTGCTGCATCCTTCCATAATGCCTATTACAGTGAGCAAGATTGAGACTGGCTAGTCCTGAGAGCGCACACTCAGGAGCTCCTGCCACCCTTGTCTTTCCCTTCTTTCCCTTTCTCCTGCCCTTGTTCTTTTTACTCACTTACATTCTTTAACACATCAAGTCCTAGCATTTTCCCATGAACTAGTTAGTGGGGACAGCTGCTGTGCTCCCTTGGGGTCTCCAAGGAATTAGTCTCTGGGCTGTAAAGAACAAAGGAGCCCAGAGACACCAACTGAGGCAAAAAGTGGTTTGCTGAGCACCAGTATCCAGGACTGGGTACTGCCCAGGTCCTGCGCCTGGCTTTCAGAGCAGGGAGCACAGCTGCGTCTCCACATGGCAGCTCAATAGGAGGAGGAGACACCCTGTGACAACAAAGGGAAGGAGGAGACTCGGATGTGGATGATCTTGTCTTTGGGAGTGGTGGATGGAGAGCGGTTCGTCCGTGCCTTCCATTTCTCAGTAAAGGTGGGGTAGAGTCAAGCACTGAGAATAAGAGATGATGTTGGAAAAAATTAGAGTAGGTTTGAAATAGACATTACAGGAGTTGGAGATCCAGCCTTTGAGCCAAGTTTCAGTAACTAACCATGAGTCTATTTGCTTTCAATCTTCCCATGGTATGTTTTACTCCAGCCACACTCACCTGCCCATGTGCAAACATGATGAGAGTAGCCAGTTGGTTTATTACTGGGTTGGGAGTTTTCTAGGGGTTTGGGAAAGGTCAGAGGGTGATGGAGTTTAGGATATTAGATAGTGAAGGAAGTCAAGACACAATCTGGACAGTGAGGGAAGTAAAGACAGAAGGTGCTATGGATAGATGGGGAGAATATGACGGGGTCAGTCAATTAGAAGTACCTGGTAAAGTTGAAGAGCTGTCATAGTGCAGGTACTTAACAAAGCAAATTGGAAGAAAAGAAAATTTTGTGCAGGGAGGAAGATGTTTGAATGAGTGATTTCCAAAGTGGATTAGTTGGACAGTTATCAGGAATAGGAGATGAGGTCTAGACAAGGATGTCAAGGAACTGAAAAGTTAATGCCTGTGGGTTCTGAAATGACCAGGTGGTGGCAGCAGTATGGAGGTGAAGAATGAGATAGGGGACAAGTTTTTCTTGAGTGAGAAGGAGGAACTAGAAGGTCAGGAGGTTATAGAAATAAGAAGTAGAAAAGGGTGGGATGACTGAAGGTCATGATGCTGCACCCAGCAACTTGGGTGAGTCTTAGGCAGCACTTGGCTCAAACATTGACCATGGCACCATTGGGCTACCCTGGCATTTGTTACCAACTGGTGGTGAATGCCACCAGGACAGGGACCCTGTCTTCTTCAGCTCCGTTTGTAACACCAGAGCCTGGTGCATAGAAGGCACTTGGATCTTCGTGAGCCAAAATTAGAACAGGACAATGTCCAATAGCAAGATGTGTGGTACAAGATGGAGCTTTAGGAATTTTAAAGAGGAAAGGATCCAGAAAGTGTTAGGTGTCCTAAAGAGGTTCTACAGAAGAAGGAATTCCAGATGGAATTCCAATGGAGAGGAGGAATCACGAGGCATTGTCAAATAAGATGTGGCATGAGCGAAGAGGCAGACGCTCCCGAGGAGCATGGAGGACCTGCAGCAGACCACTCTGGCAGTGGGAGGATGGCAAGTAGTTGGGTCAGTTTGTGAGAAGAATTTGGGCTTGATCCTCAAGGTGTGGTGCAATCATTGAAATTTCAAACCCTAGCAGCTATTAAAATATGCTATTCTTTATTGTGCCTCAACATACTCACCCATAAATGGAAAGAAGTATTAGTAGCTACACAGTTTTGTTTCTTTCAATGTTTCTCTTTTCCTCTTTCCCCTGGGTCAGAAAAATCTCCAAAGTTAATATTTAGTAGCAGTAAAGTGTGCAGTCTCAGCCTCTGGACCCTACGTTTACCCTAAGTTGTATGTGGGGGTCTTTTATTAGTTATAATTAAATGGCATTGCATTCCTGTGCACAATCTCAGAATCACATCTCTTACAAATGGAGGAACCTTGCCTTGCAAAAGCCAGGCCTTCTGATTGATGCCAATCCTTTACTATTTTACTTATACTCTATGATCTCAAGAAATTGCCAGATGTTGAAAAATAAGTTGTAAAAAGGGCAGAAAATGGCTGGTAAGGCTACATGTTAAATTTCCACTTCATATTTCTAACAAGTTAATGAGGAAGCAATCCCATTTAACTTAATCTTGCATCGTATCCATGTCAACATTGCATAGCAACTCCTGAGTTCAGAAGTAGAACACTAGGAAATAAAGGACCATTCATAGAAAGATACCGGAAAAGACATGCAAAAACCAGTGTACGATTGTTCCATTTCTTTTTTAAGGAAGTGGGGGGGTTAATGCGTAGTCTTCCACACTCCGTGTGTCTAGCTGAGACAGAGCACACCCACACTTGTTTAATCAAAGCTGGCAGAAAAGGGAGGCTGACGAGAGATTGGAATTTTGCTGTTTTAATCTTGTATTATGTCTTGGGGGCATGTTTCCAGGGGTTTGGGGATTATTGTTGGCTGAAACCAAAACAGATGGAGAAGTTTAGTCCATTCCCTACTTTTCCATATTATTCAAGTCAATCTCAGGAAACTGTCTAGGGAACAAATCCATGAGACGTGTGGCACATTTTTGCTTCTTGAAATTTCTCTAAGGCCCAATCTGACGAAGAAGTACGTCTGGGTCATGGTATCGCAGATGTGTGGCCTGTGGGCTGACAGTATTTTATGTTGTAGCTGGATCGTGTTCATGTTTTTTGAAGGGTTCCTCAGAAGAGTTTATTTTATTCATAGAGCAACAAACTGTATAAACCCTGAGCATTACACAAGAGCCATAGCCAAATTCATCATGTGAAACATTTAGGGAATATTTTGACTTGAACCAAGTATGGAAAATTTCAGATAAATAACAACTTCTAAAACCTGCCCAATTTTTTTTGAAGCAGAAAAATAGTTTACAACAGATTGTTTAGACTTTAAATACAGATTTTACCCTGGCAAAAGCCAGCATCATGCTGGATGATGGCAGTGTGGACGCTCTGTGCTCCGTCCACTTTGTCTAGTGGCTCCTCTGCCCTTCGGTCAATCTGGAACTCCTCCTTGGTCAGGAGTGATTAACGTTAGACGTGAATCTTTGTGCCCTTCTTCCAGCATATTCATATTCAAGCAAGTAGGTTTTTAAAACATTGTGTATGTCAGATTCCATGAAGAGCACATTTTGTGTGTGTGTGTACATGTATGTATGAAATCTCAGTACATTAGTTGATAGCAGCTCTGTGAAATTGCACAGATGACCACTTTAGTAAGACCTATATTCACTTCCCTCTACCCACGACATACTTCTCCTTTCCTTATGCAAATTAAGCCCATTTTTGTTGCATTGGTTTAATTTCTAGCTGCTTATCTAATGGCTACCACAAGTATATATTTTCTTGAGATACTGTAGGCCATGAATAACTATAATAAGAATAATTTCTTCTCCAGAAAATTAAGGAGCTAAGAGTTGAGGGCTGACACTCATGTGACAATATTAGCACAAAGCCTCAGAAGTAAATATTAATACCTGTACTGAGCACCTGGGCTTGTCTACAGTGCGGCTCTAAATGGGTGAGTCAGATTAGGACTCAGGTTCATTGGAAGAGGACTCAGAGTGTCAAGTCACTAAAAAAGGTTGATAATCTATAACTTCTTTTAATCTCAATGAAAAAAAGTCTGTGTGTCCTGTTCTGTTTTATTATTTAGTTCATTAAAAGCATTTTAAGAATTTTAAATGAAAATTCCCATTTAATGGTCATTGCTGTAATTATATGTTTAGTTCCTCATCAGTCCTTTTGCTCCATCTGTTTTACGTTAAAATGTATTTCTGTTGTCAATATTAGTTTAAAATTTTTAGTTTTGGAAGAGTAAAAAACATTAAATGAATTGATTATAGAATGATATTATAGGTAAATTATTAATACTTATTTTAGAAGTTATATAGCAAATGGGATACTATTGAATCATTCCCTTTGCCATTTTTTGTTATATATAAATTTATGTTCTTGACAATTTATTATATATATTCATTCAAACATTATAAATAAGGACATACAGTAGTTGCATTTTAAGGTCTTCTGCAGGAAACAAAACTTTTCAGAGTGAGCCCAGCTCATACATATCAGCCATTATCATTTCAGGTTGAATTGATTCATGAATGACATTCCTACTTTCCTTGGGGACAAACTGGCTTTCTAGTGCTTTGCTTCATTATACAAACTGTTCCCTCTTAGTTTTGTCATTTTGTACTACAGGCATGCTTCATTTTATTGTGCTTTGCAGAACTACATTTTTCACAAATTGAAGGTTTGCGGCAATCCTGCATTGAGCAAGTTTATTGACACCATTTTTCCAGCAGCATGTGCTCACTTCATGTCTCTGTGTCATACTTTGGTAATTCTTGCAGTATTTCAGACTTTTTCATTATTATTATATCTGTTATGGTGATCTGTTATCAGTGATCTTTGATGTTACTACTGTAATAGTTTTGGGGTGCCATGAACTGCACCCATATAAGTGGCAGCCTTCATCCATCCCTGTTGTGTGTGTTCTGACTGTTCCATCAACGGGCCCTTCAGCATTGAATTCTACAGAGAAATCTGAGAGGAAGAGTCAATTGATGTGGCAGACTTTACTGTTACATTATTTCAAGAAATTGCCACGGCCACCTCAACCTTTAGCAACTACCACTCTGATCAGTCAGCAGCCATCAACATCAAGGCAAGACCCTCCACCAGCAACAAGATTAATGACTTATATTGCCATTAGCAGTTTTTAGCAATAATATATTTTTTAATTAAGGCGTATACATTGTTGTTTTAGACACAATGCTGTTGCATATTTAATAGACTCAAGTATAGTGTAGACATCACTTTTGTGTACACAACACTTAATAGACTACAGTACAGTGTAAACATTACTTTCATATGCACTAGAAAACCAAGAAATTTGCATGACTTGCTTTATTGCAATACTTAATTGTGGTGGTTTGGAACCAAATCCACAGTATCTCTGAGGTATGCCTGTGTTACCTTTAACACAGACCAATTCTGAAGATTGCTTTTAGGAATGAGAGAAAATAATTTTTCTTGGAACTAAAATCAAAACATATTTTCTCATTGTGCTTGTGGAACTTGCTTTGGTTTTCCTGAGAAAATTTAAGGCTTCATTTCTTTTTCCTTGGAATTGAATACTCTTTACTTCAATCTGATCACTTTTTACTTGGTATTCACACAGCCCACATGCTTCATAAATTAGCATTCTACCCTTTTGGCATAAACTCCACAATAGAACGCTTCAAGTAGAATCTTTTTTCTTACTAAATTAGTGATTTTTTAAAAAAATTACTCTATCAGTGTTGATGAGGGTAGATTGCAAAAGGCATTCTCTTCCATTGCTAGTGAAGTCCTTATGGGCATAACCTTTTACCAACATGTATCAAGAGCCTTTAGCATACCCAGGCACTTTTAACCAGTAATTTTATTGTTGAAAACCGATAATAATTAACAGATAACAGAATAATTTTACCTTCTGTGCAAAAATGAGTTTTACTGAATTATTTGTAAAATAAAAAATATAAATAATCTAAATACCCAACAATAGAATGGTGGAAGTAAATTAGGACACATTCAACTTGACAGAATATTATGAGACCTTTAAAATAGTGTGTATATTTTATTAGCATGGGTAAACTTTTATATTAAAATGTTAGATTAAAAACTGCAATATAAAAATGTGCATATTATATAATCACTATGTAATAAGGAAAACAGAAAACAGACAGTAAGGAAATACTCGATTAATGCTATTAAGAGTAATTATTCTTTGGAGCTAGGCTTTGTGGATGATTTTTTTTCCTTGCCTCTATTTTCCATTTAACTTCCAAGTTTTTTGTGTTTTGAATGCAGGCCTTTATAACCAGATTTGAATAAAATGGACATAAATAAATGTAGGACTCGCTCTTTCCTCCTCTCCCCATTCCAAAACCCTCTCCCTCACCTCAGTGTTGCTCTTCCCCTGCTTCAAGCCACAGGGCTAAAACCGCCCAGCCTCTCAGGGAAAATGGATCCATCTAAGGGGATATATATTTTGAAGTCCCAGTTGATGGGCACTTTAGATTAAGGTACCACTCTGTCTATATCAGATCTCCATGGAGACTGTGACCACAGTACTCAGTCTGAATCGTTGTCAAAGTGACCTAAATCATGTGGCAGATGGGAATTCTTCAAAATGTAAGTTGTTCCCAGTGAAAGCTAAGCATCTATTTTTTGTTCACTAGTTCTTTAATATCAACAGATGAAATAAATAAAGATATCGGGAGTACCTGCTGTGGTTATGGGATTGAATTTTCCTTTTCAAATGAGTTATTTTATCTAATCCTTACAAGAACTCTGTCAAGGGCAGGAGATTAGCCCTCATAGAGCCAGAGAAGCCTGAAGCTTGGAATGATTATGTGGCTGGCCCAAGGTCAGCTTCTTAGTCCCAAATTCAGGAGTCTGTCTACAATCTCCCCAGGAATACAGCCTGGGCCCCTGGGCCCCTTCCCTTCAGCTGCTCAGCAGCCTCCACGCTCAGCCAGCCACCCTGACCGCGTTTCAAGTCTTTAGAGCAGTGGACAGCCTGGGCTCCCTCACCTCAAAAGGATGGTGGTGATTTCTGTTCCTCTTGATGGCACTTGTGTCCACAGGCAGTTAGCCACATGCTTGCATTTCCTGGACAGGGAAGTGACCATCAGGGAAGGGGAATGCCACATAGTGGCCTCGAGGCCCAGGGGTAGGGCATTGGCACTGTCCCCTTTAGCATTCTGGGCTCCTTACCGTCCATCTCACCTGTGTTCTTTCAGCTCTAGCACTTATCCTGCTGGACCACAGTGGATAGGTCAGTGGTATCCATTGAAAGACTGAATCCCTTGAAGTCTGTGTTTTTAGGGGAAGTACAGACTGTGACATTGCACACTAGGGGCATAAATTACACCTTTAAGTTATTTTGGTTAACCCCTGGCCTCTCAGTATGTCTTTTATTAGGCTTTAAAAAAAGAAGCAGAAAGCTTTGCCTTGATATACAAAGTTTAACAGCGGTATTATTAAATCTGTAATATCCACAATGTCTGAGCATTTCAGATACATGTATAGGCTAACAACCATAGGTTTTTACTGATGTGAGCTTGTTTACGTGAGGGAGTATGGTGGTTAATTTTGTCAACTTGGCTAGACCATGTTACCCAGATATTTGGTCAAACATAGTCTGGATATTGCTCTGAATATAGTTTTCAGATGAGATTAATTTAAATCAGTAGACTTTGAGTAACTTAGGACGGGGGGAGGTGGGAGGTGGAGAGAAGGAGAGCAGTGAATGGGGAGACCCCATGGTGTGTGTTCTTTGCCTGGTCTTAGAGAGGGGGGCTGCAGTAGAAGCTGTTTGTACTGTGGGACAGGGAACCCAGTAGTGTCGTGCTGCATCCTAGGGCACAGTGTGTGATACGGACATCCAGGAGGGAGACATTGTCCTGTGGGGACTGAAGCTCAGGTGCCAGGAGTGTTAGTGGCCCTGGGAGCAATGAGGGAAGCCAGACAGTGATTGGATATTTTGCACGGGAAAGCAGCGCCCAGCAACAGCAGGAGGGCCATTAGCCCAGTGGCGTCTCTACAGATGGGCCATTAGCAGGGCCTGGAAAGGGAGAGCGTGAGTGGCTTCTTTGAGATTCCCCAGGGCTCCAAGAAAGAGCTAAGAGACGTGTTGGGGTGGAGACTTTATCCAGGCAAGGTCACAAAACCAGCACCATTGGAACTGTTAAGACGAACTATGTATATGTATTTTCCCACAGGCTGGTGGCACTTGGGAAAATTCAGGTTGTAATAGTAAAGCAGGCATTGACTTGGGCAAAGGAGGGAGAAGAGAAAACTTAGGATATTGAAAAATTGGAGGATAGACCACCCCAGTTCGTAGGTGGGCCCATCACCCAAAGAGGCTGGAAATTTGAAACTTGGGTTGGGTAGCACATCAAAGAAGGACGATTACAACTGAGTCCTCCTGAGGTAGGTGACAAGACATTAACCATGAATTCCTGCTACTAAAATCCTTGGTCCTGCTGTCTCAAGTCTTGGGTACTCAGGTTTTCCCTCAATTCTTTCAGGTGTCAGATACTTCCACAAAATTACCTTTTCACAGAAGTTATTCAGGGCTCATTTTTACTGCTTAAAACAGAACCTAAAGAACCATAAATGATATAGGAGAGATGATAGAAACAGAGATAAAAGGTAGAAATTTGGGCCAGGATGGTGAAGAGCTAGGTGACCATCCTGGTATGGGGCTCAGACAGGGACATTGTGGTTTCCTACATGTTTTTGTTTTTTTTAATCTTCGACACTTAATTTAAACATAATGTCTTGCAATTGGCAGGCCTAGCCAATAATAAGTGGTAACCTGCAAGAAAAAGAATTCATGACTTCCAGAGTTTCTAAAATCCCTGGTGCAGAGCAAACAGAAGGGGCTTCAGCTACAGTATTAATTAAATGTGTGCTGCACCTTTTGGCCCCTTCCTTTTGTTCTCCCTTTGCTGCAACAATGGGTCCAGTCGTCATCTGTGGCATATATATCGTGCTCTGTAAACCTGTATCTTGCTTTTGCCGTATAATCCTATCTTTCTCCCCTCAATTAACCTCATTTTCATGCTTGCCTTAAAAAAAAATGTGTTCTGCAAAGAGAAGGGTAAACTTGTAATGAGGAGGTAGGGGATGAGGGTCTGAACAGTGTTTGTGTAAAGGCCAGTGGTGATGCAGACATGTTACAGGGGTAGTGATGGCATGCTTCTCCAAACGGGTGAAGGCTGCCTAGGTTCCAGAAGTGTGTCCTAGGCAAAAAGGTACCTGGGCTTCTGGATTTACATACAACCCTATGAGCAGTGCTGACCCATGGGAGTGCACCTGGCTTTAGTGTTATTGTCATACATTTGCACTAGCTCTGACTCCAGGATAAATCTTTAGAGACACACACATCCAGTGCAGGTCCAGAAGTGATCAGCCTGCTTTTTCCTCTCATCAGTGGTCTTCAACTTGAGCTACACAGACTTCCTGCAGGTTTCATGAGTCATGCAGATCATTTTAATGGAATCTGTTGCCAAATCCTCAGCTTCCATGTGTCCTTTCCAACACAGATTTTTCCAAAGAAGCACTTCCCCTTACATAATTGCCCTTCTCTTACTTAACAAAGAAAAACACAGCCCTCACTCATCCTTAACCTGACTGTGTAGCTCAGTGTCTCAAGATGAAGAAACCTCCAGAATGCACCAAACAGAGAGGCAGTTAAAAATTGCTATTGGTGTAAGAAAGCAAAACTCCCCTAACAAATGGGGAATAACTCCTTTTGTATGTCAGGTAATTTCTGATTCTTTGCTTTCAACAAAATTGAAGGAGGACCTAAATGACCACCAATAATATCTATCGGCTCTTAGATTGCTGTGTGATTTTTGACACATAACTCAAATGGAGTTCAAAGTTGAAGGACATTGCCAAAAAAAAAAAAAAACTGCTTCCATTTTCATCTATGGGAATAAGTTTCCTCAAGGCTTACATTTTTTAAAAAAGAATAAAACTAGTGGTGAATACCATCTCATTCACATATAAATAATATTCATTTATGCATAAAAGAACTGATTAAAAAAAGCTCATTACAAAATGCATTTGTAATAAAAATATAGGTTTATGTTTTGTTACTGCACATCACAAATTTTAATATAATGTTTTTTATCAATTGTATCTTAAATAATAATCAGAATTGATAACTCAATCCAAAATAAATATTCTGATACTTTGAGCCTATGGCTCAAAAAATTTTGTTAAATTGAATTTAATACACATATTTCTGTGCAAAGAATGATAACAAGGTGATAAATAAAAGATTTAAGCATAAAAATATATGACATTAAAATAAAATTCTGTAAGGGAAGTAGAGTAGGATAGAAATACCCATTCAAGGGGAAAAAAATGTTAATTTTCTAACTGTTGAAGGAGTTGACAACCTATGGCCCACAGATCAAATCAGGCCTGTCACCTGTTTTTATAAAAATGTTTTATCGGAACACAGCCATGTCCACTTGTTTACATGTTGTCTATGGCTGCATTCAGCTACCACAGCAGAGTTGAATAGTTACAACGGAGACCAGATGGCCCATAGACCATAAAATATTTAGTCTCTGGCCCTTTACAGAAAAAGTTTGCCAACCCTCAGCTTACACCAATCGTGGCTCATCACCTGGACCCCTGCACATTTCCATTCTGAACTAACTGGGACACTTTAGCTAAGATATTAGCTAGAAAGAAGTGGGGAGTGGATGGGATGGCACTGGTCAGTGTCCGCCACAGTGCATATTTTGAAATTACTGGGGAATTTAGCAGCTGAGAAAATATCAACCAGTGACTACAGATCTGAGGACCAAGGAACACTACCAGAAGGACCATGCTTTTTGGCCTTGGAGCAATGGAGGTATTTAAGAAATCATGGGTTCTTTAGCTGATTTTCTTTTAACAGTCACCAGTCTAGCAGATGTCATCATCAATTTTGCTCATCGATATGGTAGGGAAAAAATGCTACATTTTTAACTGTTTTAAACTTTGGTATTTACATTTTTGTACCCAATCGTGAGGCCATTAGGCATTTCCTCAGCATCATCTTTTTAGCATATAATTATAGTATATTATTATAACCAAGTGCATACTTACCAGCCACTTCAGTGCTTGACATGTCTTAGTGGCGTTAAGATGAAAATATTGATAACTCCTAAAAATATAAGAAGCTGTGGTATTAGATATGCCACAAATGTGCTTTAAGGTTTTAGGGAAAAAAATAAAACGGGAAATTTTATCTTTTGTTGAAGTGCTGAAATGAAAGGGGCTATCAAAGAGAAAACAAACTGCTGTCATAAGGAGTGTTCCTTATTTAACCCCTAATTGATGATACCTTTAAGAGAAAAAAATCAATAGAAGGTATTCTTAAAATTGAGCCAACAATTTGAACAGTTTGTCATCATTTGAGGGGGGAAAAAAAGCCAAAAACATAAAAAGCACCTGTGACCCAGATGTTTGATGACTTTCTGGAGGAAGAACATGTCCATCTCTCTGGTTTGCCTCCTGTTACTCAACCACACCACACCATGGGCATGAAGAAGCCCCACAAAAGATAATCCCCATTATAATCATGCTTTACCCGTTCATAGCACCTCACTATTTTCAAATGTCTTGGTTGTAGAGCTACATCCAGGCCTAATAAACCTTGTTACAATGCCTTTTTCTAAGAGAAATAACTCCTCCCCTCCAGCCAGTCTTGGATCAGGGTCTAGGCAACAAATATCAGTTGGAAGCCCCAAAATAGATTGCAATTTTAACATTAGCTAGAGATTCTTTTTAACCAGCTAATACAGAAACAGCGAGTTAATTAAGAATGACAAGCTATGCCATGGACCAAACCATATATGATTATTAGAATCCATATAAACATCATTGCAATTCAACTAATATTGAATGGTGTACAGTGGAATTTTGATGTTAACGTCTAATCCCTCCCCACTAAGGACGTAGTGAAAGCTTAGCCAGGAGTTGCAAGAGGCACCCTTGGTTCTTTGGAGAGCATCTGCGGCTCTTTGTAGATTACCAGCAGTGTTTTGAGAACCCGGCCTGGGCTTTGTAATTTAACATGAAGGCAGTTAGAGCCACAAGGCGTTTCCTTTGCCACCACCACACCACATATCTTGTGCTTCAGTTCCCTCCTAACAGTGCTTATTCTACAATTTCCAATTTTACTATCAGTTTTCTGGATTGAGAAGAATGGAGAACTCATGGGCTTGGTTTTCAGCTAAGTATTTGCTGACATTAGACCATTGGCCCCAAGCTGGCGGCCTCCAGCCCCCTTCTTGACACCCTAAGCACAGCTGGAATCCTCTTCATTGTCTGTCCTCAAAGTCTTTCCTAAACCACAGCTTCTCTGGGCTCCTGTTTTTTTTTTCTGGATAAATATGGCCATTGTCCCAGCTGCTGTAGAAGCAAGCTTTATTCAGAGAGAATTTTATTTAACAATCACTTATATGACACTATGTGCTGGACACTGCCCTGGCAGCATTATAAAGATTAACTCTAAATATTCATAATGACACTGGGAAATAGGTACTGTGATTGTCCTCATTTTATTTATAGGGAAATTTAGGCATGAAGAAGTTAAATAACTTAGGTTAAGTGGTTTAATTTCATTAAACAGCTTTAGTTCTAATAGAAAGATTAAATTGACCAAAAAACCAGAGCGCATCATAAAATGAAGCAGGCTACGTACCTTACTGAAGTAGTCCATGTACGTATCTGAGTCCAAATCCACCACTCACCGTGCGAAGGGTAGGGGGAGTAAGACCCGCCCCTTGAAGTTATGAGAATTAAATTGAAGGAACTTACTTCAGTACCTGACATTTCGGTGTTCAATGAATCCCAGTGACTACTACTAAGTACTGCTTTTGTTGATGTGATGATCATTGCGACGCTGGCTTCTCTAGGGCCCCTGAAGAGCAGCCCCTTAGCAATCATGGACCACGCTAGCATGAGACGCTCCACCCCTGCTCTTCTCTCCTCCCTCCACCCCCATGCCTGGCCCCTTATCTGTTGGATTCTGGTGAGTTCTGGATGCACAGAAAGAGCCTGAGCTAAGATTTCAGATAAGAACAGTCCTATGGCAAAGGCTGCCTCAGGCCAGTGTGTTCTGCACATTTTTCTTCAGCCTGATTCATCCCAACAGGCTTGTTCCTGGGATTGCATTTTGGGGCTAAGGCAGCTGGTATTTCAAAGGGGCTGAAATTCACAGAAGGATAATTGGAAAGTGTCTCTTTTCCAACACAGCAGGGCTCTTGAGTGGACCGGAACAGTGATGAGCAGCTGTGTGTTCATCTAGACAGACTGTCTGTTGTAGGCTAACTGGTGAGGAGAAAGATGCTGTCCCACAAGCACAGGAACTACGTGCCTTGGTGACTCCTGGCAAGTCCTGGTCGGGGGCCCCAGTGGCTCCTCTCAGACCATCCGTATCCCAGAACTCTTACCTCCTGTGGCACAGTGTGGTGCACACAAGGAGCGATATTACCAAAAAGGTAATGATTCTCTACACTGGAAACTTGGGTTAATGGGAAGCCCAGAATTTTCCTATTAGCAGCACCTCCCAAAGGAAGGGCTTGGGCCTGGTTATCTCTTAAGACTCTGTTCCATCCTGAATCTATTCATTAAGTCCCTGTATGCTCTGCATCAGAGAGATCTGGGTTTGGATGCTGGATTAGACACTTATTTTCTGTGTGATCCTGGACGAGTATAATAATTCAACCCTTCCGAGTTTGGAAATAACAATACTTTCCTTAAAAGATTATTGTAAAGGAAAAGAGAGATACAGCATATAAATCACTTAGCAGTGCCTTAGCTGCAATAACTGGGAGCTATAATATTACTATGTTGCTTTCATTTTGAGGTTGCTAAATAGATAACTTCCTTTACCTTATAAAATATTCAGCACAGTATTATTGCTTATGAGCATGAAGTCATTTTCTCAACTTGTAATACATCTTTTTTAGCACAGCAAAAATAATTTAATTTTTATAATTAATTCACATAGTTTCTTTCCCAGGGTTGACTTAAGGCAGTTAAAAATATCACCACTTGGAAATCAACAAATGAGAAGACTTAGATACCTTCTAAAATATTTCATAGGATTTCCCAGTGGATGTTTAAGAATATTAAGACTCAAATCATCACTTAATAACTTTAGGTGTGTATTACTTTAAGTTTTAATGTCCCTAGGACTAAAACATATGTGTAGAAGATTATAGCTTCAATACAAACATCAGGTGAAAATTATTTGTGTGGCATCTCAATATGCATTTCATTTTTCTGCTGTTCAAATAAACTGTTTAATCATCAAGCTAAGTTACTATCCCACAGCTAATATTTTTTTAACTTGGCAGTATGAATACCTTCTTTAATATGCAATTTTTTAAATTTACTATGTAATTATAAAATTATACAAAGAGAACTAAGAATGATATAACAAATACTTATGGATCCTTCACCCAGATTATGAACTAAAACATTAACCCGTCCCATGGAAGCCCCTGAGTATTCTTCTTTAATTGCATCTTCCTCCCTTCCCCTAGAGACAACAACTGTTTTGCACAGGGTACTTGTATTCATTAATTTGTTCATACTTTTAATATGACTGTACAAATCCTTAAACAGTACATAGTATTTGACTTATTTGTTACCTTTATGTAATTGGTATTATGCTCTATATATTTTTGCTTGAATTTTGGCTCAACTTTGTCATATTTATCCACCTTGACATGCATAATGCATTTATGTGGCAGAGAGAATGCTTACCAAATAGTCCGTATGCTGCCTGTGTCTCCCAGTCTGCTTTGCAGGTGGGTTGAAGCCATATGGTTGGTTCTGGACAAGGGACTCAGAGCAGGAGTCTCATGTGTCATGTTAAAGTCAAGGCAGCTAACCAGAGCGCCTTCTCTCTCTCTTCTCCTTCAATGGTCACACTGAAGGCCTTGTGTTCAGATCATGAAGCTATTATGTAAGACGGTGAAGTGTTCACTAGCCTTGGTTTCTGGGTGACTGTATGGAATAGAGCCTCCTGCCAACCACATTAAACATGCAATGTTAGCAAAAAAAATAATCTCTGGTGGTTTTAAGCCAACTGAGATTTGGAGGTTAATATATTAAAACCCATCCTATCCTTAGTAATGTAGCCATCTGCATTACTATATAGTTTTCTACTGTATGACTATATCACTATTTTGTTTTCCTATCAATGGATGTTTAGATTATTTCTCATTTTTAGCTGTTACAAAACAATGCTAACAAGACATTCATTCTTATATATTTCTCTTATATGCACACACAAGAGTTTTTTGGGGGTACTTAGCTAAAACTTATTTTTAAGTTACAGGATATACACACATTCCATTATACTAGATATAGCCCAGCTGTTCTCCAACAGGGCTGTAGCAATTTAAAGTCTCTCAATCAGTATGAGAGTTCCCATTGTGTCACATTCTTGCTAACAGTTGGCATTACAATGTATTTTTAATTTTTTCAAATCTGGTAGGTATAAAATAATGCTTTTAGTTGCATTTGCCTTACATAATACAGGTTAAGATTTGATTTGCATTTTGTTTTGCAAGAGAACTTATACATGTTTCTCAGCTATTTATATTTCCTCTGATGAGTTGCATATCTGTAAACTTTATTCATTTTTCTATTTTTTTTCTTTTTCCTGATGAAAAGTAGTTCTTTTTATATTATGAATACCAACCCTTTATAATTTTTTGTGCTGCAAATACCTCTTTCAGACTATGGCCTGTCCCTTTTTTTTTTCTTTTTTCTTTTTCTTTTCTTTTCTTTTTTTTTTTTTTTTTTGGTAAACGGAAGTTTTAAATTTTAATATAGTCAAGTTTTCAATCTTTTCCTTTATATTAAACTTTTGTGGTTTTTTAAGATATCCTTCCCTACTCTCAGAGTATAAATATATTATATGACATTTTCTTCTAGAATTTGTAAAGATTTGCTTTCCATGTAATTCTTTAATCCACCTGAAATTGATGTAAGTTTATGATTTTAGGTAATGGATCAATCATAGTTCAGTTGCTAATAAAGGAGGTCAGTATATCTAGTTTGAGAAGAAAGGTTTTTCATATAGAGAATTAGGTGCTTGCAAATTGTTGGAATGGCTGGAGGAGCAGACTGCAGGCCAGGTTTCCATAAAGGATTCCTGGAACGACCTGGAGAACTGACCCAGCAAAGGAGTTGCTTCCTCTGCCAAGAGCAAGAAGTAGAAAATTTTCAGGAGGCTATAGAAATCAGAAATCTTCCCAGTTCTGGCTAATAGATAACCCACCTCAGCCATGGTTCCTTCCAACAGTGTACAGATCTCCCACAACTAACTCCCAGAACCACAAAGTAAGGAACTAGGTACTGGGACCTCTGTAACTCCTGCCACAGAAAGCCAGATCCATGCTTGCCAACAGCAGGAAGCAGCAGTTACTAATCTTCACCCTATATGTAAATAGAACTGGTGCTTATTGTCAACCTTTTAATACATGTGTCCAATTCCTGAGGTCATTATTTTGACTTTGAATCTTTTGGTTGGTTGCTTTCATTTTTAGTTTAGTTTACTTTTTTAAGAAAATTTAAAAACTTGTTAATGTATAAAACTCTGTAATCACCCTTTTTTCCCTCTTAGACCTTTATAAGTATTATCCGAAGTGGACATTGTCACTGCTTAACATTATTTCCAGTTCTCCTCCTCCTTCCAGGCATGAGGAGAGATAGCTCTTCATCTTCTTGAGGTTAGGTGTGGCCATATGATTTCTTGGGCCATTATAACAGGAGTGTAAGTGACCCACATGTCACTTCTGTATAGAAGCATCCAGCTGCCCTTGCGAAACTCCCCAGAGCTCCCCTTCCTTACCTTGGTAGTTGTGGAATCACGTGTTGGTACGGAGGTAAAATGCTGAAGCTTGACATGGAAGACAGGCTCCCTGGGGGGCCAGTAGCAGATTTTGCATGATTGTGAAATAAATTTTTGAGGACTGAAGCCACTGAGGGTTAAGGGTTCTTTGCTCCAGTGTCTAGCCTATTCTGGCCAGCACACAGCTCTACTGCTTCCTGGCACTGAGTTTGCGCTAGTTCTTTAACCAAGACTTTTCCACCAGTCTCTTTTATTGGCTGGATTCTGTTATCTAGTAGTTGTGCTTTTTTTCCAAAAAGATTCCTGACTTCTTTTGGATTTGAGAATGTCTGCCTTTCCATGTTCTTAATGACTAACTTGCCTAACAGTATCCTTTTTGTTTGTTTTGTATAAATTTTAGGTATACAACATGATGTTTGATACACATATACATAGTGATTATTACAGTCAAGCAAATTAAGATATCCGTCATCTCATGTAGTTACTTCTTTGTGTGTGTGTATGGTAAGAGTGCCTAAATTCTGCTCTCTTAGCAATTTTCCAGTATACAATTCAATATTGTCGAATATAGTCCTCATGCTGTATATACAGTGTCCTTGGATCACTCTCTCTTCCCCTCAGAACACTGCAGACGCTGCCCCGTGAATGGCATTGAATGTTCCTTTGGAGAAATTTCAAGCCAGACTGACTTTTTCAATATTTGGTTTTCAAACATATTTCTGCCTACTTGCCTAAAGAGTTCTGTCTGCATGCATGAAGTTGTAACTTCTCTACCATAAGTCACAATGTGGCAATAGTTTCGCTTGAAATATATTGTGCCTTTTGGATATACAAACTCAATCTCTCATTCATTTCAAAGAAATTTCCTGCTGTTATACCTCTGAATATACTTTTTGTTTCATGTGTTGCTCACTTGACTTCATGAACAACAGTTATCCGTAGGTTGAATACTTTTCATCTGTCTTAAGTATCTATTATCCTCAATTTCTGAAGTCACCTGGTCATTTTCCTATGTATTCCTTCTGATTACTATTTCATGTCTTTTATTTATGTCCATAGTTTGATTTTCAGCCTTACCTACTCTGTTCTTTGATTATTCTATTTAATAATTTATTTAATATTTCAGTAATAGTGGTGTCTTATCTTTAGTGTGTTTCTTTAGAATGTGATCTTTTTATACCTTGTGTTTATTATTTTGTCTTTGGTTTCTTGAGTACTCGCCTTATGGAGTTCATGTTTCTCTAATATTAAGTTTTCCACAGTGCAAAATCCTCGAGAGGAACTTTCTTTTTTTCTTGGGTTCTCTTGACTTCCAGAATGGGTTCTTCATCTCTTTTTTGCATACTTTCTATTTTTCTGTGTTTCTGCCTTTCTTCTATGTCCATAATCTTTCCTTTATCCTTCCTTCTGTTTTGTTACCTTTCTTTCGTTTTCTTTTTGAAATTTCTCTGATAAGCAGAGGAACTAGTTCACCCCTTTCAAAAGTTCCCAGGCCTGCATTAGTGGCCCAGTTAAAGAGACAAATAGATCACAATTTATTCTGTGGTAAGCTGGAGAAAGGTCTGTGTGTGGGCAGTTGTGAAAAAGGGAAAAGTGTTCTGCTGGAGATTGCAAAATGCTCAGGGAGCCCAGTGGCTAGAGCAACAGTAGGGCGAGTGTCCCAGGGGAAGGGATGTATGAACTTGGCTTTTATTAATACCAGGTGGGAATCCAGCAAGTGAGGGCAGGAGGGAAAGGCAGACTGGACAAAGTAAAGAGTAGGAAAAAAGAGACAGACTTTTTGCAAGACTAATTTTATGAAGGCTCAATCTAGGTTGTGGGCAGAGAGGAGATTGCAGAGAAGAATCCTGATGGAGCATCAGTACTCTCCACGTTATTATGTGTGGTCCTGTAAGGTGGACAGCACCCCCTGGTATAGGTGTAGAAACTGAGCTCACCGAGGCAGTAACTTGCCCAGAGCCATGTTCCAAGAAAGGGTGGGAGCAGGATCCAAACCCAGATTTTTGGCTCTAGGGTGTGCATTCTTGGTAGGACTATATCCCTGCAAGGGGCCAAAAATTAGCCTTTGGAGAGAGAGGAGAATCTTGCTCATGTTATATATAAAGTACAGATATACATACAGTACATACACAGGTAGACGGTATAATGGCTGTATTAAAATTTCACAGGGGGCGCAATTTAGGAAAAAAATGTCTAAAAATGCTTCCTAGGGAGGCAACCATGAAAAACAAAGGCTGTGGAACACTGCTTCATAGCAAGACAGGCAAGGACAGGTGTCCTCAAACCATACAGGTCCTGGGATGCGTGGGTCAAGTTGACATTTGTGTTCCTTGAGCTACTGGTTTTTTTCTTGACTTCATTAGCAGCAGCCCCTACCGCCCCACAAAGGTAGTTGTTGATCTTGTTTGTGAAAAGCAAAAGTAAGTTTGTGTTGATTGGGGAAGTGAATGCTCACCCCGTGACTTAATTCCTCACTCTGTTAAAAGCAGCAGGACAACCGTGGTCCTTGGTTGAATGATATTTAGGGAGTGATGACCTATGAACTTCCGCATTCCCTACAGAGGAGTAACATTGACCCCATGTATTTGTTGCTTAGGGCTCCCACAACAAAGCACCACAAACTGGGTGGCTTAAAGCAACAGCAGTGCGTGTCTCACAGTTCTGGAGGCTGGACGTGTGAAATCATTGTGTAGGCACCGTCATGCTCCCTCCAAAACCCGTGTTGGGGGCGGGGTCCTTCCTTGCCGCTTCCTAGCTTCTGGTGGTTTGTTGGCAATCTTTGGAGTTCCTTTGCTTGCAGCTCCGTCACTCCAGTCCCTGCCTTCATCATCGCATGGCCTTCTCCCTGTGTGTTTCTTTCTCCACGTGGCCCAGGCCCATCTTCTTATGAGAATACCGGTCATATTGGTTTAGAGCCCACCCTACTCCAGTATGACCTCATTTTAACTTAACTAATTGCATCTACAATGACCCTATTTCCAAACAAGGTCACATTCCAAGGTACTAGGCGTTAGGACTTCAGCGTATCTTTTTGGGGGGTGGGGGCAGACATAATTGAACCCATAACACCCTGTTAGGGATTTTCTATGTTTCTTATATAATACCTTCCACCCGTCAGTGGTACATGGTGGATGTTGTTATCAGTCTTGAGGTTTATACCCCTCAAAACTGGGACCTCAGGGTGTTCATCTGGAAGTGACATCAGTGTGACTGAAACAGAAGAAAGAGATATAAGCAAAGGGTGGCAATAGGCCGGAAACAGTCACAACATATGGGCATCCATGAGAAGATGACAGTTTTAAGACAAAAGGGAGATGCTTTTAACTGGTTGGGGAAAGGATTTAACAAATCTTCCATTTCAAGTCATTGTAGCCAGAAGGAGCATGTGGCTCTGTCATCCCTCCTCTCAGTGCATGGGTGAACCTCATTCTGCCATGTCCTGAAGGTGGGATCTTGTCTTCATCTTTGTACCTCACAGAGGTCCAGCACAGTGTCCGGCACACAGCAGATTCCCAGCAAAGGTATAATTGAGGTCTCAGAGCCCAGACTGTGTTTCGTGGATCAGCAATTCTTTTAGGTGTAACAAAGCCTGGAAAAATGGATAAGTGATGCTTTAGCTGTACTAATAGCTCAGATAAGCTCCTGCTATCACCTCTAGGAGAAATAGGCCTTGCATAGGTGGAGAAGGACCCCTCACCTTTCTGCATACCTCCCAGGGCTGTACAGTGGGAAAAGAGATGGATTTAGAGTTTCAGTGTTGCTCATTTCAGAGCAGTAGAGGTATAAGGAGAAGAAAGAGACCTCTCAGATGAACCCAGGAAGTCCTCTGCAGTGTCCTCCACCAACCTGTACTTTGTCCTACCCCTTTGCCCAGCAAATATGAAAGAGTCTTCCTTGGAAACTCTCATACACACAGGTCCATTAAGACCATCCTGATATGTTAAAGGGAGCCTCTTCCCAAATTGCACCTCGGGTCAGGGGACAATGCAGTCTTCAGTGTTTTTTCCTTTATTTCTGTGGCATCCCCACTCCTGTTCAAAGGGTGTTGGCAGGGTTTTTTTCTTGGGGTGGAATTGAGATTGCTGATGAGTGCTGGTTTCAACACTTTAGTAAGAATTTTAATCTATTACTTAAAACTCTTGACATAAATGAAAACCTGTGATCCTCTTGAGGTTATACCTCTAATGTAAGTGTGTGTCAGATTATTAACTCATATTCTGGATGAATATTTTAAAAAATTAAGTAGCAGTGTTAAAATATACTCAATGGAATATCATTACAAACAAGGTTCTGCATTCCAAGTAATTTACGATTAATAAAGTCTAATCTCTCACTTGGATAAGGATGCAGGTTATGTTAGTAGGAGCAAATGGATGATTAAAATACAAGTCATTGTCTAAGGTGTTTTCAGCAGTTCACATCACTGTCCCCTTGTGCTTAACGTATTCCTACTGAATGTCCCTCTATATTACAAGTGAAAATGTATTATGTGTACAAGTAGGATGTGTTTGTATACATTTAAATAAAAAACTGGTATCTCTTCATTCTCCATGTAGTAGCAAATTTTATATCCTTTTTGCTTTTCTGTAGTTTCTAAAGTTTCAATAATCAACACTTATTATGTAATCAGGAAAACATTATAAACACATAAGGACCTTTCAGAAAAAAATTATTAATAGTAGGCCAAGAAAAGTTATTAAGTATAAAATGTCCGATCTCCTTAAGTACTAAGTTTGAAAGTTGATGTCTCTGACATTTCACTTTGACGCTTTTTGTTTTATTTTTATTGTGAAGGTACATCCTCAGTCTTTCAAACACACATTTTGGCTTGCGATTATCTTTCACATATTTTTTAGAGCAAATTTTGTGAAACCATGGATAACTCAAAAATTCGTGTTGTTTTTGAATGTGAGTTCTATCACGGAACCAATGCAGCACAAACAGCCCAAAATATCAACAAAGTGTTTGGGAAGGATGTGGCTAATGAATACACAGTACATCAGTGGTTTGAGAAGTTCTGTTCTGATGAGTTTAATCTTGAAAATGAGCCACGTGGGCAACCTGAAACCAAGGTGGATAATGATGAGCTGAAAGCTGTAGTGGAAGCGAATCCATCGCAACCTATGCATGAGTTAGCAACAAGGTTTGACGTTACTATTCCAACAACATTGGACCATTTGAAACAAATTGGCAAGGTAAAGAAGCTAGATAGATGGGTTCCGCATGAATTAAACAAGCCTCAGAAGAGAAATTGTCTCGAAGCTTGCCTTTTCTTTGCTGTCACGACATAAAGACAAACCATTTCTACACCATATTGTTATGTGTGATGAAAAATGGATTAGTTTTTGACAATCCCAAGCATTCAGCACAGTCATTGGATAAACAAGAAGTGCCAAAACACAGTCCAAAACTGTTCATGAAAAAAATCTAATGATGTCTGGTGGTCCAGTGCTGGTATTATCCACTACAGCTTCATGAAACCTAGTCAATCAATTAGAGTGTATGTCTACTGCAACCAACTGGATGAAATGGTGAGGATGCTTGTGATCAACCAGCTGAGATTGGCCATAGAGACAGGTCAATCATCTTGCAAGACAGTGTTCAACCACATGTCACACAAACAACACCACTTGAACTACAAAGCCTGGACTTGGAAACATTCTGTCACCCACCATATTCAACAGACCTTGCCCCAACTTAATACCACTGCTTCCAGGCTTTGGACCACTTCTTGCAAGGAAAAATATTTAATCCTCAACAAGCTGTGGAAAATGCCTTTTGCAGTTTCATCATTACTCACTCTCCAGACTTCTTTGCCACTGTCATAACAAGCCACTGTTAAGATGAAAGCCCTGTTTCGTTATTTTAGGCGCATACTTTGATTAATTGTACTGCTTCTTTGAGATATAATAAACTACACTTTTGATTTGAAATCAGATGTTTCATATTTAATTACATAATCATATTCTATTGATTATCAGAGGTTATCAAAATTGAACATAGTAAAGAATGATTCTAACTCTGGGCTCCCCAGAAGAGAACTAGACTCATGTCTGCAATTTAGAAATTATATAAACTAAGCAAACATTTGGAAAGATATGCATCACTTACCTATCTGTGGGTAGGTTTGAGCAAAGTTTCGATGCAGTTGTAAAGCAAATCTGGGATCTGGGTGGGAGATGGACCCAGTGGTTCTCATGGGATCAACATCATTGTCCAGGGGGAGTTCAGAAATATCTTTTGTGAGAGTATTTTGATTATCACAATGACTGGGATTACTGGTAATCTCTGGTACTGTGGGGGCCAGGCATCCTATAGTATGTGGGACATCTATAGGCCAAGAAGAGCTATTCCCTCCAAAATACCAGGACGATTCTACAGTCTATTCTGTAGACTATACTGAGTGGGTTTACCCTGAGCACAGAGAAGGGCGAGGATCTTCCGAGTCAAGCTAGGTATTGTGCTCAGAATGCATGGTAGGCCTTATTTCTACTCAGAGACCCAGTTAGTTTTTCCTCTGGTATGAAGGGGGCTAGTCCACATGAAACCTAACTTTTCCTGTTCCTGTTATACACTAGATACTGTGACACTAGGCCTAACAGATGGTGATAACAATTTCAATGCTAACATTTATGGGGTGCTTGTCAGGTGCCAGGTATGGTAAATAATCACCCATGATCCCATCACTGTAATAGAATTATCATCATCTCTGTGTGTTATCATCCATATAAACCCATATTTTAAATGGTGATAATCATGGTAATATCTCCCTTTTACTACCATTTTACTTAAACACATCAACTTTTATCCCCATTTGTATACAATAGTCATAGTTATTTAAATGCATATTTAACAGTCTATCATGACATTGTATCACAGTTTATTAACTCATTTTCATGATTTTAAATATTGGTGTTTCTTCTCTCATTTTTATTTTGCAACTACAGATGACGTCCCCATGAACATCTTTAGTCACATGTCCTTTTGCCTCTGGTTATTTTCTTAAGAAAAACTCTAGGAGTAGAACTCTTGGAACTCTTGGTTCCAAGACTATATATATTTTTCACTCTTCTTAAATAGTACAATGTTGCTTTCTCACAGAATTATGCAAAATTACTCTGCCACCAGCAATAAACATCACTTGCAGCACAAGCTCACCATTGTCAGGTTCTCTCATTTTAAAAATTCTCACTATTTTTCTGGGAGTAAAATAGTATTCTGCTGTAGGAGAGTAAAATATTTCAAGGACTTTGGATATTCTCCTCTGGTTTTCTTAAAAGGCTCTATGAGCCTCTTGAGATGGTTGGGGATATAGCGTCAGATTTGTTCAGCTGAAACCAGTGTTACTACTGAGGACGTATCGTATACGATTTTCTCCTAGCAAAGATCATTTAGTCCTGAAAGTTGGAAAGAAACTCTGTACAAAATACTGTATTCATTAATCCTTTCACCACCTTGGTGATATATGAAATGGAATCAATTACTTATCCACCAAGGATACGACATTCAAGTTATGCACAAGACAAGCGGAAAAATACCCCAGTCTCGCCCCCGTTGAGCTGCAGTGAGTCACTGAGGCAAGCGGGTAAACGAGAGGAAAAAGCACATCATCTCAGGCTTAGTTCCAAAATGAAAAACCTTTGCTGGTTTTCCATTAATGTTTTAGCATGTGGTCTTGACGTGTCCCTGCAGACAGCACCGTTCAGGCTCGTACTGACCGTAGCAGGGTGGGGCGTCCAATTCCACTGTCCACCGTCAGGAAGGCCGTGAGTGCATCATACCTTTGTGGATACTCACTTTGCAAACGCTGCTCTGTGTCACCAGCTACAGAACTCAGGCACAGCCCCATCTTCACCCACCCTCTGATTATATTAAAAAACAAAACACATCTGAGAAACAAAGCCTGGCTTGTCCTATCTTTCTAAATATATAGTAGTATCATCCTGTCTTTCTAAATGAGTGAGTATATGGGTAGCTGGTACCCATGGGACAGATGGACTATGGTCTGAGAAGTGGGTTGAGTAACACAGCTCCTTTAGAAAAGAAAAAAACATCATCACATATTTTGTGGGTGCACCTGCATGTCTCTTCTCCCACAGATCCTGGCAGTGGCTGCACAGGAGCCACACCCCGCCCCCTGCTTTGTACCCTCACTTCCAATGCTTTTACCATGACTCTGTGGGTAGTTTTCATTTGCTCATTTCATCTGTAAAGAAAAGTTCATGACACATTCTGATCCAACCTACCTCACGGCCACAAGATACTTTTCTTTTTTACTTTTTTTAACTGTGGTAAAATATATATACTCTAACGCTATATTTTAGACAGTTTTATTGTGATATAATTCACATGCCATGGGGTTCACCCATTTAAAGAGTACAATTTAGTGTTTTCAGTGTATTTGCAGAGTTGTGTGGTGAGGCACACCACTTGTGCCCCCTTTCTGTTGTCAAGAGCGTAATCACACGGGCACACTTAGCTCAACGGGGGACTGAAAGCCGCATAGCTAAAATTCAGTTTCCAGGGAGGAAGGGGAGAAGTGACTTTGGTGTTCAGCTCTCAGTCCCCAGGACGTAACCATATGAAAGTTTCCCTCACCTCCCCACCCCGCAAAATAGCAAGGATTATCTAGAGGGTAGGATTATGGCCTAACTTTTTCTTTATAGTTTTCTGTATTTCTAAAACTCTAATGTTATTTTTTAAGCTAGAAAAAGTAAGCATACAGTTTTGTGATATAATACACCATTCTCAACTGTTGCCCGGGCTAGAGTGCCGTGGCGTCAGCCTAGCTCACAGCAACCTCAAACTCCTGGGCTCAAGCGATCCTCCTGCCTCAGCCTCCTGAGTAGCTGGGACTACAGGCATGTGCCACCATGCCCGGCTAATTTTTTCTATATATTTTTAGTTGTCCAGATAATTTCTTTCTATTTTTAATAGAGACGAGATCTCGCTCTTGCTCAGGCTGGTCTCAAACTCCTGAGCTCAAATGATCCTCCCGCCTTGGCTTCCCAGAGTGCTAGGATTACAGGCGTGAGCCATCGCGCCCGGCCACCATTCTCAACTTAATAAAATGAAATATCGTTACAGCAAAGTAAATGTACTTCAAGGCAGCTGTCTACAGTGGTACTTAAAAACTGAGGCATTATAATAAATATGGAGATGGCATCTCATTAACTAATGCGGGTGGACAGTTTACAGTGTACTCTTGGGTGACTTTCTCATTTCAATTAGAGGGTAAAAAAAACCACAAGCCTTTTTGTTTTTATGGTGATTTTGGTACCACAGTTTAAAATGTAGGTTAGAAAATAAGTGGTACCTATCCCAAAACCCTCTTCCTGCTGGAGGTTATATATGGATGAACCTCCTGCAGGCTCATCATCTGCTTATAAGAGAGACTCCAGTGGTCTCCTCTCCTTTCCTCACCCCCAAGCCTCCCAGATTAGCACTTGTAAAATCACTTCTTATGCTGCAGCAGGCAAGTTGTTCTGCCAAGAATTGGCTTGTGCTGTGGAGAGAAGAGCCCTATTTTAAGAGATGCTACGGACTGCCAATTCTGCTAAAGGATACTTGGGGGTGCTAGGACTTCCACCTGTCAAAACATGATTTGGAGTTCCTTTGGAAAGTGGAGTATGCTCAGA
Source organism: Varecia variegata (assembly GCA_028533085.1). Classification (NCBI taxonomy): domain Eukaryota; kingdom Metazoa; phylum Chordata; class Mammalia; order Primates; family Lemuridae; genus Varecia; species Varecia variegata. Next base: position 124,054,894 of record CM052436.1, read on the forward strand.
GACCTCAAGCCCTGCTCCCTCCAGAACCTCTCAGTTCTCCACTTTTGCCGGCCAAGCAATGTGCTGGATATTAGAAGGGGAAAGGTCTGAATTCCCTAATTTAGCGGTAAAAATCCCAGAAAGAGGACAGAAGCTAGCCAGACTCGCTTCATTGTCATTTGTCAGTGGAGATGAAGGAATGTAACATGTCGTATCTAGAATTTGATTACATGAAAATCACACAAGTTATCATTGAAGCTTTCTAGGGCACTTTTGAGAATAAAAGGTGTGCCCTTAATTACACGGGGACCAATAACCATACCAGGACCGTTCTATCTGGGCAACTGGACTACAGGGTGTCTCTATCTAGGTGGCCCCTTTCATTCACAGAAAAGGCATCCTTGATCTATATTTCTAACTTTTCAGTGCTCAGTGGGACTGTGACCCTATATTGGGGGAGACCTACACAATTGTTATGTTGAGTCAGGGAAATTCAGCTCCATCAAGGGCCAGTTGCCACAATACCCACTTGGCCAGAGTCCTGTTGGTAGCTGCCACCTCTGTTAGAGACAGCCCAGGTGCTGACCTGAAAGCAGGCACATTTAGCTTTCGGATCACATACAGGTGCTGAAAGAATCAGGGCTTATTCTGGCTGTATATAAGAAAGACCAACAGGTGCCCAGGTACCATGCATTTGCTAGGTGCACTCTCCTTTTGTGGGATTCTAGAACCTTTCATTCCAAGAGCCTTTGCAAAACCAACAGAGGATCTGGGAATGCATGTGTGCTAGCTAAATTGAGGTATGAATATTTATTTAACAGTTAGGTAAGTTCAGAAGGCTGGGGCCAAGGGAGGCTGAATTATATAGTATTATGTACAAACATTTCATGAGAGAAAATACTTACCTAGCCAAATATAGTAACTCTATCTGTGAGTCTTGTGTTATTCCTTTTTAAAAATTAATTGTAGTTATATGTAGATTTTTCAGGGTTTTCTAAAAAATTATTTTTATCATATTAAAAAAAAGGGCAAAAACAGTTTTTTTCTTTCTTCCTATTCCTTATAAATTTCATTTCTTTTTCTCATTTAAATGCCCTGGCCAGAACCTCCAGTAAAAGCTAAATAACATTAGTTATCACCCAACAACCCTGGACAATTCCTGATCTTAAAGGAAGTTCTGTTACTCTTTCTTCAGTGTGTGAGATTGACTGTAGGGAATTTTGGATATTCTTTTCCAGATAAGGAAGTTCCTTTTTATTCCTACATTGCCAAGAGATTTTAACATGAATAGGTAGTTTTTCTTCTCCCTTAACTTGGTGAATTACATTAATTAGTTTTCTAAAAATTAAACTAACTTGCATTCCTGGAACAAACTCAACTTGGTTGCATATTGTCTTTTTATACTTTGCCTATATTTATTAGGATTTTTACACCTATTTTTACAGGTAAGATTCGCCTGTAATTTTTGAGTCTGTTGTTTGTCTTGGTCGGGTTTTAGTTTTTGGTACTAATGTTATACTATCTCCATTAAGTTGAGTAGGGCATTGTGTCTTTTTTTTCTATTTTCTAGAAAAGTGTGTATAAAATTATTTGTTGCTTAATTTTGTAGTAGAATTTGCTTGCTTGAGACTGATGGCTTCTTTTAGGACAAAAAAAATGTACTGCTCATTCAGTTTCTTTAATGAGTATAGAATTATTCATATTTTCTATATTATCTTGAGTTGGTTTTTAGTAAGGTGCATATTCTAGGAATTTGTTCATTCCATCTAACTTTCCAATTAACTTGCAAACTGTTGTTTATAATATCTTATTCTTTCTCTAATTCTGTCGTCTCCATCTGTCTCTAGCACATGCTTATAACTATTTGTACCTTCTTTTTTTTTTTTTTAAGATAGAGGGTAATCTTTTTTTTTTTCCAAAAAGGCAACTTCTAACTTGCTAGATTCTCTCTATTAAATATTTGTTTTCTATTCTAATTTATTCCTTTTTTTTCCTTCCTTCTACCTTCTTTGGGCTTTTTCTACTCTTCTTTGTCTAATTTCTGATGATGGATGCTTTTATCATATATCACAATAACTAGGTATGTAATCTTTTTATCGTTCAATTCTAAGCATTTTATTTTTTTAATTTTTTTATTTCAGAATTTTAAATTTCTAGTTTGATTTTTTTCGTTGACTCATGTGCTCTTTAAAAATACATTTTTAAATTACCAAAATATCTGTGAAAAATGATGTTGGTAACTTAATAGGGATTGCATTGAATCTGTAGATCACCTTGGGAAGTATAGACATTTTAACAATGTTGATTCTTCCAATCCACGAGCACGGTATGTTTTTCCACCTATTTACATGCTCTG
>CM052436.1:124057728-124074203 GCA_028533085.1 Varecia variegata
TTTTTCCCCATTCAGTATGATGTTGGCTGAAGGTTTGTCGTATATGGCTTGTATCATTTTTAGATAGGACCCGTCTGCAGAACTTTTGTACCCCCATAATAAGCTGAAATAAAAAAAAAATAAAAAAAAATAAAAAATAAAATAAAAAATAAAAATAAATTACCAAAATACGAGATTTTTCTAATCTTTTTTTGTTATTGATTTCAAACTTAATTGCATTGTGCTCAGAGACTGTGGCCTGAAATTTACTGAGTCTTGCCCATGTCCCATTTAACTTCCCTAAATACTCCACAGGAGCTTGAAGAGAATATATATTTATGAATTGTTGAGTAGAGTGTCCTATGTATGATCTTTAGATCAAGCTTGATATTGTGCTATTCAAATATTCTATGTTCTTGCTCATTTTTTTGAACTGTTGATATATTAATTACTAAGAGGCATTTCAAAATCTACCACAATAATAGATTTTTCTGTTTGCCTTTGTAATTCTGTCTTTTTGTGATTTATACATTTTGAGGTCATGTTATTAGATACTTAGATTTGGAATTGCTACATATTCCCTTTTCACTTTGGTTTTCTGTGCTGCATTTTGGATAATTTGTTTATATCTGTCATTCATTTCACTAATTCTGTGTCAAGTTATGTTTAATCTGTTGTATAACCTATCCACCAAGTTTGCAGTTTCAAGTAAATATTGTTTTCCTTTCTGAAAATTATATTTGCTGCTTTTCAATTCTGATTGATCATCTTATAATCACATGTTCCTTGCCTAATTAAAATACTCTTTTATTTCTTTGTATTTATGAAACATAGCTACTTTATTTTTATCTGATAATTCTAGTATCTGAGGTGTTAGCTGGTCTGACTCTGGTATCTGTTGTTTCTCTTGACTCTTGTTCAGTGTTATCCAAGTTTTTTAGATACCCTCAACCTTAGATTTTCTTTCTTTCTTTTTTTGTTTTTTAGTCAGCAACTTTTTTTAATGTTACATCTGTTGATGCATTTTACAACACAGTAGATGTCAAAGCATGTTTAACATATGATTTCTTCAGGATCCTTCCTCTTCCTGAAGTCAAAATGCGACTGAAAGTGTGACGTACAGACTGGTGATCTGTCCTCCATCTTTGGCAAGCTTGCACGGCACTGTTGTAAATATGATGTAAAAGAACTGTAAACTAGGAACTTCCTCAGTTTATAGAACACCATTCAGAACTGTTGCTGCTTGAGTGTTTTCTTCTTTTAAGGTATTAATCTTTTCTTCTCCTGGAGTTCTAAGCTAAGCTGTAGCTTAGAAATTTTATCGCCAGAAGCAGTAGTTGGGCCATTTATTGCCTTTTGTGAAGGACCATGCTCTTCAATCACATCTTTTGCCTAGTCCATTTGCATTAACTGAGGCTGAATCAGATTCAGTCATTCCGTCCATAACAGCATCTTCATCAGCCTTTCATCTGTGAAACTGCCTACGAAGGTTAGTGATGTGTTAGAAAACTCTCAGATCCAAGCTATAAGAAATAATGCTGATACGACACCTCTTTGGTTCTCCTGGATAGAGTTGGAACCCATTCTATTAAGTGAAACATCCCAAGAATGGAAAAATATTTTTTATTTTTAGTTGACAAATTATAATTGTATAAATTCATGAGGTACAGTGTGATGTTATGATATATGTATATAATATGGAATTATTAGATCAAGCTGATTAATATATTCATCACCTCACATATTTATTTTTTATGGTGAGAACATTTGAAATTTACTATCTTAGCAATTTTGAAATACACAGTACATTATTATTAACCATAGTCGACATGCTCTGCAATAGCTCTCAAAAACATATTCCTCTTGTCTAACTGAAACTTTGTATCCTCTGACCAACATCTCCCCATCCCCCCAACCCCAGCCTCTGATAACCACCATCCTACTCTGCTTCTATAAGTTTGACTGTTTTATATTTCATATATGAGCAAGATCATACAGTATTTGTCTTTCTGTGCCTGGCTTATTTTTTAGCTTAACATCTTTCAGTTCCATCTTGTTACAAATGACAGAATTTCCTTCTTTTTAAAGGCTGAATCATATTCCATTGTGCATATATACTACATTTTCTTTCTCCACCAAATGGCTATTACCAAAAAGACAAAAGATGACAAGTGTTGGCAAGGATACGGAGAAAAGCGAACCCTTGTATCCTTTTGGTAGGATATAAATTAGTGCAGCCATTATGGAAAATCATATGGTGGTTCCTCAAAAAGTTGAAAATAGAATTGCCATATGATCCAGCAGTCTTACTCTGGATATACTGTATATCCAAAGGATTTGAAATCAGTGTGTCACAGAAATATCTGCACTCCAAGTTCTTTGCAAAATAATTCACAACAGCCAAGACAGGGCATCAGCCTGGCATTTCTGAGCCTCACAGTGGACCACTGCAGGGGCTGGTGACTGAAATCAGTAACTCCCTCCCTGCCAGTCTGAGAAGTCCACATTTAATCGATCCCAACAGCTTTGAGCACGCTCAAAATTTCAGACACCTGTCTCTTGTGTGTGTTTTTCATCAATGACTTAGTCAATTTATGTTTAATTACCCAAAATGATGAACTTAAAAATTATTTATTTTCTGGGCCAGAAATCAACAATTCATCTCTCTAGCCTTTACTGTTCTGTATGCTTTTCTTATGATCATTAGGCATAGGACTTAGCAGCTATATAATTCTAATTAGAGCCTAATTACCAGCTTATTTAAAGCATAAATCTTATGGCTAATTACAGTGGCCGAGGACAAAACAAAAACAGAAAAAGTAACTTTCTCTCCCTCCTTACGTGTCTCCTTGAAAGAGCCACCCAGTGATAAGGGGAAATGACATGTGTGTAGTGGAGGCATTTTTCATCTTGCCTCTCAGGAAGTCAATTTCATTTCCTTGCAGACAAATTTAGAGAATTGGGCCCATAACTGTTTCTGCAATAAGACATTTAATAAGGTAAAAATCAGACTAAAATCAAAGTTCTACCTACAAAATAGTCCGTAATAGTATTGGATCATTTGAGCAAGGAACCCAGTTTGCAGAAGCTGAGCATTACCTTACATTTATAGACATTTGAGTTGTGCAAAGATTAGAAAACAAAATCTCTTGCTAGTGCAAGAGGGGGCTGACAGGGTTTAGTCATTTATCTAACACCTATTTAATGAGTGGCCGCTATGTACAAAGCGTCATGTTCCAGCCTCAGGGAGTGAGACGTGAACAGAGTAGACACAGGCTCTGCGTCCATGGAGCTCACAGCCCAGAAAGGAAGCAAACGGATTACTGTGTGATTCCAGTCAGGGGAAGAGCTGAAAGGGGAAGGTCTAGTGCTGTGAGCAGGTCCTCGTTCAGACTGTGGGGACCTGGGCTGTGGCATTACTGCTCCTCTTAAAGCATGAGGGGAACTGGTCAGACCAAGGCAGACTGGTCGGTGTAGGAGGCAGGATGGGGAGAAGCACATTCCAGAGAGGGCCCAGTGTGGCCAAGGTTGTTTCCTTACTTACTTTTCCATCTTCCTTTTTCCCTTTCTCTTCATCATAATTTCCATCTTCAACAATAATAAAGCATAGTAGAAGTGGTAAAAGGCACAGGGAAGAAGAATATTGAATTATCAGAAAAGAGTCCCTGCCTTTTATGCTCCCTACATCCTAGACCTGGCTGAGAACTTGCAGGCCAAGGGCAGAGGTAGCCCCTCCTGCAGGATACTTTATAAAGAGCTACCCCCAAGCAGCCCTGCTTTAGAGACACAGCTTCCAGAGCTTGCAGCCAGACTCTGTGCCCTTCTCATCTCTTCTTGCTTTTTCTCCTGGTTATGACCCCACCTGGCTCTCGTCACTGCCCATGCTGTGGCTCTCTGGGTTACCACTGGGAAATTCTCATAACTATGGCTTTGCTTCTCCATTAGCTACCCACTCAAGTTCCACGGAGCATCCAGATTCTCCTGCCTGCCAACACAGGACCCAAGCCTAAAAGCCTGCCTCTCCAGGCTTTGTGGGCAAGACTCAGATGATCTTAGCAAAACTGCTCCTTTTGCAGATAAAGAAACTTAAGTGACTTCTCCACTAGATCTATTGCCACTGGCCTGAATGTTTTTCTAAAAGAAAATCAATCAAATTTAATGTGGATGTCAAGTTGTTCTTCTAGCACCATTTGTTAAAGATGTTCCTCTCCCATCAAATTGCTTTGGGTCCCTTAGTCGACTGTCATATAACCACAGAGGTGTGGGTCTATTTCTGGGTTTGCTGCTCTGTTCCATTCATTGATCCGTTTGTTGATTTTTATGACAGTACCACCTGTCTTGATTATTAGAAGTATAAGGGAAGTCTCAAGGGCAGATAATGTATGTTCTCTGATTTTGTTCTTCTTTTTCAAACCTCTTTGACTATTCAAGTTCTTTGCATTTCTAGATCAGGTTTAGAACCGTCTTATCAACTTCTATAAAAACACTCTCTGGGCTTTTGATTGGGATTGTGTTAAATCTGCAGATCAATTTTGGGAGAATTTACATCTCAATAATACTGAGTCTTCCAATACATGATCACGGTATAACTTTCCATTTATTTAGCTCTTTAATTTCTCCCAGAAATTGTTTATAGGTTTCAGCATAAAAGACTTGAACACTTTTGTCAAATTTATTCCTATTATGTGCTTTTTGATGCTATTGTATTTTTAAAATAATATTTTCTCATTGTTGGCTGCTAGAGTATAAAATTACAATTCAGGGTTTCACAAGCTGGGAGAGAGAAGAGTCCAGGGTTCAGAGCACAGCGAGGAGAGAAACAAACCCCTAAGGAGGCAATTACTTCCAGAATTTCTGCTACCCTTTTGGCCCTTGCAGCCTTTGACTGAAAAGGCCTTTTCCAACTTAAAGAGTCTCTGGTCCTTCTTTCACCTCTAACACAAACTTTGATGTCAGAGAAACTGGAGTTTGAATTTTAGTTGTGCCAACTGTGTGACCCTCAACCCCTTACTTCTCATCTCTGTCCCTCAGTTTCCTCACCTGTAAACTACGGAGAGTAACACCTGCCACTTAGGGCCCAGTGTCCATCACTGGTAATTCCCTTCTGTCTCCTTCTCCTGGCACCACTCACTGGCTGTTGCTCTGCAGAGGGACATTTATGCCCCTTGAGAAAGTAGAGAGATGCCGTAATCATTATTCTCTGTTACTCTTTGTAGTAAAAGCACAGGCACATAACACCATCTGTCAACCACCAAAGAAACGTAGAGCCAAAAAATAAAATAAAATAATAGAATCAGAATTCTCCTGGCAAAAGAAAGTGGCAAAAAGAGTTGTTTCCCCTCTTCCATTCATTCCAGAGGAGTTTGTTATGCCCCTGCCTCATGCCAGGCACAATGCCAGGGTCCATAGGGCATTAGAAGCCTACAGCAGCCCAGATTCTTCCTGCAAAGGCCCAGCTCTGACACTAGGCTGGGGACCCAGAGATGACAGAATATGACTTCTCTCTCAGAAGTTCCCATCCTTCAGGCCCTGTGAAATGCAAGAGTGTGTCAGATAATCAGTCTCCAAGCACTTCTAAAAGATGATTTTAATCTAAATTGAAAGGCAAGAGAGTGAAAGCATTGATCACATTTGAAGCATGTCTCAGCTAATTTGGAAAAGCACACATTGGTCTAGAATCCAAAGCAGTGTTAGCTCATCAGGGATGGGCCCCAGATGGGAGTACTTAGAGCTCCTTCTTAGCAAGGGAGTGTCTCCCATTTGATTGGGTTTTTTTTTTTTATTTTTTTATTTTTTGATTTCAGCTTATTGTGGGGGTACAAAAGTTCTGGTTATATACATTGCCCATTCCCCCCCATCCCCCCTCGAGTCTGAGCTTCAAGCACGTCCATTCCCCAGACAGTGCGCATCGCACCCGTCATGTAGGTATACACCTGTCCCCTCCCCCCACCCACACGTCTGCTTTACGTGATTGGGTTTTAAGCTTTCATTCTGTACCTCAGTCGGGTGATTCCGGCCTTTTCTTTCCGCATCTTCTTGCCATGCCTCATACTTTCTAAAAATTTGTTATTAGCAGTTAATCTACAGATAATTTATTAAGCACCTACTCTGTGCCAGCCACTGTGTTGGAACCTGGGGATACAGTGTTGGCAAAACAGACACAATTCTTGCCTCACTGGGTTTGCAGCACTGTGGGAGAAAGTGACAACAGTCACATAAGCACTAAAATGAATGGATATTTCCAAGCAGCGACCAGTGCTGTGAAAGAGAAGCTCACAAAGATGTGAGCCTCTGTAGACAGGAGACCTGGTCTAGACTGGAAGAGGGCAAGGTGTCCCCAGCATGTAAGTTGAGATCTAAAGGTTGAGTAGATATGAACAAGCAAAGTGGATGGGGAAGGGAAAGTTCTAGGTAGAGGAACCAGCATATGCGAAACCCCTGAGGCGAGTCGATACTCAGCCAGGGTGTGTAGTGGAGAGTAGGGAAGGGTGGGGCTGGAGGGTGGCAAAGGCCTGATCTGGGCCTGCTCAGAAAGGCCTTTTAATTCAGCAAACATTTGCTGAGGACCTGCTCTGTGTCGTCCCTGTTCTAGGCTTTGAGAGTGCTACAGAACTTGACCTCACGGTACTTGTATTCTAGCTGGGAGTTTTGTCTGGAGACTGCCGCAGTAGCCCATTGTAGGGGTAAATTTGGGGAGTTGCAGGGGAGAGAAGTGACGGAATTTGAGGCCAGATGTGGTGGCTCATGCCTGTAATCCTAGCACTCTGGGAGGGTGAGGCAGGAGGATCCCTTGAGGTCAAGAGTTCAAGACCACCCTGAGGAAGAGGCAAGAGCAAGACACCATCTCTACAAAAAATAGAAAAATCACAGGCGCACCCCTGTAGTCCCAGCTACTCAGTAGGCTGAGGCAGGAGGATCACTTGAGCCCAGGAGTTTGAGGCTGCTGTGAGCTATGGTGATGCCACTGCACTCTAGCTGGGGTAACAGAGAGAGACTGTCTCAAAAAAAAAAAAAAAGAATTTGAGAAAGTGCTCAGATGTTTTCTTCTGATAGAAACTTTCCATGGTCCCATGAGGCTCACCAATGTGTGTTCTCTTAGCTCTTCAATTTTTTCTGTCCTATTATACCTCACAGTTTGTAACTAACATTTAGTTGTCTAACTTTTTGCTTAGTATTTTTCTCTCTCGCCCACTTCCCTTGAATACAGGCCCATGTCTCTTTCTGCTCCTTGTTACATCCCCAGCACCTGGCATAGTGCCTGGTGCTCAGGAGATGCTTAGTAAATGATTGCTGATTAGAGGAATGAATTAGCTATTGGGGGACAAAGATGACTCCTGGGTCCCTGGCATACTCTCTGGAAGGAAGAGTGGTTTCATACGGAGTTAAGGAACAGTAATAAGGTACTGTGGTTGAGGACAAGATGGAGATGACAGATTTGGTTGTGCAGATGTTAGTTTGAGGTGCCTCTGAAGTGCTATGTCAGATGCGGAACTGGCCAGAACTCAGGGGCTCTGAAGTGCAAAGATGGTACCTAGGGATGGAAGGAGCATAACAAAGATGAATTATAAAATGAGGGTTCTTCTTGACATTGGTCTTGGCAATGATTATTTGGATATGACAGCAAAAGCACAGGGAACAAGAGCAAATGAACAAGTGGGACTATTAATATATAAAACCAAAAAGCTTCTGCATAGCAAACAATTAATAAAATGAAAAGGCAGCTTACAAAATTGGAGAAAATATTTGTAAACCATATATCTGATAAGGGATTAATATCTAAAATGTATAAGGAACTCCTAGAACTCAATAGTATAAAGACAAACAATCCAGTTAAAACTGGGCAAAAGACCTAAATAGACATTTTTCCAAAGAAGATATACAAATAGCCAACAGCACATGAAAAGGTGCTCAAAATCACTAACCATCAAGGAAAAGCATTTCAAAACCCCAATGAGATAACACCTCCTAGAATGGCTGTTATCCAAAAGAAAAAGATAACCACTGTGAGCAAGGATGTGGAGAATAGGGAGCCCTTGTGCACTGTTGGTGGGAATGTAAACTGTTACAGCCATTATGGAAAACACTATAGAGGTTCCTCAAAAAGTTAAAAATAGAACTGCTGTGTGATCCAGCAATTACACTACTGGTTGTATATCCAAAGCAAACAAAATTGGTATCTTGAAGAGATATCTGCACTCCCATGTTCATTGCAGCATTATTCACAAGGGCCAACGTATGTGTCTGTCAACAGATGAATAGATAAAGAAAATATGAATACACACACACACACACACACACACACACACACGCTTATACACAATTCAATATTATTCAGCCACAGTAAAAAAAGAAAATCCTGCCATTTGTGACAATATAGATGAACCTGGAGGGCGTTATGCCAAGTGACATAAGCCGGCAAAGAAAGGCAAATACTGTATGGTATCATTTATTTGTGTAAATTTAAATTTTTTTTAAAAAAAGTCAGACTTACAGAAACAGAGAGTAGAATGGGGTCGACAGGGGCTGGGGAGGGGGGGAAATGGAGAGATGTTGGTCAGAGGATATAAGCTTTCAATTATAAGATGAGTAAGTTCTGAGGATCTAAAGTACAGCATGGTAACTCTCATAATAACAGTGTAGTATATATTTGAAATTTGCTAAGAGAGTAGATCTTAAGTGCTCTCACCAAAAAAAAGGTAGCTATGTGAGGTGATAGATATATTAATCAAGTTGATTTGTGGTAATCATTTCACAATGTATACATATATAAAATCATTGCATTGTACACTTTATATACAATTTTATTTGTCAATGATACCTCAATAAAGCTGAAAAAAATAAGTGACGGGAGAAGAGAGCCTAGGATGAGACTTGTGATTAAAAATTCAAGGTTCCCTCAAAAGCATCCACAGAACAGCAAGTGGAGAAATGGAAACAAAGGTCTCCTAGCATAAGAGGAGACTAGCCAGTGGATAACATCCACATCGGTTTAGAAAGACATCTTTTAAAAAATGTAAATCCTTAGAGCTTCTGCACAGCAAAGGAAACAATCAGCAAAATGAAAAGGCAACTTCTATTTTGGTCTTAGAGAAACAAGGCCTAATTTGGACAAGGCAATATTCAGCGTGAAAACAATTAAGTTCAGCAGGAACAAATGGAAAAGATAACACAATATTCATTCTTAGGACTACAAACAGCTCTTGAAATCAAGACCAAAAGCACACTGCAGAATGCATTTAAATTTCTTGAATTCTCACTGGAGAGCAGGATTGAGTGGTCTAAAGAAGACAGACTTCAGTGCAGCGTTGCCTGTTGGGAGGGCCAGCATATTTACCATAACAATGAGCTACTTCAGCCTGTGCTGTGTAAACTGTACTGCCTTCAAAATCCCTAGGAATCCTGCCTGGGGTGCGAATTGCTCTCGGAATTCTCATAAAGGCAGCAGAGAATATTATACTGTCTGTAATCCAAAGGCAGCGGCAACAGGGAATACTTAGGAATTAGTTGGTAAGGAAAGAATTGAAGAGGCTTGTAGTTTACAACAGCAGACCTGAGGATATAAGATAATTAAGGAAAGAGGATTTAATTTATTCGGAAGAATTGTTCCAGAGACCTCTAGCTCCCCAGTCAAGTAACCTCCAGAGCCTCAGTGTCATCCAGATGAAACCACACAGACACTGTATTCCGAGGAATGTGTGTTTCTTAGGTGACTGGTTCAGGCTGGGGAGTGGGACTCTCACTCCAGCCTCTAAAATGGGACACCTCAAGAGACATTTAAGAGTGGCCTTGTAGACTCAAGCAGTGTAACAAATTCCAAATAAGTTGAATAACTGTTAAAAGTCTTTTTGGTTGGATGATCAAAGGGATGTGGCAAAATTTTTTTAAAAAGTCTTTTTGGCAGCTGTGCCTTTCAGGTGCAATCATAAAGCACTAAAATTTTTCCATGATTTATTATCAGTTTAGCTTGCATTTCTCACTCGGGAAACGCACCATCCAACAAGTGAGCTATGTCTTAGGCATTATGTATTGTCAAATATGAGTGATTTGCTTCTCACTTTTTATAAATTTCTTTGTAGCAAATTGTGTCCTTTATGTTTAAAAACTGCCTTTAGGGAACCAAAATTTGTTGTATATTTTCATACAAATAAAGTTTATATATTTGTGTACATATTAGGTTTATTTATTTTGTATTTATGTCCAACTTACAATTCTGTCAGCTTGCAAAATAGAAAAGGGAAGACTTCGTCTAAACTAGGATTTGGAAGCAGGGTTGAGCCTGGCAGAGAGGAGGGCTATAATGGGGTTCAGGGTCATGAAAGAGTGTGTCTTTTGGGGGGCTGCAGAGCTGGTGTGGCTAAGGCATGAGATGGAGGAGGAAGGGAGGAGAGGTGGTTGGTGGATGATGCTGGGAATTTAGGAATGTGTAGAGCAATGCAGAGTGTGCAATGGTGCAAAGTGTGGGGAGGGGTGAGGGTGTGTTCCCATGTATGTGTTTCTTGGAGAGATAAGAATGAACCCCTGTCACCTTGCTTCTAAGGATTCACCAAAAAGAGATTGAAAACTGCTTGGAGAACCCTTAAAAGAACCTACTCAGACATCTTCCTCTTTAAGTACTAAGATTCTTCCTTCTCAGTACCCCTATGACTAAAAATAAGAGAAGCTTATTTTCTGTAGCAAAAGCAAACAAACAAAATAAGACAAAACTGGAACTTGCTGCTCCATGGAAGAGCTGGAGCAAGAAGTGTCCACTGCCTTTGTAAGATTGTGTATATACAAAGACATGCACACAGATGTCCATAGAAGCTTTATTTGTAATACCTCCAAGCTGGAAACAACCCAAAAGTTTATCAGCAGGAGACTGGGTATATAAATTGTAGCATGTTAGTAAAATAACATAATTAAATACTATATAGCAATGAAAATGCAGGAACTACAGATATATGCAACAACATGGATAATCAGAAATAACGTTGAGCCAAAGAAGCCAGACATAGATAGTCATGTACTGTATGATTCCATCTGTGTAGAGTTAATGGTCAAAGTGATCTGTGATGAGAGAAATCAGAATAATTATTTCCCTTAGGAAGAGGAGGGATTGCTGAATTGAAGGAGACATGAGGAGCCTCCTGGAATGATGAAAATGTTCTATACCTTGATTATGTAGTGGTCTCACAGGTGTATACATATGTAGAAATTCATTGAGTGTGACATTTAATATTAGTGCACTTTATTAAATGTAATCTATACTACCATAAAATAAATTATTAAAGAATTTGTTGGGACATTTACCCTGCTCTGTCACTTAACAGCTGTGTGACTGGCCACTGGCCCATTGCTGAGCATCTCTAAGCATCATTTTCCTCAACTGTAAAATGAGAATTAATGAAACTTGGTTCATACTGTTGCTGAAGGATTAGGGAAAGGATGAGTTGTGCCCAGCATGGTGTCCATCACACAGTTAAGAGGGTCCCCGTGACAAGAACTTTCATTTCTTTCACTGTAAAGGGCTACAGTCCAGATGCCCTGACTTTGATGACTCCAGCTAGGAGGCCATGCTGAGTCCCTGTAGGTGTGCCAGAAGGTGGCATTTCCTGTGACAAGGATGTCACTTCTAATTACACTCATAAAATTATTTCAGCTACACTTCTTATTGCAGTAAAGGATTTTTTAAGCATGAATGGAGAAAATTAGAAACTGCTGGATAAGGCTTGTGGGTGGTACTCAAGGGAAATGAAAACAAAATTCATTGGCTGATTTCAAGAAGAAAAAAGTCATTCTCTGAGAATAATGAAAATGTGTCCTTATAACCCAAAAAAATAGACATACGACTTGGAAAACCAAATACATTTGGATCCGTGCCAAGACAAATAATGATTAAACTTCTAAAAACTAAAGAAAAAAATCTTGAAAGTAGCCATAGAGAAACAATGCATTACTTATAGAAGAAGTTCAATGCAGGTGACAGCAGAGTTCTCACCTCAATCCATGGAGGCCAAAAGGAAGTGGCACAACATTTTATAAGTGCTGAAAGAAAAGAATGGTCTAGTGTGAATTCTGTATCCAGGGAAACCATCCTTCAGGAATGAAGGGGAAACCCAGACATTCTCCAAAGAAGGAAAACTAAAAATATTTGTAGTTGCAGATATATCCTTAAAGATTGGCTTAAAGGAAGTTCTTCAAACAGAGAGAACTGATAAAAGAAGAAATCTTGGAGCATCAGGAAGAAGCAGCGATGTAAAGAGCAAACAATATGAGTGCATGCAATAGACTATCTTTTTCTTCATGAGTTTTATAAATCATATTGGGTGACTGAAACAATTGCAACACAGTCTGACATTCAAGATAATATTTAAAAAGAGAGAAAGGCAAAGGAACATAAATGAAAATGAGATTTCTATACTTCACTCAAAGTGGAAAAATGTAAATAAAATGGACTGTGATAAGGGACACGTGTGTGTTATAATACGCAGAGGAGCAACCACTACAAAAACTATACAAAGAGATACACTCAAAAATGCTGTAAGTGAATCAGAATGGAATCCTAAAAAATGTTTAAGTAACCCACAGGAAAGCAGGAAAAGAGAGACAAAGGAATGAGAATCAGAAAAAACAGTAGCAGAAGAAACAGCTGAAGAATTTGCAAAATCTGGGGAAATTCTCTTCCTGAATTTTTGGAAAGTTCTACATGTTCCTAGCAGACCCCCAGTCCAGACTCCAAAACAATAACTTTTCACTGTCTGAAAAGTCTACTGAAACTAGGGTGTTCCACAACTACTCGGAAGGAATGTGTTTGATGCCATAAGTGACCTGAACTACTCCTGGCAGCTATGTTAAAAACAAAGTTTAAGACCTTGCTTTTCACTGTGTAGAGGCTGCCTTCCGAAGGCCGAGAAGACTATGGTAGTAAGGGTAGGCCAGGCATTGGGCAGGCCCTTCCCAACACCGGAGGGGTCTGCTGCCACCCAGCCTGGCAGTCCAGGTGACAGTCACCAGAACGTGCTTGCTGTGCTTGGGCCAGGTGAATTGTCTCCACTGGCTGTTCAGATGTCTGTGCCCTGCCTCATGCTCAGGACCTCTGGTGTTGCAGAAAGAATGCCAGCAGGCACGCCAGGCTTAAATCCTGGCTTGGCCCCTTACTTTGTTCCCCAATTCCACTACCTATCAAACAGAGATGATGCTGGTTTGGGGAGATGCTAGGAAGAATAAACGAGGTAGCCCAGTGCCTACTGCAGGGCACCTCCAGTGAATGGTGGAAGCTCCTGATTTCCAAAACTGAGTTCAGAGAAGTAACTTTGATGGCTGTGGCTCCTGAGAGCCTCAGTCCAGCAAGCAGAATGTAGCAGCACGTGGATCTGGGTGGGCACTGAGGCTGGTTGGATTCAGAACTCCGGGGTGGGGATGAGGGAAGCCAGCCCCATGCCCTAAATCCAGGATAATAGCCAGGAGCAGTTGGGAAATTCATAATGTTTCAGAAAGCATTATCAATTAATTCCTCTCATGCCACTGCCACATGGATGGACACAGAACAACAGTAATTAGTGCTGAACACACAAAGAGGCGTGATTGTCCTCATGGAGGGAGGTCCCAAGAATAAGTGGGGCAAATGGCCCAGTGTGGCTACAATGAAGAGGTGGTGTGGCTGGGTTAGCCTGGGTTCAGACACCAGCCCCACCTTGGGCCATGCTCCAAAGCCTCACTTTGCCCTGTGTCAAATTACTATAATGGCAGTCCCAGACTCACAGTGCTGTGGATGAGATTCAGCGAGAGGTATGTGCAAGGGGCTCAGCCTAGCGCCTGGCCTGCTGTGAGCACCAGTAGATGTCAGCAATGATTATTGCTGCTGTTATCACTGGGGAGTGAGATGGTGAGTAGATAAGTAGCACCAAGAGCACACACTGAAATGTCTGCTTCAAGAAGGGAAGGTGTTATGAGAGAGCAGCCTTTAGTCCCGTTGCAGAGGGCATTTGTCCAGTGTGAATGTGACAGGTTAAAAAGCCAAAGCAAGAGGGCTGGCCTGTGATCAGCAATGTGCTGGCCAATGTTTAACAACTGGCACTCTAGGGAAAAGGGAGGCTTGGTTTATAGTGTTTACCAATTTCTGTAGTGTAAATATTCCTACCGTATATGGCGTCAGGCTGCCAACGTGTCATCACTGAACGCAGAGTCAGCTCTCCGGAGCCAGAACAAGCCTGCTCCAGCACGCCACTGCCTGAGGGAGCAGGGTGTTTCCAAGAAGCACTCAGATGGGAGACTGTGCTAGGGACTGTCATTTTTTCTGTGACCAGCTGGCAGGCGGGGGTGCCTCTGTGGGGACACAGAGTTGCCTGTGCCTCACTACACTATGGTCTTGTGTTTATCCGTCAGTGGGGGCAGGCAGGATGCTCTCGGTGCGCAGCCACCAAGAACGAGACCCAGGCTGAAGGGCTGGTTGACCTGGGGGTGGTAAGGAGTGATGCTGTGCACAGATAGCAGGGGGCCCCAGGGCTGTTGGCACCTGGTTTGGTTGGCAGCAAGCAAGTAGGGGAGGGAAGGGGGGTTACCAAAAACAGATGTTGGAATTCGTCAATCTTTACTGGTTTTCAGGGATCAGAATTTTTTTCTCAGTTGTTCAAACAGTTGTGGCTGTTGGTAAACCACCCTTCTTGTTTTAGTCAGAACTGGCTCAGAACCTGCAGCAGCAATGAAGACACTGCTGAAGGACGTCAGTCAGCACAACTGTGAACAGCAGAGCTGGGGAGTACCCCATTACTTGAGAACCAGGAATCGTTACCCTAATACATCGTGAATGTTCACCAGTCTCTATTCACTTGTTCAGCCGATACTGGCTGTGCCTAATTTGTGCCAGGCACCGTGCTCGAGCTGGAGACAGCCCTGAACAGGGTCAGGCTCCTGCCCACCAGGACCTCGGAGTCTAGTGTGGGAGACAGCAAAGTACCAGCCGTGACCATGCACAGCTAGTGCAGGTGCTGGGAGGACACCCGGCAAGCCCTGCAGACCCCTGAGGTATTGTGAGCCAGGGAACCGGAGCTGTCCCTAGGGTGGGAGCCTGTTTTGTGACAGCAGGGAGAAGCTGGCCTGGGGCTGGGAGGGAGTGCAGGGCCCAGCTCCAGAGGGCCTTCTCAGCCCTGATGGGGAGTTTATGATCATCTGGGGAACAGAGGACAGCCACTAGATGTTTCAGGCAGAGCGGTGACATGCTCAGATTCATGTTTTAAGATGATGGCTCTGGCTGCTGTGCGGAAGGAGGAAGGAAGGAGGAAGGGAGACAGGAAGGAGGCTGCTGCAGTCATGGCGGGGGAGGGGCGCCTGGATGTGGTGGTGACCATAGGAATGGAAAGACGCAGATAGGTTGAGAGCAGTCTAGTCATGTAGACAGCAAGGGGAGAGAAGAGGAAGAAGTGATGCTGTAAATGCAGCTCGGGCACCTGGGTGGACACTGGTGTCATTCCCAGGGAGGCAGGCCCGGGGAGCAGCAGCTTGTGGGGCAGGTGATGTGTGAATGTGGGGCCTGGATCCCCCAGTGTAGACACCCATCGGGGTATGGGGGAAAGGGCTGGACGGGGAAAGTAGGCATGCCAACTCAATCCAAAACTGGACTCTAAGTCTTTAAGAAGTATGCAGCCGTACATTATTAAGCGCTTAAATTTAAGAAGCATTTTTGCTCCCATTATGTTGTTTTAACCTTTTGGCCTTCTATGAGGTATGTGGAGCCAATGTTCCGATTTTGTAGCTGAAGAAGTTGATGCTTACAAAGGTTGTTATAACATTATCCTTTTTCATTTACAGCCCTCGAAGCCATCTTCGAGTTTGGTAGCTTTCCATGCAGGTTCTTCTGGGCCTGAGACAGGGGAGTATTCACATAGCAGTAGAATTTTGGTCCTAGATATACTATGCCTAAATGCTAGAAATGATCAATAGACTTGTCTGTGGCTCGAAAAATCAACTTAAACAAGAGCCACAAACAAACAAAGGCAAAAAGGAGATGTGAGACTTTATAGACTATTTTTCTGAGGTTTTCAGAAATATAATCATTATCATAAAGCTTTTATATGTTAGTACCAAAGGAAGTACCTCTCTTTGTTGGATGTTGCTGGCTTATTATATTGTAATGGCCTTGGCAATGAATTGTTTATGCAGAATTGCATTTGCTTCCCTAAAAACCATTTTCTATAGATTTCTATTTTCTTTTCTAAAATTATGTGCTGGATCTTTAGGCCAAGGTATACGTGGTTATACAAGAGCCTGCGAATCTATTTCAGTGGGTAAAGGGCAAGGAAAGTCACAGCCTACGTTGCATGCACCTCCGCTAATAATATAAAAGTGTTTCTCTCAGTCCTTTTATTTTGACCTTGGGAGAGTCTCTCTCAAGAGTTTATCAATAAGTACCTAGTATGATGTTACTGGATGCTGAAAACACTCTGTGAATACTTGCACTCCAAATTTCATCAAGAAAAATAAACATATGCAGTTTTATTTCTGGTCAGACATTTTTCTTG
>CM052436.1:124074703-124084888 GCA_028533085.1 Varecia variegata
AATCCCATTCACCTCTGCTACAGCCACACCTCTGTGGATCACCAGTGACAGAAAACCCAACCCAACCTGGCTTAAAGAAAAGGGAATGTATTAGCTTGTGTAATTGAGGAAGTTCAAGAGTGGTCTGGCTTCAGGTCTGGCTGGATTTAGAGCTCGAACTATACCTTCAGGACTCAAATTGTTTTTTCCCTATTGCTTTCCACTGATGGACTGCAGTTTCAAACTTCTCCCAGTAGCAAGATGATGGCCAGAGCTCTGGGCCCTCCCTGTCTCAGCCACACAGCCACAGAAACCACACCACTCCCAAGCACTGAACAAAGGTCCTAGCCTCGGCTCACACTGGTCTGATTTGAGGTCTAATCACCATGGCTGGGGAGACACCCTGATGAAAACAAGACCCACTCTGGAAGCTGGGAGTGAGGTCAGCTGGGAGTGGGGAGAGGGAACTCCCCAAATATTTGGGGCACTGTTTTACCAGGAAGAAGGCAAATGGATGCCAGGCCTTAAGAGCCAGGTTTCTACTATGATCTCCTTTTGAAATTTTCCAAACTGACCTCACACCTCCGCCAACCCTGACTAGCCCCAGTACCTTTAGCATCCACCGCAGGGATGGAGCCTGACTCCCTGTTGCTCACATCCCTCCAGGGAAGACTTTGTCAGACCTGCAGCTATAAACAGATCCTGACACCCGTTCTCCCTGAGCAGAGAGGGTGAGTCTCTGCCCACCCCTCATTTCTTCCTTCCGCTCTGCCTCCCTGTCTCTCCCAGTGTGCTGTCTCCCGGCATTTTCCTCATATACTTGCAGACCCTTTTCTTGCCTCCTCCCTCCTCCCTCCTCCCTCTCCTTCCTCCACCCCCTCGCCCCCTGCTCTCCCCACCTTTGTCCTCACACATGAGCCTCTGTCTCTCTCTCTCTCTCTCTCTCTCACACACACACACACACACACACACACACGATGTACACGGCCTCTCTCACACTCCCCCTCCACACTCTGTACAACATAACACTCTACTCAACTCTCCCTTCCCCCTAGACCCCAACACACACCCACACCCCAACCCCAAGCCCTCAGACCGTGTCTATAACCACTGTCCCTTCAAAGGTTGGCCTCCGTGGGTTTTCTCAGGCCTTTCCACCTCTAGGTACACCCCAAATGCCAGTCAAATCCTAGAGTGGTGCTCCAGCCTCAAAGATGGGCTGGCTCTCACAGAGTCCCTGTGATGCGAGAGCTGTGGTCCGAGAAGGGAAGCAGTCTGGGCATGGTCACACAGCCAGTGACAGAGGTGGGATGGAACCCAGCTCTCTGGACCGCTAGGCCAGTATTTTCCCACGTCTCTCCTCGGACTTCAAGTGCACCTCCCAGTCCTGAGTCCTCACAGTGTAACAAGAGTGACACTGTGAGGATGAAGTCACATGCAGCATATGACAAAGGTGGCATGATAACCGATGTGGGGACCTCTGTGTGCAGGTGATTTTGAGTTCACAAGTTTGACTCCCTTCCACAAAACCCTCAGCTAAATGGCCAAAGAAATCTAAGATCATTTTTAATGGATATGTTTCAGCCTGGGACACAGTAGTGGCCATCCCAGGCCAGAATTTCTGTGTGATCTCCTGCCGAGGACTCCATGAAGGGAGCTGCTGTGAGAGCGGCCTGGGCGATGGGGCTCAGCCCAGCCCAGCTGGTTCCCCCAGAGTCCCCCATCTCAGAGAGCAGGGCTAAGAGCATGGGCAAGACTATGGCATTGGGCAAAGGCATCAACATCTTTGAAATGATGAAAACTTTCTTTACCAGGCAAAATGACAACTGTAAGAGAAATCTGGGCATTCTGAGATGCAGCTTGGCAAAGCCCGTGCTGCTTGGCACAGCCCTGGGTTTACTGTTTGGGTGCAGCACAACGTTCCACCCATCGTTCTGACTCTGCCTTCTGCCTCAGCTGGCCTTGGTAGCAGCGGCCCCGCCAACTACCCAGAAAAGGCTCATCTGTTGCCATGGAGGCTTTCAGCTTCTTCACAGCCTGGACCTTGAATCACTGTCTTTGCAAATAAAACTCACCACAACCTCCCCCCACAAAAAAAAAAAAAAAGTGTATGGGAATAGAAAAGTACTTTTCTATATAATTGCTAACATCATTGAGCACTCAGGCTTTACTGAGTTCTGTTCTGAGTGCTCAGCTACCCTCATAACAACCCCATAGGCAGGAGAAATGCAGAATTTTACCTTTCACAATGCAGAAACTAAGGAAAAGAGAGGTCAAGTAACTTGCCCACGCTCTCACAGCTAGGAAGTTGAAGAGTCGGGCTTCACACTCAGTTATGCTGGCTTGATGTCTCTAAACCAGGATGCTCTCAAAAGAGCTCAAAAGTCTGCAGGCTTTCTAAAGGATAAGTTCTGGAGTGCTCTGTTGAATCCTGGTCGGTGGTTTCAGTTCTGGTGAGAAAAAAGAAAAAGTCTCCTCTCAAAGCAGTTTATTCAAGGCTTGTCTTAGGAGATATTTTTGGCCGTATACAGATGGAGTAGATCTTGCTATTCAAAGCCCTGAAGTCCACCATGGTGGATAATGCTAAAATAAAATAAAAATCACCCCCCTCCCTACCATGCACATGGGATCTCTGGCCAGGCTCCCACTCTGGAGGTGGGGACCGGATGCAAACGTGCCTGATTTCCATTCCTGGAGGAAGTGTCCCACAATGTGGCTCCCAGAGCTCAGAGCCTCGTGAGTTTCCTTATAGGAAGAAATCTGCAGAGGCCTGGAAATGCTGCAGAACCTATCTGGAGGTCCCTTCTACTCAAACTGTTTGGTGATCAGAAGAGGGATTTGTGATCCGCCAGTGACAGCATGGACTGCAGGGATGAAGATGAGCTCAGTGACTTAAAGAGAATGAAATGTTGCCACAGGAATTCAGCAGGAAGAGGGTTAGAGAGTTCTGGTGTCCGCATCTGCTCCCTTCTGTCAGAGCAACCCTGGACACTCTGACCCTTTTTGTTACCACACTCCCTTTTAAATCATTAGCTCTTTGACCACCAAAATGAAAAGTCAGAATAGATTGGCAGGTTGGGTGACCTGTGTGTAGCCCCTTCGGATACCACCCAGGATTTCAACTTATTTTTCAAGTAAAACAACAGCAGCAGGCTTTTTTGAGATTTACGTTTGAACTCATGCATTAAAGCACATTAACTTCATGTTTTATTTGCAGAATATAAGTCTTTCCATTTTTGTAAGAAGTTGCCATTGATTTTTGCAAGAAAGTGAGTGAGGCATGCACCTTTTCAAAGTTTGTGTTTATATCTTGCATATGTGAAAAGCCATGTCTACTAATGCAGTATATTCCATACAAGTGTGAGCATAATTTTGCACATATGCATTTATCTGGAAGAAAGGGACACATTAGCAGAGGATATGGTCAGATGGCAGTGGGCAGAAAAGAACTGATTTCTTTCTTCCCTCCTTAACACCCTCTGTTTATATGTTTATCTGTCAATCTTTTTCTATTAATAAGCAAGTTCTATATAAACAGTGGTGCGCTCTAAGCAGGGTTCCCTGAGTCTTCGTGACCATTCTAAGTCACACACACAGACCCACAGAGAGAAGCTAGTGCAGTGACTTGCAGGATATTCTGCTGACCTCTTCACAATAAAGGGATATGTGTATTCTTCAAAATCATGCCTAGATCCTTTAGAGAGAAGCTTCCCCAATTCTTTCTGATCAAATGTTCTGCTCCCTTCTCTTCTGTGTATATGTGTATGTATATGCACACACATGCATGTGTGGGTCCTCTCACAGGTCAGAGGTAAATGACTAATCTGGAATTAGTATTGACGTTTTGCAGTCTGTCTCCAGGCAAAGAAAACAGCTGTCTTCAGGCACGTATTGAGGGAGGGGTTTGTGTATGTGTGTGTGTTTGAGCAGGAATTTCAAGTCAAGAATTCATGTTCCATTCAGCACCAGAACCGAATCTTTTCTGTAAAACCTACACTGGTTTTAGACAGCAGCTTAGCCTGGCTGAGAACTGGCATTTGGAATTGCACTGAGCAATTAGGCAGCTTTTTTTGTAGAACTTCATTCTGGTAGCTACCTGAATTTGTCCTGCCTATGTAGAGGGGAGGGAGACCCACATTAGAACAAGATGGACATTGCAGAGGGTACATTTCAAGCAAGTGCCTGGGATTACAAATAATAAGTTTTTTCCTGTTCTTTCTTCTATAGCTCCTTCACAATGCGTGTGGTCTGAGAAAACCATTATCTGTGCTTATTAGTAGTAGTACTTTGCAAATGAGAGGGTACTAACATTTGAGCACTGCAATATGCAAAAGCATTATAATTTGGTGTGCTATAAGCATGATCTCTTTAGGTCCTTCTAACGAAATTATGAAACCAGGTTGGGGGTGGGGATGATAACCATTTTACAAATGAGAATACTGAGCTCTCATAGAAGCAAAATAATTTGCCTGTGGTACAGAGCTAGCAAGTGGTCACATCCACTCCATCACACTGTGTGTTTACACGTGCACTGGAGTCAACATGAATGGGGTCAAACATGTGCACACACACTCTTGTGCTTTTCTTGTACCCTGCCCGAAAACATTCCCCTGAGATTTCTCTTCCAATCATTCCCTTCCCTCTGTCCAATCTCTTGTTGCCATGTGCAGCATGTTTGTGTTGAGAACATTTAGCAAAGCAAACCCCCTGGTCTGTGACTGACGAGCAAGCATACAATGAAACCACACATCTTGGGGTTTTCTATATCACAGGATATTGAATTTGCAAAACAAGAAAGTAAAAAAAAAAAAAAAAAAGCACAAAATTTTATTAAACCGGGCAGCTTTAAATGAGCTTTGGTTCCTCTCCCTCCCTGTTGCACATGTGTTGATGGGTTTTTCTCGGCTTGGTTGTCTGAGATTTCACAGCTCTCTGTCACCTCCCTTCTGAAGCTGGTAATAGAAACAGGCAGTAGCACTGTGCTGTTCCTTCACTCTGGGATCGCTCTCTGCCCAGAGCCCTGTGTCTTTTCCTAAGAAGGATTCCTGGTTTACCCTGTCTTTGGGCTTTTCTGGCCATGAGGACAGGGAGTGAAGATTTTGGGGCTCCATCACCTGTATCCTGGCATTTAATTCTTTCTCGGAACAAGTGAGCTAAATCTGGGTAGAAGAGCTTGGCAGAAAGAAAAACACTGGTTCCGGTAATTTTAAAAATTAAGCAATGTTGACTTGTCCTTTATTTCATAATTTACTATTATTATTTACTATCATCCTTTATTATAGGCTGCCTGATTGATGTTTTCCTACAGAACTAGGTCATTTTTGTCCTTTTTGGTGTATCAGTTTTTAGGATTTTGCGTATGAGTATCTGTGTAAACATGAACAGATAGATTATAAAGGGCATTTTGAATTATTGGCTCCATTTCAAAAGTATGGGTGAAAAAAGTGTTTCTTCTCTCTTTATTGACTGCTTTATGAAAACAGGTGGAATTCTATTCTTTTGCGGTTAAAACAGGAACCTGACGTAGTGAGGGTTGTAGTTGTGGCTGCCTTCACCGTAGACGTGCCATCTCTGAGCTGGGGCTGGACGCCTTCGTTTATTCCTGCAGGGAGTGGGAAAGTTGCATGTGAGTTTAAGGACATTAACTTACTCCAAGTTAACCCTACATACATGTTTTTTGAGTAGCAACTGATGAGACATGTACGTGACGGGGGGTTCCACTGTTTAAGATTAGATTTTCACAGAGCAGTCACAGCGTGATACAGCCTCCGTCACCCAGAAGAGACATCAGGAGATTTCTCAGGGTCCTAAAGCTAAGAACTGTGTCCTCAGATTTTTTCTTATTTATTTAATTTTATTTTAATCAAGATTGTGAATGTATATACTATAAAACATCAAATAATTCTCTTAAATTGTTGAAAAAAAAGTAACTTCTTACCCCACCCAGCATCATTCTTGCCTCCTAAATATCATTTTCAACTTTTAGCTTTCTTTCATTATTTACCTTCAAATTTTTAAATAGCATGTTTATACTGTAGTTTTGCTTTTAGATTTTTATTTCTTTATTTCCTTATGTGAAAGGGTTTTTTTTTTAATGCCTTCAACACACACAATCACCCTTTCTTCCATTTTCCCAGTGTATTTATAATATAATCTTTGTTAGATCGGTTTTCAGTGTTTTATCACCATGACTATAAAAAACAGTTTCTGGTGTTGCTGTTGAGTGGACCAAAGGCATTCTGATATTTGATCCTTTGCACGTGGCTTTTCTCCCCTCTTTTAAAGTTTGCCAAATCTTCTCTGTGCTCCCCATGTTATAAAATTTCACCAGTGGTGCTTTCATTTGGGTATTTCCTTCTGCCATTGTACTTGAGTATTTATTTGGGTTTTTTTGTTTGTTTATTTACTTATAACAATTTCACTTTGGAAACACAGCTTTTTCAGGCTTGGGAAACTTTCTTGAATTACTTCTTTGATTATTTTCTTTCTTCCATTTTCTTTATTTCTTCTAGAATGCAGATATTAGACCTCTCAGGTTAACTCTCTAGTTTTCTTTTTTCTCCTTTTTTTCTTTTTTTCTCTCTTTGTCCTATTTTCCAGAAGATATCCTCAACTTTATCACCAGTCCTATCTATTAAGTGTTTTATTTCCACAATAATTTTTTTTATTTCTAAGAGTTATTTTTGTTTCTCTGTTCCTTTTACTGTAACATTTCTTCATACATGTAATATATTCTCCTGTTAGTATTTTTTGAAGTTTTCTTTTCCTTTGAGTTTCTTTATTCTATTTGTTTTGGTGTTTGTCTTTAATGATAACAACTTTGCTCAAGAATCCATGACCCAGGACTGTCGGTTCATCTTTAAGAGTGATGCACTGAAAGCTGATCTGAGGGTCAGTGGGCCTGAGTGGGGCTCATTGACTGGTGGGCTTCAGCCTGTGGTAATCTGGCTGGATTGTTTTATGGGGGGAACTTTCAGTGGGCATTTTCTTTAGACTTGATCAGTTTCCCCAGAGAGGAATCCTCCAGTCTCCTACTAGGAATGTAGATTTGATAGTGTAGCAGAGCTCAGTGGCAGTTGGGGACCAATGTCAGATCCAGCATCCAGTGCTAGGGCTCCACCCATCTGCTCCCTGTGGGTGCCCTGCTTCTGATGTGCTGCATCTCCATGCCCTGCTCTCAGAGTCCCTCTGTATCAGGACTTGAGTAAACCTCAAGCCTCCTGCTGATGAGGGACACAGTGTAAAAGGAGACCCAGGGCCTAACTGCTTTATCTACCCACACTCCCACTTCCAAAGGTAACTGATGCTTGTAATTCCTGAGCCTTGATGGGGTTCTGATGTACGAACTGGGCTTCGCCACTGCAGCTTCAGGGTTTAGCTTCTCCAGCGTGCTGAGTCCTTTACTAGGGTTCATCTGCTTTCCAGCTTCCCAGATATTATTGCCGTATCCCCGTAGGAGTTTTGGCTTTTGTATCTTATTTGTATTTTAATGGGATTTAGGAAAGAGCAGAAGTGAATGGGTGGGTTTAATTTACCTTGCACAATTTATAAGCCCAATCCTTGACTCCTGGTCCCCATGGTGGCATTTGAGCCAGATGAGGACACCCCTGAGAAACTACAATATCAGGTTGCGGAACTGGCACAAGAGGCCACTTATCTCTGGCAGCCAGGAGGGTCACCTCTGGCATCTCAGAGTTACACAGGCACCCCAGAGGAGGGAGGTGCTGGTCTGATGGGGCTTCAGCAGTGGCTTACAAACTTATTTTGACCCACATTAAGAAGTTCTGTTTAATGTCACAATCCAGGAGGCAGATACATACCCACTCCTACAGATAAAACTCCTGTACAGGAAAGCAAACGTTTGGCAAAACAGTACTTACCTTTGCTATAGGCTGAGCACTCAGGTATTTCTATTCTAGTTGTTTGTTTTTAATGGTGGTTTTGACCCACTCATGAATCACAACCAGAAGTTTGAAAAGCAGTCTCACCTGAGGTCCCACATAGACACCTGCGGTAGTGTCACCACTATTCTTATCTTGCTGCTCCACAACTTTCTAGGGTTCTTTATCAGCCCCTCAACATCACATTCAAGGCGCTCAGCACCTGGCTCCAAGCTGCCCATCAAACCTCAGCCGATAGCGTATTCACCTAGCACAGGTGCTTCTCACAGCAGTGATCCCAGCATGCTTTCTGTCCCTGTACCTCCAGGTGCTTCAACACCACGGTGCCTTTTCTGACAGCGTTTGCTCTGCCCGGGCACCTGTTCCCTACTGCCTGCCCCGGGAGAGTTCTGCACATCCTTTCAGACCCCGATAAAATGGCAGAGCACCTGTGAACCTTCCCTAATGTACACACTCAGAATCCTGGGAATCTTACGGTCAGAAAGGACATGCATGTTTTTCATTTGTAATATTAATACAAAGCTAAACTCTGGCCACAGAAGAATAGGTAAAAAAAATCGGAAAATGCCAAGGAGAAAATATAATGTCTTCCACTACCTGTAGAAATAAATGTCTCCCACTACCTGTAGATAATCACAGATAACATTCTAGTGTGCACCCTTCCCATTTTTTCTCAAAGTATACATTACTCTGGGTTTTCTTTGTTTTGCCTTGTTTTGTTTTGCTATAAAATTGGGTTATTAATTGGTAGGAATTATCTAATAACCTTTCCTATATAACAATATTTTTATATAAAAAATTAATCTATAATATAATGATTACAGTATGCCATTGTAGTATGCTATGGTAAAGATATAGTTTATTAAGCAACATATTATTATTAAATATATAATTAATACTTTTGTGACTAGCTGTGAAGAACTGCCTTGTATACATCTTTGTCCGTAAGTCTAAATACCTTACCTGTAAGCACTTTGCTGGATTCCTGATACATACTGCCAAGTCCCTCTCCTGAAGGAACAAACCAGCTCACATTACCATGTGCACAGAGTGCCTGTTGGGTGAAATGCTGGCCACTTCTAGCTATTATCATTTTTTAAAATTTCTCTGGTAATTTTAAATTTTAAGGTAATACATCTCAATCATTTTCTTTGTGGCTCCTACCTTTAGTGTCATACTTAGAAAGAACTTACAGAAGCCCAAAACATAGACCATTTTTGCTTGAATATAAAGTCACCCCAAATAATATTCCCCATCTTCCCAAAGAGAAGATGAACAAAAGTAGAATTCTTGTGTCCATCCTTGATACCTAAACTTTTAGAGGTATAGACGAAGTAATCAAATGTCTACCTATAAAATAAATCTACTAATATGGTGATATGTATACCTTTAAAAGCATTCATTACATATAGTCATATATTAACTGGGAACTGTTTTCCTTTTCCTTTCTCATTCATGAGCCAGTCTTACTCTTGGTCTGTGTCTTCAACATGAACATTCCCATCGTCATCAGACCCACTCTGAGTCAGTAACAATTTTCCCAGCACAGCAGTTGCAGTTCTGAGTTATTTTGAATCTATGTATAGTTCTGTCACTGAGATTTTTAACCCAAGACACAAAAAGGCAGTCTCATAATACTAGTTTTTAAACTTATCTTGAAGGTGTATTTTGTTATTCCCTACAATGAGACAACTTACACTGTGCTTTTTTTACTTTTATTAAAGATGTTTATGCAGAGTGTAAAGAGTTAAGTCTTATTTTGAAAAACAGTCTTTCAACTTTTCTTCATTACCTCCCTCTTCCCTCACCCCTACCCCACCCCTGGAACTGCTTTTAACTCTTTCACTTCTTTTTTTTTTGAAATTTATTTTTTTTTATTTCAGCATATTATAGGGGTATAAAAGTTTAGGTTATGTATATTGCCCATGCCCCCCACCCTGCCCCCCAAGTCAGAGCTTCAAGCATGTCCATTCCCCAGACAGTGCGCATCGCACTCATTATGTAGGTATACACCCATCCCCTCCCCAGCTCCCATCTGCCTGACACCCAATTGGTGTTATTCCCAAATGTGCACTTAGGTGATGATCAGGGAAACCAATTTGATGGTGAGTACATGTGGTGCTTACTTTTCCATTCTTGGGATACTTCACTTAGTAGAATGGGTTCCAGCTCTATCCAGGAGAACATAAGAGATTCTGTATCACCATTATTTCTTATAGCTGAGTAATACTCTATGGTATACATATACCACATTTTACCAATCCACTCATGTATTGATGGGCATTTGGGTTGTTTCCACATCCCT